>VWZI01018833.1:110675-132589 GCA_013396835.1 Psilopogon haemacephalus
CCCTCCTTCTTTTCTTTTCCTTTCCTTGCCCCTTTCTTCATTTCTTCTCTTACCCCCTTCTGATTTACCAAGTTCTTCCTTGAGGTCCATGATGATCTTTGTTGCCACTCTTGCTCAGCTCTGCAATAGTCGTAGCCAAGTGATGACCAAATAGCATTTGTGAGATGGGTTTTTGTTGGCATCGTGGTGCTTTCTCTTTTGTTCTCTTTCCTTTCCAGAATAATTCCTCCCTTTATTTTTGGTTGTTACTCTCTGTGGCATTTACATAAAGCTATTATAAATCACAGAATGCCTTCCTGGGTATTAATAACCACTTCAGAGGCCATTGTTATGTATGCAATCAGGATGCTGGTCCTTTTATTTTCCCTGGTTTTTATCCCTTTTCATTTATCAAGTTTCAGTTTAATCTACCTTTTTCTTAGCCATTTTATGAACCTCAAAGTAATTCTGCTCTGTGGTTCTTGTTTGGTTGGGAGGAAGGAAATTGGGAGAAGCAGTAAAATGATGGGATTGTGGTGTGGCATTTTGGGCTAGAGATACTGTGTTCTGTCCTGGGATCAGTTAATTTATTGTCAGTAGCTAGGTTACTGTTAAAAACATAAGAGGAGGGGAAATGGATAGGAAAGTTAAGGAATCAAGCTTCAATGAAGGGACTTTAACATCTCTCTTGTGAAGAAAACTGTGAGACCTGGAGCTGTTTATTCTAGAGAAGACTGAGAAGGGATTTTGTCAATACCTACAAGTATCTGAGGGGTGGATGTCAACATGAAGATGCCAGGCTCTTTTTGGTGGTGCCCTGTGATAAGGAACAGCTGGTATGAACTAGAAGATAGGAGAAATTTCCTGATGGTGAGGGTGACAGAGCACTGGAAGAGGCTGCCCAGGGTGATTGTGGAGACTCTTTCTCTGGAGACTTTCAAATTCCATCCATATTCCTGTATGACCTGCCCTAGGTGATCCTGATCTTGATGATGGCTGGTGAGGGGGCTGGAGCACAGCCCTGTGAGGAGAGCCTGAGGGAGCTGGGGGTGTGCAGCCTGGAGAAGAGAAGGCTCAGGGGAGACCTCATTGCTCTTTACAGCTCCCTAAAGGGAGGTTGTAGCTGGGTGGTGTTGGGCTCTTTTCCCAGGCATCCAGCAACAGAACGGATGGATACAGCCTCATGTTGTGCCAGGGCAGGTTTAGGCTGGATGTTAGGAAGAAGTTCTTCACAATGAGAGTGATTGCCATTGGAATGTGCTGCCCAGGGAGGTGCTGGAGTCACCATCCCTGGGAGCATTTAAAAAGAGATTGGATGTGGCACTTTGTGCCATGGTTTAGTTAGTTAGAAGAGTTAGGTGATAGGTTGGACTCGATTATCTTAGAAGTCTTTTCCAAAGTGGTTAATTCTGTGATCTCTGGAGGTCCCTTCCAACCTCTGACCTTTTGTGATTCTTCATTGAAAGGATCATCAGGCACTGGAACAGGATGTCCAGGGAAGTGGTGGAATCACAATCCCTGGAGATGTTTAAAAGATGTTTGGATGAGTAACTTATGGACATGATCTGTGAGTTGTGTACAGGGAGATACTGAGTTATGGCTGAGCTCAAAGATCTTAAGGTCTTTTCTGAGCCAATCATTCTAGGATTCAAGGTAACTCTCCCCTGAAGGCCCCTAGTGAACCCTTGTGATGCACCCTTGTGATGGCTGCCACCACACACCGAACTTACTGAAGATGTGAATGTTGAGCCAAATAAATCAATTTTGCTGTCTTGAAAAGTGCCTCTCTTCATAGGTATTAAGAAGAAAGCTTCAAACATGCTTAGGAAATGAGCTCCAGTGACAGCAACTCTTTATGCTACCGCTCTGTAGGTGATGTAAACATCAGCTGTCACTAGGCTGTCTTTCCATCTCTCCCTTCTGCACATAGTCCTTTTAACTGCAAACTAGAGCAACGTTGCCTCAAACAGACAAACCTTAACGTGTTCATTCCCCACACCAAACAGCTTTCTGAGTGTGCTGAGTGGTTTTCAAGCAGCAGAGGATTGTGCCAGGCAGTGCCAGCGAATGCTGAATGATGTTGCCATGGAGCATTGTCAATCTCCAGATGTCACTGGCCTGTCTGAGCACGTTTGTAATTAGTGGGAACTCTTTAAATCTAGATGCTTCTTATCCTAATGGAAAGCAGTGTTGTAGGCTGTGTGCAGGGTTCACTCCTAGAGTTCCAGGGGTCTGGAATTCAGTGTGATAAAAGCTGAAGGTGCTGGAGCATGTGAATCACCTTCTCTGGGAGCCTGCTGCTTTGTTGGGTACCACAGAATAACCTTCACAGTGCTCATGTGGAACTCTCCAAAACAAAGCCGGGTCCCACCCTTTGGGTTTGTGTTGCTGAGGGGTTTTTATGTCTTGTTGTGGATTTGAGGTTAAGTGGCACGTTTGTTTAGGTGCAGTGCAGTAAGAGCTGGATGTTTGGATTGAGCTAAGCATTGCCTCCACAGAGACTTGAAGCCATGTGTTTTCCTGCATGCTGGGAGGAAGAACTGTTGTTAGTGTCATCACCTGCATAACATGAATGAAATCAGGCCAGTTTTAAGCCGTCATGTTTATAAATATCTGAAAAGACTGAGAGAGGATTTAATCAATGTTTCTAACTATCTGAGGGCTGGGGGTCAGGATGGGGGAGACAGGGTCTGCTCACTTGCTCCCTGGGATAGGACAAGGAGCAATGGATGGAAGCTGCAGCACAGGAGGTTGAGCTCAACACAATGGGGAACTTCTTGACTGGAAGGATCCCAGAGCACTGTCACAGGCTGCCCAGAGAGGTTGTGGAGTCTCCTTGTCTGGAGCCTTTGCAGGCCTGTCTGGGTGTGTTCCTGTGTGATCTGTGCTAGACTGCCTGGTTCTGCTCTGGCAGGGGAGTTGGACTGGATGATCTGTTTGGGTCCCTTCCAACCCCTGACATCCTGTGAGCCTGTGATCCTCACTACATCCTTAACTGAAGTGAAATAAGCAGTGATGGAAAATCCACCTCAAATCCTTGTAAATATTCCACCAAAGTCCCTCCCCTCTTTAAGAACACTTAACACCTCTTTGTTTCTATTCAGAATCTTTGCAATTTCAGCTTTGACTCGCTGAGTTTTAGTGTGCCCTGGCCTTGACTAAGGAGTCTGTTAGGAAGAGAGGCTGACAGATCTTGTGCTGTTTAGCCTGGAGAAGAATAACCTGAGAGAGGATCTTTCAGTGCCCAAGGAGGTCGTGGATGCCCCTTCCCTGGAGGTGTTCAGGGCCAGGTTGGATTGAGCAACCTATTCTAGTGGGAGGTGTTCTTGCTATGGCAGGGGAGTTAGAACTAGATGGTCCTTTCCAGCCCAAGCCATTCTGTGGTTCTATGAATCTGTGAAAATGATCCTGTTTAATGCCATACTTATCATAGAATCATAGAATGATTTAGGTTGGAAGGGACCTCAGAGCTCATCCAGTTCCAACTCCCCTGTGCCATAGGCAGGGACACCTCCCACTAGAACAGGTCACTCAAGGACTCATCCAACCTGGCCTTGAACACCTCCAGGGAGGTTGTGGAGCACAGAAGCACGGAATGTGATCTTTGATTATATTCTGTGATTGTGCTCCACAACCTCCCTGGGCAACCTGTGTTAGTATCTTGCTACCCTCATAGTAAAGAACTTCCTCCTAACATCCAATCTAAATCTCTCCTCTGCCAGTTTAAATCCATTCCTCCTCATCCTGTCATTACTAGACCTTGTCAGTTGTCCCTCCCCAGCCCTGCTGTGTCCCCTTTCAGATACTTGAAGGTTACTACAAGGTCTCTTAGAATCATAGAATGTTAGGGGATGAAAGGGACCTCCAGAGATCATCAAGTCCAAAGCAGGATCCCTCTGCCAAAGTAGGATCACCTAGGACAGGTCACACAGGAACACATCCTGGCAGGTTGTGAAAGTCCCCAGAGAAGGAGATTCCTGGAATATTATGAAGTTGGAATATGGAACAGCTTCCCCACAGCGTGGAAGCTTGTAGACAGGGCAAGGGGAGACACTGGCACTGAAATTGTCCAAGCTTTGGGGTGGGTGTATCTGCAGTTCAGGTAACTGAAAGATTCTGCTCAGTGCAGGGAAGTAGTATGTAGGAACAAGAGTAAAGTGCCCTTAGTTAAAACAATGAAGAGTTAGATAATATAAATCTTAATGGAGGAGAGAGAGAGAGAGACATACACATAGCAGCAGTATTGCTGCTGTTGTGAGATCTAGCAGGGAAATAATTTCCTTAAAAAGCCAACCAAGACAAAAAAAAAAAAAGCACAAACCCCCCTGAAGCTTTGAAAAAGAATTGTAAAGGGTTTCATTTGAAGGTAGCAGCGGTTGACCTTGTGGAATCAAGGGCTCTTTTGCAGAGAAGTGAAGAGAAACTGCAGGGAAATAGAGAGGTGAGGCTGACTGCAGTTACCAAGGCTGAGGAGTTGTAAATAGGAGACTTCCAGGGCAAGGATGACCTCTGCGTGCAGAAGCAGAAGCAGAGGCTTGCAAAGTCATGGTTAGAGCTGAGTTCAATGACCTGCTTGGAAGAACTGCTGGGATCAGAGGTACAAATCCTGTGTTGCAAGGAGAGCAAACGTGCAGCAGTTTGAACCAAAGGTGCTTAATACTTCTCTGCTCTTGTAAAATGTCAGCTGGTTTTGCTAGAGCCAGCTTCATACAGAGAGTGAAAATAACAAGAGGTTGGATGGACCTGCAGAATACAGCCTTGGTGTGGGCTGCTTCTTTTGGCTTGTTTACTTTTATTTCCTGCAAGACATGAGGTGAATGTATTTTTAAGAAATAAACAGAACTTGATTTTTTTTTTTTTTTTTTTAAGTAATGGTTTGGGAGACCTGGGGGACAAGTTCATCAGGAGCCAGCAGTGTGGCCATGAAGGCCAATGGGGGGCATCAAGAGGAGCGTGGCCAGCAGCACAAAGAAGGTTCAGCCACCCTTCTACTCTGCCCTGGTGAGGCCTCATCTGGACTACTGTGTCCATTTCTGGGCTCCCCAGTACAAGAAAGCCAGGAAACTGCTTGAGAGGGTGCCACAAAGGGCTGTGGAGATGGTTTGGGGACACAGACATCTCTCAGGCTTCCCAGAGAGGTTGTGGAGTCTCTGTCTGTGGAGTGAATCCAAACCTGCCTGGATGCTTTCCTGTGCAACCTGCTCTGGAAGGGGGATAGGGACTGGAATATATCCAGAGTTCCCTTCCCATCCAAATCATTCTGTGGTTCTGTGATTTTGTTAGTAAAAAAGAGGATGACTGGTGTAAGGTGATACCATATGCAGCAATCTCATGTCACACGTGGGTACTCCTTTGCTATGTGGATAAGCTTCCAGTCGTGTGGGGGGATATGATGGAGACAGAAGGCAGAACCAGTCTGCACCAGGGGCTTGAATTGAAATCATTTGATTTTCCTGGGCTTGCCATCTGGCCCAAGGTGAACCAGCATCCTAGCAGGTGTTGACCACATCCAGAACTCTGTGAGGGAGCATTTCTCAGGGGACACTGAAGAGCTGGGTGGATGCAGAGTGAACTTGTGTAGAAGCCTTGGGTTGCACAGAAGTGACTTGGCAATCTTTTGCTGGAGCTTGGGCTCCCATTGCTATAGGTTCTTCAAAGTCTTCTGTTGCACTGAGCATTGGAAAAAAAAAAAAATTCCTCTACCTTGGCAGTAAAAGTTATTTAGTGAACAAAAGCAGGTTCTTATGAATAATGCAAGATAAATGATTTGCATCCAGGAATGTTATGTATGGCTGTTTAAAACAGCTTACAAGCGCCTTCATTGCTTACTCATCTTGAAGTAAATTACCTCTCACAACATGCAATTCTGCTCTAATGTTTGTTAGAGCAAACAAATGTGATCCTCCCCCTATCTTTCATCCTTCCCTACTCATAGCCCTCCCCAAATCACCATGGAGAACCAGCCATTAGGTGCTTTAAGGGCTGAGCAAGCATCCCTCTAGAGTGAGGCTCTAGTAAACTCCACCTGTTTACCAGTGAACTCCAGACTTGGATTCGTAGTCCATCTTCATATCTCAGTGCCTACAGACTGCCTTCAAATCATACTACAGTTTTCTAAGCTGTCTGAGATGCCTCTCTGAGAGGCTGGATGCAGCTCAAGTCGTGTGCAAGTCCCACTGGGATGCAGATAGAATCAGTCAGGGTTGGAAGCGATCACAAAGATCATCTCGTTCCAACCCCCCTGCCATGCCCAGGGACACCCTACCCTACATCAGGCTGCCCACAGCCTCTGCCAGCCTGGCTGCAAACACCTTCAGGGACGTGGCCCCAAACACCTCCCTGGGCAACCCATTCCAGGCTCTCACCACTCTCATGCTCAACAACTTCCTCCTCACCTCCAGTCTGAAGCTCCCCACCTCCAGCTTTGCTCCATTCCCCCTACTCCTGTCAGTATCTCATAGCCTAAAAAGTCCCTCCCCAGCTTTTTTGTAGCCCCCTTCAGATCCTGGAAGGCCACAAGAAGGTCACCTGGGAGCCTCCTCTTCTCCAGCCTGAGCAGCCCCAACTCTTTCAGTCTGTTGTCATAGCAGAGGTGCTCCAGCTGCCTGATCATCCTCCTGGCCCTTCTCTGGACATGCTTCAGCATCTCCACATCCCTACAACCACTGCCACATCTGCTTGGTGATGCCCAGTGACAGGACAAAGGGCAGTGGGTGGAAGTTGAGGCACTGGAAGTTTCATGGAAACATGAGGAGGATTTTTTTTCCCTGTGAGGGTGACAGAAGCATGGAACAGGCTGTTTGGTTATGGTTGGACTTGATGATCTGTTGGAACTGTTGGAGTGAGGCCAAAGGAGTGCTACAAACATGACTCAAGGGCTGGAGCACCTCTGTTATGAGGGAGCTGGGGGTTGTTCAGTCTGGAGAATAGAATACTGTGGGAGAATCTTAGAGCTGCCTTCCAGTGCATGAAGGGAGCCTATGGGAAGGCTGCAGAGGGATTTTTCATAAGGGTGTCTGGAGACAGAAGAAGGGAGAATGGTTTGAAGCTGAGGGAGAGTAGAGTTAGACTAGATCTGAGGAAGAAGTTCTTTGGCAGGAGGCTGTTGAGACACTGGAACTGTCTGCTCAGGGATGTTGTGGAGTCTTCTGCTCTGGAGATACTCAAAACCTGCTTGGATGAGTTCCTGTGGGATCAGGTATAGATGATCCTGCTCTAGCAGGGTGTTGGACTGTATGAGCTTTGGAAGTCCCTTCCAGCCCCTGACATTCTGTGATTCTGTGCTTGTGCTACCACTTTCCTTAGGAACAATTCAGGCAATGCTGATATAAGAGCCCAAGCAGACAGTCAGCCCACAGCTGTAGATGTCTGAGCCTTCACAGCAGAATTATTTTGTAAGCCCTGTAGTGGCCACTGCAGCCAGCCAGGCCCTGCACAGGGGTTGCAAATGTTGCTAGTGCTGCTCTTAGCTAAAGCAGAGGGAGAAGCAGCAGGTCATGCAGATGGGTGTGAGCGGAGCCTTGCTGTTCCACTGACCCTCACAGTTTGCACCTTCCCGGTGAGTTCTTGATGACCTTAGTGAGTTGTGCAGGCAGTTTGCCCTGCTGGCTCAGTCAGGTCTTGGTGTAGGCAGTTGTCTCCAAGAGCGAGGTGCTTAATGCGACTGAAAGGTGTGAATGACGCAGCCCCTGCCTTTTTATAGCTTTCCTCTTTCTGTGTCAGGGCACTCCCTGGCCCCCCCCCCCCATCCCACTGGCTTTGTTGCCAAGGCAATCTTCCTCTCTTCAAGGCTCTTTCCCTTCTTCCTGGCTTATTGGCTGGGAGTCTGGAAATTGTCTAATGGCCTCTTCCACTTAAGAACTTTCTTCTTGAGTCCAGACCAGAATCTCAACCCAGTGTGGAGGTGGAAGGTTAGGAGAAGGCGAGAGGATTGCAAATCAAAAGGGAAGCTGAGAGCTTAGAAAAGCTTAAATTAAAAATTTGTGTGTGGCTAATTTTGGGAGTGGAGCCTGAAGGTTTATCTTGACAGGTTTTGGAGTTTTTTTTTCTCTTGATGAGTTTAGGAGAGAGACACATTTATGGAACAAAACAAACAGGCACATCAAAAACCTGTTGCTGAGACATTTGGAGACAGACATTCCTCCAAGCTATCTTCCTCCTTTTGTTGTTTTCCTTCCTTTCTTCCTTTTGTAAGCAAGGTGATGGGAGCTGCCCATGTCAGCTCTGATCATTTCAGCCACTTCTGCTGGAGGTTGTCATCTGCTTGGCTCTGATTGACTAATGAGAGATGCTTTTATGTGCAGAAAGGGGTGTTCTCCATTCCTTTGCTCTTCTACTCCTCGTGGTTAGCCTCTATTCTCTTTTCTTTTCCCTTTATCTCTCTTCCTTTCAATGGGTTTGCAGTCACTCTTCTCTGTGTCCTGTCTCTACTTGTACTTTTGCCTAAGTAGAGACAGAGAGTGGGCAGAGGGATTGGGAGTAGTGTTGAGTGCTGTCAGTGCTCAGGTTGGATCATGTTTGCTTTACTCAACACTACAGATTCACCTGTGGTGACAGCAGGATCTCAGCTCTAGGTACCAGCAGGAATCTCTGCAGTCTTCTGCCAGCCAGCCCAGCTTCTGGGAGTGTTGCTTTGATAGTATTTCTGATGTGAGACACTGGAACAGGTTGCCCAGGGAGGCTGTGAATGCCTCCTCCCTGGAGGTGTTCAAGGCCAGATTGGATGAGGTCTTGAGTAGAAGGGCAGGGGGGTTGGAACTTGATGAACATTAAGATCCCTTCCAGCCTAAACCATTCTGAGAGTCTGTGTCTGAGCTAGTCTGGCCTAGGCTACAGCCTACTCTGGACCCATGCAGGGTACACATCCTTGAACACAGGTTCTATGAGGAGCAGCTGAGTTTTTTCAACTGAGAGAAGAAAAGGCTGAGGGGAGACCTCATTGCTCTCTACAGCTACCTGAGAGGAGGTCATAGCAAGGTGGTAGACAGGGTCTTCTCCCAGGAAACCAGTGAAAGGACAAGAGGAAATGGACTGAAGTTGCACCAGGACAGGTTTAGATTGGATATTGGGAAAATGTCTTTGCTGAAAGGGTCATTGGGTACTGGACCAGGCTACCCAGCCCAGTGGTGGAGTCATAATCACTGGAGGTGTTTAAAAGATGTTTGGATGAAGAACTTAGGGACATGGTGAGTTGTGTACAGGGAGATGTTAGGCTGTGCTTGGGCTTGATGATCCTAAGGTCTTTTCCAACCAGGCTGTGATTCTTTGATCCCTAATGTGCTGCTGTGCTCTGCAGGCATCCTCAAGGGCAGAGCCATCCTAGTATTTAGATCTCTAGCTCCTAGCAGAAGCATTTAACTGTGTCTGTGAAGTCAGTCAGAATTCTTCTGTGTCTGTCTCAAGTGATTGTGTATCCTGCTGTAAGGAATCCCATGGTACTCACACGAAGCTGTCGCTGTGTAGAGGTGTTTGTTTTGACATGGTCCTCAATCTAGGGGTGCAAAGCAAGAAAGCAGAGGCTGGCTGCTCTTCAGCTTCTCACTTTGTGTCCATGCTGCTACTCAAGAGCCAGTCCTGGCCTCCCCTTCACCTCTGCTGCTGTATTTGGAGCTTTGCTTGTCACTGGTGCTGCCTGAAACTGGGCAGGGAACTGAAAGGTGATTTTCCTTCGGGAGGATTCGTTGGTGTTCCCCCAGATCATGCTCCTGATGAGATTTGTAGCACTGCTACAAAGTGCAGAGGACAGAACCACTCAGAAAGAGCTGAATTGGCCTCTCCACTGGAAGGTCAGGTCTGGAGCTCTCTCATTAATCTGGACAGAGGGACTGTGAGCTTGAGTGGAAGGGGTGGGGGAGAATCACTCGTAATGCACACTGGGTTTTTGAATAGTCCATATATAAACCCCTCAAAGCATTAAATGCATTATGAATTTAATATTTGGAAGCAAGAACTAAATTATTATTTGTCTTTTGCATACAACTGTGGTTTTGTGGTATAAATTCTTATTTG
This sequence comes from Psilopogon haemacephalus, assembly GCA_013396835.1. Classification (NCBI taxonomy): domain Eukaryota; kingdom Metazoa; phylum Chordata; class Aves; order Piciformes; family Megalaimidae; genus Psilopogon; species Psilopogon haemacephalus. Next base: position 120,663 of record VWZI01018833.1, read on the forward strand.
CCTTTTGCTTCCTCTCAGCTTACTGACCTACTGCCTTGCTGGACATAGAATCAACCAGGTTGGAAGAGACCTCCAAGCTCATCCAGTCCAAACTGTCATCCAGCCCTATCCAATCAACTAGACTATGGCACTAAGTGCCCCATCCAGGTTTTTCTTCTGTCTGCAACTACCTAAAGGGAGGTTGTAGCCAGGTGTGGTTGGTCTCTGCTCCCAAGAAACCAGCAACAGGATGAGGGGACACAGTCTTAAGTTGTGCCGGGGAGGTACAGGCTGGATGTTAGGAGGAAATTCTTGACAGAGAGAGTGATTAGCATTGGAATGGGCTGCCCAGGATGGTGGTGGAGTCTCCATCTCTAGAGGTGTGCAAGCAAAGCCTGGATGGGGCAATTAGTGCCATTGGCTAGGGCTGGGTGCTAGGTTGGACTGGATGAGCTTGGAGGTCTCTTCCAACCTGGCTTAGTCTATTCTTTTCTATTCTATTCTATTCTATCCTATCCTATCCTACCTCAAAGGACAGCAACTCCACCACCTCCCTGGGCAGCCCATTCCAATGCCAGTCACTCTGGGAAGAACTTCCTCCTAACATCCAGCCTATACCTCCTCTTTTCCTATATATCTTCCTTTCTCTCCAACATAACTCATTTTTAGCCTTCTAGTAGCAAACATACTGGTGGAAGTACAGACTTGTGCTGCCAATATTGCAAATCTAGGGGTGCCTCTAGATAAATCTTACAGGTTTGGTATGGGTGAGGTTTTTACTTCCTTCATCCCTGCAGATGTGAACTGGCCCAAAAGCCTGCCCTGGGCTGGCAGTGTGTTTATTGCTTTAAAATGTTTAGTTTTCTTCAGCAAGCATTGCTTTTGCCCACCTGTTTTTATTGCCACCTTGAAGTTGCAGCACAGAGGACTGCAAACATGCTGGTAGAAGTAGAATCATAGAATCAGTCAGGGTTGGAAGGGACCACAAGGATCATCTAGTTCCAACCCCCCTGCCATGGGCAGGGACACCCTACCCTAGATTAGGCTGGACAGAGCCTCAGCCAGCCTGGCTGCAAACACCTCCAGGGAAGTGGCCCCAACCACTCCCCTGGGCAGAGCTGTGCTGCCAGCATTGCAAATCTATTGGTGCCTCTAGAGGTTTGCTATAGGTGAGGTAGAATGAGTTCTTACTTCTTTCAACTCTGCAGATGTGAACTGGCCCGACAGCCTGCCCTGGACTGGCAGTGTGTCTGTTTCTCTAAAATGTTCAGTTTTCCTCAGCAAACATTGCTCTTGCCCATGTGTTTTTATTGTCACCTTGAAGTTGCAGCACGGTAATGAGTCACTGTCACTTTGTGAGGGGCTTTTGAGAATCAGAATGTGCACCTGTGTAAGTCACTTGGAGAGCAGAGGTATTGTGGAGGAAAACAAAAAGCCATAGTGTGATGGACAAAAGAAGTAATTGCACATACAGAGTTGTTTGGGTTTGGAGAAGGATCCAAAAAATGAGATTCATAGGATGGTTTAGGTTGGAAGGGACCTCAAACCTCAGCCAGTTCCAACCCCTCTGTGCCATAGGCAGGGACACCTCCCACTGGAACAGGTCACTCAAGGCCTCATCCAGCCTGGCTTTGAACACCTCCAGGGAGGGAGCAGCCACAACCTCCCTGGGCAACCTATGCCAGTGTCTCACCACCCTCACTGTGAAGAACTTCCTACTAATATCCAGTTTCAATCTCCCCTCTGCCAGTTTAAACCCATTCCTCCTCATCCTGTCATTGTAAGACCTTGTCCCTCCCCAGCCTTTTCTGATGCTGGAAGGCTACTCTAAGGTCTCCTCAAAGCCTTCTCTTCTCCAGGCTGCAGATCCCCAACTCCCTCAGCCTATCCTCAGAGCAGAGCTGCTGCAGTCCTCTCAGCATCTTGGTAGCCCTTTGTTCTGCAGAGTGGAGAGGTGGTTTGTGATAAGGGTGGTTGTGAGGTTAGCTTTTTGGCAGCTCTTGTGTTAATGAATCAGTTCACTGATGGAGAATTTGGTCTTAATGTGGGAATCTGCTCTAAAGATTTGTTGATTGAAGCAACTACTTCTTCTCCTTTACAGCCAGGCTTTGAAGGCAGACTGCCTGAGCAAATGTTCACGCTGAGTGATGGTTGCTGATCTGGGGAGAGACGTTTCTGTATTTAGGGATAAACTAAAAGCCTAAAACAGGAGACAAATGTGTTTTGGCGTGTGCTCAGGGAAGAAAAAAGGCACAGTTGGGCAACAGAATTCCTGAAATATATTGCTGGAAAAGTGTGGAGCTTGTTTCAGGGCTAGGACTGCAAACAGTTGCAGACTTCTTTAACACTATCGTTACAGTGCTATTGGCACACTTCATTTAATAATATCAAACCCAGACTTGATAGTCACACTCTGCCAGTTGGTAATATGTGCACAGCAGAGATGAAGTTTCACTGAGACTGCACTAATGTGACTTAGTCTCAACATGAGCCTGCAGTGGTCAGTGGCAGCCCAGAAGGCCAAGTGTGTCCTAGGCTGCATCCAAAGCTGTAACATGCAGGACAAGGTGGGGTGGATTCTGCCCCTCTGCTCTGCTCTGCTGAGACGCCACCTGCAGCACTGCCTCCAGGTCTGTTGCCCCTCAGCACAAGAAAGACATGAAACAGCTGGACAGAGTTGAGAAGAGGGCCAGGAAGATGATCAGGGGGCTGCTACACCTCTCCTGTTGGGACAGATGGAGAGTTGGTGCAACTGGAGAAGAGAAGGGTCCCTAGAAGCCTTAGAGCAGACTTCCAGTACCTGAAGGGGGCTGCAGGAGAGCTGGATAGGGATTTGTTTTACTAGGACTTGTAATGACAGGGTGAGGGCAATGGCTTTGAGCTTCAGGAGTGCAGATTTATACTGGAGAAGAGGAAGAAATTATTTCCTCCTATTGATCAGCCTGCATATCACAGAATCAAAGAATGGGTTGGCACAGAATCAAAGAAAGGGTTGGGCTGAAAGGGACTTTAAAGATCATCCAGGGTTTGTAGAGATAGGATGAGGAGTGATGGCTTTAAGTTTGAGGAGTGCAGATTTAGACTGGTATAGGAAGAAACCAGTGGTGATGAGAAACTGGCACAGGTTGCCCAGGGAGGTTGTGGATGTCTTCTTCCTGGAGGTGTTCAAGGCCAGGTTGGACAAGACCTTGAGCAGCCTAGGCCACTGGGAGGTGTCCCTGCCCATGGCAGAGGAGTTGGAACTGGATGATCTTTAAGGTCCCTTCCAACCTAAACCACCCTAGGATTCTGTGATTGAGTTTTTAATTTTCTTTATTAGCCTTTTGCAAATGAAAAAGCTTTCATAGAGGTTTTTAATAAGCCCTTTTCTTACCATGGAAAGCTTCACTCTACCTTTCATACTGGGGCGTGAAGGGTGTTTTTGCTGTTCCTTAGTGAGGGTGAAAACTGAGGCAGTGTGCTGATTGGAATGACTGACCACTGAGGTTGCCTTTGGTGTCATCCTGGTGACTGTGGCCACTGAAATTCGTTTGCTTTTATGGGCTTTGGGCTGGGTTACAGCATTGAATTTGGTTGTGCATAATGAGAGGTGCATGTCTGAGTAGCCCTGTGAAGAGTTAGTGCTGATTAAAAACGAAAGAAGCTGGGTTTGACACATTGGGAAGGATCCTAACTCCTAAATGATCAACTCAAATATTTGCCTGCATAAAACTTACTTTTTCACAGAGTCACAGAATGTCAGTGGCTGGAAAGGATTTTGAAAGCTCATCCATTCCAACCCCCCTGCCAGAGTAGGATCACCTACACATCACACAGGAACACTTCCAGGCAAGATCATAGAATCAGTCAGAATTGGAAGGGACCACAAGGATCATCCAGTTCCAACCCCCAACTCATGCCCAGGGACACCCTACCCTAAAGCAGGCTGCCCACAGCCTCTGCCAGCCTGGCCAAAAACACCTCCAGGGATGTGGCCCCAAACACCTCCCTGGGCAACCCATTCCAGGCTCTCACCACTCTCATGCTCAACAACTTCCTCCTCATGCTCAGTCTGAATCTCCCATCTCCAGCTTTGCTCCTAAATGATCAATTCAAATATCTGCCTACATAAAACTTACTTTTTCACAGAGTCACAGAATGTCAGGGGCTGGAAGGGAGCTCGAAAGCTCATCCAGTCCAACCCTCTTGCCAGAGCAGGATCACACAGGAACACATCCAGGCAAGATGTCAGAATGTCAGGGGCTGGAAGGGAGCTCGAAAGCTCATCCAGTCCAACCTCCCTGCCACTGCAGCATCAAACAGGAACACATCCAGGCAGGTCTTGAGTATCTCCAGAGAGGTAAACTCCACAACCCTCCCTGGGCAGCCTGTTCCAGTGTTCTGTCACCCTCACAGTGAAAAAAAATCCTCCTTATGTTTAAATGAAAGTTCCTATGCCTCGGAGTCTTTTGAATACAGAAGCCAACCCAGCTTAGCAAACCCATCTTGGTATGAAACAGGAAGAGGTCCTGGAAGACAATTAAGCAGTGCCTGTTGGAAAAGTGAGGCCAGCTCCCACGTTAGCCATGTTTACAGCAGCAGGAGCTGGCTTAGGTTTCTCTAATCACCCCACATGAGCGCTCTCTGTGTTGTAAAACACAAAGCCTAATGATTTTGTTGCAGAGGAGTGGAAAGTGACTGACAGCAATTTTTGCTCACCCCGGGGGATTATCAGATCTTTCTGCTCCCAAAAAAAAAAAACCAAAACCCAAAAAAACCCCAACCTAAAAACAAAAAAACCCCAAACGTTGGCAAACTGAGAGGAGGCTGAGGGCTGGGTTTCAAATGCATTGATCAGGGAGTTCTCACACGCCTCTCTCTTTCAGGCAGGATTTGAAGCTAGCTGCTAGGAACCCAGGGAAAAGCCTCTGCAGGCTGTGAATGAGTCTTGCCTAGGCTTCCACGCCTGTTAATTTTGAGTGATAGTAATTAGTGAAGTCATTCTCTGGCATAAATCAGTAGGACGTATTTTCTGTGTACTAGATCATGCTGCTAAGTACTCAGCCTGTACCTTACTTAATGAAGCTTTATGAAGTGGATTGTTACTCAAGGAGCAATAACTGAACTTCTTTTGAGTTTGTTCAATGAGTTTATTTTTTTTTTTTCCCCCCTCTTTGGGTTTCATAGAATGGTCTGCGTTGGAAGGGACCTCCAAAGCTCATCCAGTCCAACCCCCGCTCTGCAGGCAGCAGGGACATCCTCAACTAGAGCAGGTTGCCAGGGCACTGTTGAGCCTCACATTGAATATCTCCAGGGATGGGGGCCCTCAACCACCTCCCTGGGCAACCTGTTCCACCACCTTCATAGTAAAGAATTCATTCCTAACACCCAGTCTAAATCTGGTCTTCTTTGCTCTGAAGCCTTTACCCTGGTCTTGTCACTGCAGGCCTTTGGGAACAGTCTCTATGCAGCCTTCTCCAGTACCCCTTCAGGTACTGGAAAGTTTCTGTAAGGCCTCTTTCTCTCCAGCTCCTTCAGCCTGTCCTCATAGAAGAGCTGCTCCAACCCCCTGATTTTTATGGCTTCCTCTGGACCCACTCCATCAGATCCATGTCCTTCCTGTACCGAGAGCTCCAGACCTGGATGCAGTACTCCAGGTGAGGTCTCACCAGAGCAAAGTGGCAGAATCCCCTCTCTGGATCTGCTGGCAATGCTGCTTTTGGTGCAGCCCAGGCTGCCATAGGCCTTCTGTGCTGCAGGCTCACACTGCCTGCTCATGACCAGCCTCTCATCCGACAGCACTCCCAAGTCCTTTTCCACAGGGCTGCTTTCTACCACCTCCCTACCCCGGGCTGTATTGATAGCAGGGACTGTTCCATTTGTTGGTTGTCTTTTGGTTTGGTGGCTTTTTTTGTTGATTTAAATTTGTTTGTTTTCATTGCTGACATTATCTTGCCAGTTAAATTGAGTTTGCTAGAAAAAAACACTTTGAAACATTTGGATTGTTATAGAGGGTGCCTGATTGGAATCTCACTTGTGCAATGTACAATTGCCCTGGAGATGCTCAAGAAACATGTGGACATGGCACTTGAGGAGATGGTTTAGTGGCCATGGTGGTGCTAGGCTGAAGGTTGGACCCAAGGATCTTAGAGCTGGAAGACAACTGAGACAATTGTCTTATTCTGTGAATCATTTGCTGCTTACCATAATAGGCAAAACAGGCTTGACTTGGGGAAAATAATTATAGGTTTTTTTATTGCTAATTAAAATAGAGTTGGATTGTAAGGGGAAAACCCCCATAATCAAACAGTAACAAACCTAACACACTTTCTCCCACCTTCTCTTTGTTTCCCAGTCCCAACTTCTCTCCTGAGTCTTCTGCTTCCCTGTCTCTCTGGCCCTGAGCACAGCAGGGTGGATGGAGAATGAGGGTTCCAGTTATGCCCGTAACATTTCTTCTGCTCCAGTGTGGGTCCCCTCTGCAGGCTGCAGTCCTTCAGGATGAACTTTCTCCTGCGTGTGCCCTCCAGGGGATGCAGTTCCATCAGCACCTATGCTGTGGTGTTGGGTCCTCCATGCTCTGCAGTAATGTCTGCTCCAATGTGGTCTTCTGTGGGCTGCAGGGAAATACCTGCTTCACCTGGGCCTTCTCCATGGGCTACTGGGGAATCTCTGCTCCAGCACCTGGAGCAGCATCCTTCACCTCCTGCTGCTCCAACCTTAGGGTCTGCAAGATTCTTTCTCATGCTTTTTACCTCCCTCCTTGCACTGCTAGGCAGTTTGTTGTCCTTTCTTAAATGTGTTTTTCTAGAGGTGTCACCAGCATTGCTGATGGACTCAGCTGGCTTGGGTCAGTGTGTCTGAAAAGCTGTCAGCAGAAAGGGACCTGAGGGTTCTAATTGACAAGTGGCTGAATAGGAGCCAGCAGTGTGCCCAAGTGGCCAAGAAAGCCAATGGCATCCTGGCTTGAATTAGAAATGCTGTGTCCAGCAGGAGCAGGGAGGTGATTGTGTCCTTGTACCGCATAGAGAGAGTCTACAGAAGGACTTGGACAGGTTGGATCCATGGCCAATGTTAATGGGATGAGCTTCAAGAAGGCCAAATGCCAGGTCCTGCGCTTGGGCCACAACAACCCCAAGCAATGCTACAGGCTTGGGGCAGTGTGGCTGGAGAGCTGTCAGCAGGAAGGGACCTGAGGGTTCTAATGGACAAGCAGCTGGATAGGAGCCAGCAGTGTGCCCATGTGGCAAAGAAAGCCAAAGGCATCCTGGCTGGGATCAGAAATGCTGTATCCAGCAGGAGCAGGGAGGTGACTGTCCCCTTGTGCTCTGCTCTGGTGAGGCCACATCTTGAGTATTATGTTCAGTTTTGGGCACCTCATTACAAGAGGGATGTGGAGGTGCTGGAGCCAGTGCAGAGGAGGGCAAGGAAGCTGAGGAAGGGCTAGAAGAATAAATCTGATGAGGGAGCTGGGGATGGTTAGTGTGAAACAGGAGACTGAGAGGAGACCTCATTGCTGTCTACAGCTACCTGAAAAGAGGTTGCGGAGAGCAGTGTGAAGCAGGAGACTGAAAGGAGACCTCATTGCTGTCTACAGCTACCTGAAAGGAGGCTGTGGAGAGCTTGGTGCTGGTCTCTTCTCACAAGTAAATAGTGATAGAAGAAGACAGAATGACCTCAAGCTGCCACTGGGTGGGTTTAGACTGGATATTAGGAAAAATATTTTCCCAGCAAGCATGTGTTGGAATGTGCTGCCCAGGGAGGGAGGTGGTGGAGTCACCAACCCTGCCTGTGTCTAAAGGTTGTTTGGATGTGGTGCTTGGGGATATGATTTAGGGGTGAGCATTGCAGAGTATGGTTGATGGTTGGACTTGGTGAGCCTGAGGGGCTTTTCCAACTTGAATGTTCCTGTGATTCTGTTCCCTGCAGTGAGTCCATGCTGTGTCCAGCACAGGACAGCCACTGCTCTGTCTCTCAGAGCTCACTTTGCAGTCTCTGCTACCAAATCCTTACTATGTGCACTCTATACAACACATGTGCAACATTCTGAGTGTTCCTGAGATGATGAGAGGTTCTTAAACAATACAGGGAAGAAAAGAATTCTGAGTACAGGCTCTTGGTGGGTGTGACAGTGGTGAACTTGGGAGTCCTCAAGAGTAAAGCAGGAAAGAAGAGAAGTGTTTTAGGTGCGTGAGCAGGAGAAGCACGTTAAATAAATAGCTTTTAAATAAATTCTGTGCAGTATATGCCCGTGACATTGATTTCATGGTTGTTGTGTCGTTCTCTGTGTTCTAGGGAGTATGACTTCTGCAACATCACCTATCATTTTGAAATGGGACCCCAAAAGCCTGGAGATCAGGACCCTCACCGTGGAGAGGCTGCTGGAGCCGCTGGTTACCCAGGCAAGTCACTCTGACTTCTTTTGCTTCTTCCTCCAGCCTGCTGCTGTTCTTTACTCATTTTACATGATTATCTTAATAAGCTTTGCTACTAAAGGTTTGAATATGGTTTTTTTTTTGTTTGTGAATCTCTAGTGGAGAGCTCTGTTCAGACATGTTTAGAGGTTTCTTGTTCTGAATAATTCATAGCCTCCCAAGTCTGAGCTGGGTTACAGTAGCAGCAATGATTTACTTGTGGTTGGCTTTTGAAAGGGGTTTAGAAATGTCTGAAAGAGTTTAGGATCTAACTGAAACAGGATCTGGCTGGGCACATACTCTTGGTTTGGAAGACAGGTTCTCATTGAAACCAAACTAAGCCAACCAACCAAATGAAAGAAGCTACTCCAAGCTATTTGATTTCATGCTGTGATTGATGAGGAGTGTATGTTCCAACAGTTGGCTGAGTAAAATCTGCTGACACAACCTAAACCATTGGTCCAGTGGTCTGCAAAGGTGCAGGTGCTGTTAGGTAATGTCTATGAGTGGTATCCAGCTTTTGATCAAGTAAGACCACATTCTACAACTCCGTGAAAGAAGGTTTGAGCCAGGTGGGGGCTGGCCTCTTTTCCCAGGAAACCAGTGATAGGATGAGGGGAAATGGACTCAGATTGCACCAAGGGAGATTGAAATTGGATGTTAGGAAATATTTCTTCACTGAAAGAGTCATCTGGCACTGGACCATTCTCCCCAGGCATGTGGTGGAGGCACCATCCCTGGGGGTATTTAAGTGATGTTCGGCTGAAGAGGTTAGGGAATTGGTTTAAGAGTTGTGTATGGGGAGTTGTTTGAGTATGGTTGGACTTGATGATCTGTTGGAACTGTTGGAGTAAGTCCAGAGGAGTGATACAAACATGATTTAAGGGCTGGAGCACCTCTGTTATGGGGAGCTGGGGGTTGTTCAGTCTGGAGAAGAGAATACTGTGGGGAAACCTTAGAGCTTCCTTCCTTCCTGAAGGGAGCCTACGGGAAGGCTGCAGAGGGACTTTAAATAAGGGTGCATGGAGACAGAAGAAGGGGGAATGGTTTGAAGCTAGGACAGACCAGGGTTAGACTGGATCTGAAGAAGAAGTTCTTCAGTATGAGGTTGCCCAGGGAGGTTGTGGATGTCTCCTCCCTGGAGGTGTTGAAGGCCAGGTTGGATAAGGCCTTGAGCAACCAATTCTAATTGAGAGGTATCCCTGCCCATGGCAGAGAGCTTGGAGTGGATGACCTCTAGGGTCCTTTCTAGCCTATGGCAGTCTCTGATTCCTTAGTGTCAGAGCAAATTCCTGTCTCTGTCATATTTCCTGTGTCTGCAAGGATTTACACATGCTGTGAGTGACAGGGGCAGGAGCTGCACAGTCCAGAGAGACATGGTGGCAGACATCCAGCTGCTGTCACCATCATTATTGTATCTTAGCAAGCTTCAGGATGGTTAGCTCCATTATTTAAAATATATCTTTTTCTTCTAGGATTGCTCATTATAGTAGCAGTGAATGCCAGCTAACCCCAGCTGTCCATCCACCTGGTGCTAACAATTTCTTTGCAGACCTTGTGGATCTTGAGACTGCTTTTCTGGATAAAATGTAGGCCTTATAGTAACCATCCAGTATCTGAAGGGGGCCTACAGGAAGGCTGGGGAGGGACTGTTCACAAGGTCTTGCAATGACAGGACAAGGGGAAATGGGTTCAAACTGGCAGAGGGGAGATTTAAACGGGATGTTAGGAGGAAGTTCTTCACAGTGAGGGTGGTGAGACACTGGCAGAGGTTGCCCAGGGAGGTTGTGGCTGCTCCCTTCCTGGATGTGTTCAAGGCCAGGCTGGATGAGGTCTTCAGCGACCTGATCTAGTGGGAGGTGTCCCTGCCTGTGGCACAGGGGGATTGGAACTGGATGAGCTTTGAGGTCCCTTCCAACCTAAACCATTCTATGATTCTCGTGACCATGAGACCAGACTCAATGGTCTCATTCAGAATAAAACAGGGAGGTTGTGGCTGCTTTCTCCCTGGAGGTGTTCAAGGTCAGGTTGGGTGAGGCCTTGAGCAACCTGTTCTAGTGGGAGGTGTCCCTGCCTATGGCACAGGGGGGTTTGAACTGGCTGAGCTTTGAGGTCCCTTCCAACCTAAACCATTCCATGATTCTACAAATTGCTGCTGCTTTAGTTCCCTCCAAATGAGGTCTGTGTATGGCTCCTGTGCACCTTACAGTGAGTCATTTCCCAAAGCTATGACACCTCTGCTGCTTGCTCTGGTTTTGATGAACCTCGTGGTATTTTGCTACAAATTCCTCTGGGCATGAAGGTCTCTGACAGTGTGCACAACTTTGCAGACTCAAAGAGATTTATGTTTCATTTCCTATTGCCATTGGTATCATGGTAATGCACTTCCATTAAGCCTTGCTGATGTGGTTGTTGATATGGAAGATAGACTGAGTGCACTGTGATAGAGGACATGGCCTCCAGTTGTGCCTAGGGAGGGATTGGCTTGGTTGTTAGGAAGAATTTCTTCAGCAGAAGACTGAAGCATTGGAAAAAGCTGCCCACGGCAGTTGTGGGTTCCCCAGCCTTGGAGGGGTTTAAAAGCCATGTAGATGTAGTTCTGGAGCCCCTGGGATGAGAGGGATGTGGACATGCTGGAGCGTGTCCAGAGAAGGGCCACGAGGATGCTCAGAGGGCTGCAGCACCTCTGCTGTGAGGACAGACTGAAAGAGTTGGGGCTGTTCAGGCTGGAGAAGAGGAGGCTTCCAGGTGACCTTCTTGTGGCCTCCCAGTATCTGAAGGGAGCCTACAGAAAAGCTGGGGAGGGACTTTTGAGGCTATCAGGGAGTGACAGGACTGGGAGGAATGGAGCAAAGCTGGAGCTGGGGAGATTAAGACTGGAGGTGAGGAGGAAGTTGTCGAGCATGAGAGTGGTGAGAGGCTGGAATGGGTTTCCCAGGGAGGTGTTTGGGGCCACATTGCTGGAGGTGTTTTTGGCCAGGCTGGCAGAGGCTGTGGGCAGCCTGCTCTAGGGTAGGGTGTCCCTGGGCATGGCAGGGGGGTTGGGACTGCCTGATCCTTGTGGTCCCTTCCAACCCTGACTGATTCTATGATTCCATGTGATGCTGAGGAATGTGGTTTAGTTGTGGCCTGACAGTGCTGGGTCTGTGGTTAGTCTTGATTATTGGAAGGACCTCTTGCAACCAAAATGATTCTGCCACACCAACTGAAAATCAGGTTATGACCTCTGTCATTGTGGTTCTGGTGGCGTCGTAGGAAGTCAAGCGGATGTGGACTAGATGATCTTTGAGGTCCCTCCCAACCTAAACCATTCTATGATTCTTTGAAAAGAGCAAATTAATGAGTTCTCTGAGCAAATTTCTTGTTTTCTTTTCACTTTCTTTTATTTCCCAACACTTTTCCTAGGAGAATAGATCAGCCAAGAAGTGTAGGAACACCTGAAGTTCCACAGTTTCTTAAGTTGCTTGAATTAACTTTTGGGTTAGTTGAGTTTAAATATGGTAGTTATCCTTAAAAAAAAAAAAAAAAAAAAAAAAAAAAAAAAAAAAAAAAAAA
>VWZI01018834.1:31306-43533 GCA_013396835.1 Psilopogon haemacephalus
CGCCCCCCTCTCTGCCTGGCTGCTCCCCTGCCACTCTGTCCCCAGCCTGTAGTGCTGCCTGGGTTTGTTGTGGCCAAAGTGCAGCACCTGACACTAGGACTTGTTTAATCTCCTGGCACTGGACTGTGCCCATCTGTGCAGCCTGTCCAGGTCCCTCTGCAGAGCTCTTCTGCCCTGCAACAGCTCCACACTGGAAACTCACTGATAGAGAACTCAATCCCCTTATCGAGATCATCAGTGAAGATATTGAAGAGGACTGTGCCCAGCACTGATCCCTGGGGCACACCACTGGTGACAGCCACCAGCTGGATGTGGCACCATTCACCACCACTCTCTGTGACCTGCCATCCAGCCAGTTCTTGACCCATTTCAGAATGAATCTGTTCGGGCCACAGGCTGCTAGTATAGCACCAATTGCCCCTCTCCCCCAGAAATAAACAATGAACCCACAGAAAGAGGATGTTGATATCTTCAAATGGCCACCAGGATCCAACCATATATCCATAGCTGATGTGGTGTGAGGCTCTGGAAAACCCCCAGATTGTCTTTTGTTGTTTTGTGGTTTTTTTTTTTTTTTTTTTTTTTTTTTTTTTTTACTAAATAGACCTGATTACTTCAGTATTTCATCAACCTCTGGTTCAGCAATCAGTGGCTCATAAAAGTTTCATGATGGATGGCCCCCAAGTTGCTATCACCTGATTTGTTGCTCCATGCTGCAGCAAGGAGGAGATGCAGCACATATGGGAGTACTCTCCAAACACACCCTGAGGAAGAACTGTGCTGCATGCATTTATATTTTTTTTTTCTTCTTTTTAATCCAAATTTAATAGCAAATCATTAAAAAAAAAAAAAAAAAAAACAAAGCAAAAATAATACCNAAATATTTACATTGCAAATTTGTATTTTTGTTAGTTAGTTAGCTTTTTTTTTTTTTTCCTTCCCTTCTTAATCCTTTAAATCATCAACAACAACAACAAAAAAGTTTAAAGCTAAAAATTAACTCTGGAAACTTTGCTGCTCACTGAGAGGAGGTCAAAAAAGCAGTCTGGTCTGGATCAGCAGTAGTGTGGCCAGTAGAATCAAGGGAAAGGATCACCAGGGTGTTTGCACTAGAGGATCTTTGAGGTCCCTTCCAACATAAACCATTCTATGATTTGATTCTCTCTCCCCTCTACTCTCACACTTCAAATCCTGAGTTCAGTTTTGAGGGTCCCTCACTCCAAGGACACTGAGGGTTTGGAGCAGGTCCGGAGAAGGGCACTTAAAATGGAACAGGGTCTGGAGAACAGGGCTGGGGAGAAGCGGCTCAGTTTTGGAGCCCTCACTCCAAGATGGACACTGAAGGCTTGGAGCAGGTCTAGAGAAGGGCAACAGAGATGGGAAAGGGCTTGGAGAAGAGAGCTGGGGAATAGCAGCCCAGTTTTGGGCTCCTCACTCCACTGGGCTCCTCACTCCTCACTGGGCTGGAGCAGGTCCAGAGAAGGGCAACGAGATTGGGAAAGGATCTGGAGACCAGGGCTGGGGAGAAGCAGCTGGGGAAGCTAGGGGTGTTCAGCCTGGAGAAAAGAAGGCTGAGGGGAGACCAGAAAAGGCAGCTGGGGACAGGTGGGGGTTGTGCTCTGCTCCCAAGGAACAAGAGGAAGTGGCCTCAAGTTGTGCCAGGAAAGGTTTACGTAGGACTTTAGAAGAAATTTCTTCACTGAAAGGGTTCTCGGATGTTGGGATAGGTCCTGAGGGAGGAGGTTGAATCCTCACCACTGGAGGAGTTTAAAAGCTGAAGAGATGTGGTGCTAAGGGACACAGATTCCAGTCACAGGAAAGAAGACTCTAAAGTCAAGTTGTCCAAGACCCTTGCAGCCAGAAAGGACAACTCCAATTAGATCAGGCTGCCCCCATGAGGCCACATCAGGTCTGCTCCTGAATGTCCCCAGGGTTGGGAATTCAACCACGTCCCTGGGCAACCCCTAAACCTAACCCTAACCTTAACCACATACCTGGGCAAACCCTAAGCCTAATCCTAACATCTAACCTTAACCCTAACCTCCAACCTTAATCCTAAAATTAACCCTGACCCTAATCCTAACCCCTAACCCTAACCCTTAACCCAAACCCTAATCCTAACCCTAACCCTAACCCTAACCCTAACCCTAACCCTAGGCACATCTCTGGGCAACCTTTTTAGTGCCAGACTGGGTAGAATTAGGCAAGACCTAATGATCTCAGAGGCCTTTCCAACCAAAACCAACTCTATGAGCCCCTTGGAGGCTCTGCTCTTTGGTCCTACCTGGGGATTACAGGCTGAGGGGGTGGGGTTTAGTTTGCCAAAGCTTCCCTCCAGGCCCTCCAAGATTCCTGCCAGCTCTGGAGGCAACATTCAAAACCAGCTCTGAAGAGAACACCTTCAGTCAAAGTTAGCTGAGCACGAAATTAAAAAAGGTATTAAGGGACCCTGCTCTCCATCCCAGAAGGGGCTTGAAAAATGCTTCCCTTGGCTGCTCTTAAAATCCCATGTGCACTGCTATTGAAAACTCTTTGAATGGTTATCTACAGCCATTTAGCCACTGGAGTGCCTTTGGATAGAGAACAGAGCCCTTGGGAATTGATATTTATGCAGCCCAAAGAGACAAATCTTGGAGTTGTTCTTCCTCTTTGCTGCTTCAGAGCCCACAGCAGGGATCCCTCCCAGACTGGGTTTCCACTGGCAGTCGCCAAACTCTCCTCTGACTAAGTCTCTGGCACAGGGGCAAGGAATTTACTTTGCCTCCTAGTTTTACAGAATCAGAGAATCACAGAATTAAGCGTGTTGGAAAAGACCTCTGAGATGATGGAGTCCAACCTATCACCTAACACCTTCTCAGTCACTAAGTGCCCCATCCAGTCTATTCTTGAACACCTCCAGCCATGGGCACTCCACCACCTCCCCAGGCAGCCCATCCCAATGCCAATCACTCTTGCTGGGAACAACTTCTGCATAACCTCCAGCCTCAACCTGCCCTGACACAGCTTCAGCCTGGGGCCTCTTCTTCTGTCCCTGCTTGCTTGGCAGATGAGACCAACCCCAGCTGGCTACAGCCTCCCTTCAGGGAGCTGCAGAGAGCAATAAAGTCTGTCCTGAGCCTCCTCTTCTGCAGGCTGCACACCCCCAGCTCCCTCAGCCTCTCCTCACAGGGCTGTGCTCCAGCCCCCTCCCCAGCCTGGACACAGGAGTCAAGGTGTGGTCTGAGCAGTGCTGAGCACAGGGCACAAGGACTTCCCTGCTCCTGCTGGCCACACTCTTGCTGCTGCAGGCCAGGATGCCCTTGGCCTTCTTGGCCACCTGGGCACACTGCTGCCTCATCTTCAGCTGCCAAGCAGTGCCCCCAGCTCCCTCTCTGCCTGGCTGCTCTCCTGCCACTCTGTCCCCAGCCTGTAGTGCTGCCTGGGGTTGTTGTGGCCAAAGTGCAGCACCTGGCACTAGGACTTGTTTAAACTCCTGGCACTGGACTGTGCCCATCTGTGCAGCCTGTCCAAGTCCCTGTGCAGAGCCCTCCTGCCCTCCAACAGCTCCACACTTGCTCCCAACTTGGTGTCACTCAATCCCCTTATCCAGATCATCAGTGAAGATATTGAAGAGGACTGAACCCAGCAGTGATCCCTGGGGCACACCACTGGTGACAGCCACCAGCTGGATGTGGCACCATTCACCACTGCTGTCTGTGCCCTGCCATCCACCCTGTTCTGAACCCAGCACAGAGTGTCCCTGTCCCCACGACAGGCTGACAGCTTGGCCAGGAGCTTGCCATGGCAGACAGTGCCAAAGGCCTTGCTGAAGCCCAGGCAGACTACATCCACACCTGTCCCATGTTCACCAGGTGGTCATCTTCCCATAATGCCACATCCCAGGTTCCACATCAGTCAAATCCAAACAAAGTCCACCAAGAAGCACCTGAACTAAGCTGAAATAAAAGACTCTTTTTTTTTTCTTTTTTTTTTTTTTCTGCAGTTTCTTGAAGGCATCATTTTAACCACCTCCAGCTTTATCCCACACCAAAGACGCCACCACTGCCTGTGTACATTGATTTTCTTCCTCCTCCTGCTCTGAGTGGTTGCTTTCCTGGCTTTGGGCAAAAAGAAAACAGAAAATTCTCCCTCATATTTCCTAGACATTTTCTCTTCTGAGAGAGATCTTCTTATCATGGAGCAAAGGAAGATGAGGAGAAATCTTCTGGTTCTCTGCAGCTCCCTGGCATGGGTTTAGCAAATTCTGCATGACCCAGCAATGTGCCATTGTGGCCAAGAAAGGCAAGGGCATCCTGAGATACATTAAGGATAGTGTGGCCAGCAGGGCAAGGGAGGTTCTCCTCATGCTCTACTCTGCCCTGGCGACGCCACTTCTGGAGTTTTGGGTTCAATTCTGAGCTTCCCAGGTCAAGAGGGACAGGGAACTGCTGGAGAGGCTCCAGTGGAGGTTCTGAAGATGCTGAGAGGCCTGGAGCAACTCTGTGAGGAGCAAAGGCTGAGAGGCCTGAGGCTGAGAACCTGCAGAAGAGCAGCCCCAGAGGGCAGCTGAGTAATGCTCATCAAGAGCTAAAGGAGCTGTGGGGGGCAAGAGGCTGGGGCCAGGCTGTGCTCAGTGGTGCCCAGGGACAGCACAAGGGCCGAAGGGCACAAACTGGATGCCAGGAGGTTCCATCTGAGCTGGGGGAGAAAGTTGTTTGTTGTGAGGGTGCTGCAGGGCCGGAGCAGGCTGCCCAGAGAGGTTGTGGAGTGTCCAACCCCCCTTGGGCATTGTGTTGCTGGGCATGCTGCTGTGATTGCCCTGCTTGAGCAGGGGCTTGGGCTGGATGATCTCCAGAGCTCCCTTCCAACCCTAGCATGCCGTAAGCTGTGATTACAGTTGGAGCATCCCCCAACATCCCAAGCATGACATAAAGGAAAAAAAAAAAAGACAAAAATAAGAGTAGGAAAATAATTTTTATCTCTGATGCTAAACAATCAAGCCAGAACAACTCAGACTTTAGTGATAGAAGAGGGAAATGAAGAAATATTTGGAGCTGAAAACGAAGAAATATTTGGAGCTAGAAGCATGAACTTTCCCCACTCCTGCTTTCTGTGTGGCCTCTTCCTGCATAAAAAGATTGGCAGCCATAAAAGTGAAAGTTATCAGGGTATTTTTTTTCATTCATCAACACTTAGGGACCATGCTCCAGAGGAGAAGCAGAAAAGACTTTTCCCCAAAGTGCAAGAAAAATAGAAGCCCAAAGCATTGTCAAATGGAATGGTTTCAGTAGAGTTGTGCTCAGAGTTATCTCACTGGGGTCCTTCAGACATAAAAGCAAAGATTTTAGGTGACAGCTCTCTCAGAAGAAGCTTCTGCAGCTCCCTGGATGTAATAAGGGAGATATTAGAAAGCTGAGACACCTTCAAGAGCTCTTTCACTGAAGCTAAAAACAACAAAGGAAATTTTGCCACTCAACTTCCCTGACGTTTTCTCACAGACCCAGAGGTCTGCAGAGGGATCCTGAAGCTACAGACAGAGCTGAGCAAGGTGATGGAATTTAAGTTTAATTCCATTTGGCATACAGCTCTGGATTGCTCAGCACAGCACAGGCAGGGACCTGTTGCATTGGGGCCAGAGGAAGAGCTGGAAGGGCTGTGCTGGGAGGCCAGGCTGAGAGAGTTGGGCTTGTGCAGCCTGCAGAGGAGAAGGCTGCAGGGAGACCTTCTGCTGGCCTTGCAGTGCTGCAAGGGGCCCAGCACAAAGCTGGGCACAGACTCTTTCTTAGGGGCTGTTGTGACAGGCCAAGGAGTGAGGGTTTGGAGGGAAAAAGGGAGGCTGAGAGTGGAGAGAAGGGAGAAATGTTTGAGAGTGAGGGTGGGGAGAGCCTGTGTCAGGCTGCCCAGAGAGGTGGGAGCTGCCCCATGGCTGGCAGCACTGCAGGGGAGGTTGTTTGTGGTTAGGATTAGGGTTAGGGTTAGGGTTAGAGTTAGGTTTAGGGTTAAGGTTAGGATTATGGTTGTGGTTAGGATTAGTGTTAGAGTTAGGGGTAGGATTAAAGTTACGGTTAGAGTTAGCGTTAGGGTTGTAGTTAGGATTAGCGTTAGACTTAGGGTTAGTTTTGAGGTTATAGTCAGGTTTATGGTTAACTCTGGGTGCAGATGTCCCTGCTGAGTTCAGGGGCATTGGGCTGATTGAGCTTTGAAGGTTTCTTTCTATCCCAAACCAGTTTCTTAGTCTGTGATTCTATTTTCATTGTGATTTAGAACACGTTTTTTTAATGAAATACATAAATCAGAGCCTGTATCTGTGTATTTTAAATAAAACCCAGGAAATTAAAGAGGATTTTAATGTGCTTTAAGATTACTGTCAATAAAACCACTTAATACCATCTATCATCATAGGAGTTGAACTGGAGCTAAATAATGATGTGTTATAATTACCTCGCTTCAACTCAGTCTCTCTAAATGAGCCTCCAGAACAACTTGGCCATTTTTTAATGTTCTCAAGATCTTTACACCTTCAGGAAGGTGCAAAATAACCCTTGGAGAGAGTCCAGTGGAGGCTACAAAGCTGCTGAGAGGAATGGTGGAGGGAAGTTGTCCTACTCCTCTACCCTGCCATGGTGAAACCATGTCTGGTCCAGTGCTGAGCTCCCTAGTTCAAAAGGGACAAGGAACTGCTGGAGTCCAGCAGAGGCTGCAAAGTCACAGAGAGGCCTGAAGCAGCTCTGTGAGGAGCAAAGGCTGAGAGCCCTGAGGCTGAGAGCCTGCAGAAGAGCAGCCCCAGAGGGCATCTGAGCAATGCTAAAGGAGCTGTGGGGGGCAAGAAGCTGGAGCCAGGCTCTGCTCAGTTGTACCCAGGGACAGCACAAGGAACAACAGGCACAAAGTGTCACTCAGGAGGTTCCATCCAAGCAAGAGCAGAAGGTTGTTTGTTGTGAGGGTTCTGGAGGCCTTGGAGCAGCTGCCCAGAGAAGTTGTGGAGTGTCCTAGTGTGGAGAGCTTCCAGCTCTCTCTGTGCATTGTGCTGCTGGGCAAGGTGCCCCTATTCTTGCAGGAGCAGGGGAGAGGTTGGGCTGGGTATTATCCAGAGCTCCCTCCCAGCCCTTTCTGTGTTGGGATTCTGAGGTTCCTGTTGCAAAGAGGCAGAGAACTCCAGAGAGAAGGAGATGAGTGATGGAGTTTTAATCAACTGCCAGAACAGAGTTATCAGGACAGGTTATACAGTAAATATTTATGGCTGGGGAAGATAACAAATGAAAGGCCTTTGCACATTAAAGTGGGGTTTGTTTTCTTCCTCCAGCTGCAATTAGGCTTTTGACAGCTCCATTCTGGAGGCAGAAGACTGAAAGCTGGATGGTGGTGAGGAGGGAAAGGCAAACTGAGGGGAGCAGCATTGGGCTGCAGGCAGAGAGAAGCTGCTGCAGAATTATGCAATCACAGAATCACAGAATTACAGTCAGAATCACAGACTCACAGTCTCAGAAACACAGAGTCACAGAATCACAGAATGTGGTGACCCCCAAAGCCCATCCAGTCCAACCCCTCCCTGGAGAAAAGGATCACCCCGAGCAGATCACACAGGAACGCATCCAGGCAGAGTTTGGATATCTCCAAAGAGGGCGACTCTACAACCTGCCTGGGCAGCCTGTTCCAGTGTTCTGTCACCCTCGCAGTGAAGTCCACTGTCAAGATTAAAAAGCCAACAGCAAGCAGCTTCTCTAACTGGCAGCCTTGGGAGAGGAGTGAAGGAAAACAGGAACAAAGATACCCTCTGACCCCTCACGTGGCACCCCGGGGTGGGCATGAAAGTAATCATTACACTGTCAGCATGCAGAGGGCTGATAAGGGAAGAGATTCTTGCCCATCTCCATGGTTATTAATCCCATCACAAAACCAGAGGGTTGGGTCATGCTCCTCATACACCAGCACAATGGTGGCTCCAGCATTTTCCAGGGGCTGCTCAGCCACAAGCAGCAGTAACAACAACAAAAAAGGACAATTTCTGCCCTCCAAACCCTTCCCAGCAAGAAATATTCCTTTAAGATCCCAGCTCAAAGGCTGCTGATATACCTTAGGCTTTCAAACACTTTGCCACACTCATATCCCATTTCTGAGGCTTCACCACCCTTAGAGAGATTTTCTCATCCACACCTCTTTTGGTGCAGGGATATTTGCTCCTCTGAAGTTATTCCCACCAGCACTGAAATAAAGACCCTTTTAGACTTCCTTTGGAGAAACACTTGGTAATGAAGGGAGCTCTTTCTTACACCTGCCCCATCCCCATTCCCACTTCTATCCCTATCTCTATCCTTATCCCCACTCCTATTCCTGCCCCTATCTCCATCCTCATCCCTATTCCCACCCTGTTGCTATCCCTAATCCCATTCCAACCCCTATCTCCATCTTAATAGCCATCCACACTGCTATCCCTATCATTTTCCCCACCCCTATCTCCATCCCTATCCCTATCCCTATCCCTATCCCTATCCCTATCCCTATCCCTATCCCTATCCCTATCCCTATCCCTATCCCTATCCCTATCCCTATCCCTGTCCCTGTCCCTGTCCCTGTCCCTGTCCCTATCCCTATCCCTATCCCTATCCCCAACCCTATTCCCACCCCTATTCCTAGCCCTATCCTTAACACTATCCCTATCCTCATCCCTGTCTCCACTGGGAGCACAGCCCAAGCCCAGCTGGCTACAGCCTCCCTTCAGGGAGCTGCAGAGAGCAATGAGACCTGCCCTGAGCCTCCTCTTCTGCAGGCTGCACTCCCCCAGCTCCCTCAGCCTCTCCTCTCAGGGCTGTGCTCCAGCCCCCTCCCCAACCTTGCTGCCCTTCTCTGGACACCTTCCAGCACCTCAACATCTCTCTTCTATTGAGGGGCCCAGGACTGGACACAGGAGTCAAGGTGTGGCCTGAGCAGTGCTGAGCACAGGGCACAAGGATTTCTCTGCTCCTGCTGGCCACGCTCTTGCTGCTGCAGGCCAGGATGCCCTTGGCCTTCTTGGCCACCTGGGCACACTGCTGCCTCATCTTCAGCTGCCAGGCAGTACCCCCAGGTCCCTCTCTGCCTGGCTGCTCTCCAGCCACTCTGTCCCCAGCCTGTAGTGCTGCCTGGGGTTGTTGTGGCCAAAGTGCTGTAACTGGCACTTGGACTTGTTTAGCCTCCTGGCACTGGATTGTGCCTATCTGTGCAGCCTGTCCAGGTCCCTCTGCAGAGTCCTTTCACACTTGCTGCCAGCTTGGTGTCACCTGCAAACTCACAGATGCTGGACTCAATCCCCTCAGTCTCATGTAGAAGAACTGATCCACATCCTCCCTACTGCCACACTCCAGAGAATCATCTTCTATTTTTTTTTTTTTTTTTTCTGATGGTGAGAGAAAAAGGTGTGAGAAAAAAACAATGGAGAAAATGTTGAGAAGGAGAAAACTGAAAGGTTGTCTTGAAGGAGAATGTTGCTAGACACAACAAAAACACTCAACCCACAGCTCCATCCCAACACACAGCATCCTTGAGTAACCTTGTTAGGACACTGCATAAAATCAGCCAATGTGGTGTAATCTCCTTAGGAGCCCTTAGCAGAGGCACCCCCTGGGGCAGGGGTAATGAGATTAAAACCACATCCGCAAACACTGCCTGGCTGCAACCCAAACAGTTGGGCAGAGAAATCTACACCAGGCACGGAGGAAAGAACAACCCGAAGAACCCAAACAAACCCCAACCTTACACTTCTGAGTTGGAAGATTGTGCAACAAGACTAACTATTTTGTGGGTTGGTGGGATGGGTTGAGTTGGAAGGCAGCTTTAAGGTCACCCCAGCTTCAACCCTCCCCATGCCAGCGGCAGGGATACCTCCCACCAGCCCAGGTGTCTCAAGGATTCATCTAGTCTGGCATTGAACACCTCCAAGGGAGAAGGCAGCTACAACCTCTCTGGGCAACCTGTGCCAGTGTCCCACCACCCTTACTCTCAAGAATTTCTTCCTCATCTCCACCCTCAATCTCCCCTCCCTCAGCTCAAAGCCTTTGTCCTTCATCCTGGTGCTCACAGCCCTTCTCAAAAGTCCCTCCCCAGCTCTCCTGGAGCCCTTCTGGCTACTGCAAGGTTGCTTTAAGATCTTCCTGGAGCCTTCTCTTCTCCAGGCTCAACAGCTCCAACTCTCCCAGTCTCAATCTGCTCTCTTCTAACTTCAATCCATTCACCCTCATCCACTCACTCAATTTTCTTCATAGTGGA
This sequence comes from Psilopogon haemacephalus, assembly GCA_013396835.1. Taxonomy (NCBI): domain Eukaryota; kingdom Metazoa; phylum Chordata; class Aves; order Piciformes; family Megalaimidae; genus Psilopogon; species Psilopogon haemacephalus. Next base: position 41,528 of record VWZI01018834.1, read on the forward strand.
GCTCATCTGATTCAAGGAGAGGCTGAGAGAGTTGGGCTTGAGCAGCCTGCAGAGGAGAAGGCTGCAGGGAGACCTTCTGCTGGCCTTGCAGTGCTGCAAGGGGCCCAGCACAAAGCTGGGAATAGACTTTTTCTCCAGAACCTGTTGTGCCAGACCAAGGGGTGAAGGTTTGGAACTAAAAGAGGGAGATTGAGAATGGAGAGAAAGGGAGAAATGTTTGAGAGTGAGGGTGGGGAGAGCCTGTGTCAGGCTGCCCAGAGAGGTGGGAGCTGCCCCATGGCTGGCAGCACTGCAGGGGAGGTTGTTTGTGGCTGTGAGCAGCCTGCTCTGGGTGCAGATGTCCCTGCTGGGTCCAGGGAGGTTGAGCTGGATGAGTTTTGGAGGATAAACTGCACCAAGACTTATCCCAGCACAGCATCTCCACAGTGACAAAGCCACAACATCCGCAGCAGCATCCTGCAGGATGATGCTCCTGCTCTATTAATCTTCCTCAGACACACACTCACAGCTCAGTCAAGGGATGAGCTCTGCCTGGGGCAGTGGAAGATCGCAGGGAAATGTCAGGTTTCCACCTAGCCTGACAACAGCTTTCATGAAAATATAATAGAGCCCAAAACCACCACTGAAACCTCAATTCTCAGCTTTGAAACATCAAGGACTTAGTAATCCTCCACGTGGAGTGGTATGAATGTTTTGGCAGAAGAGCTTTCTGCTGTCAAGATCTCCTGGAAGTCTTTCTTCTACTGCAGATACATGGGGAGAAGAGGAGGAAAAAGGGACTGGTTGAGTCAAGCATCAGCTGAGAGCTGAGCTCTTGGGTTTATTCACCCAAGGTATGGTCTGTTGGAGGCAACTGACACCTGATGGTTTCTGAGGTCTGGTGTTTGCTCCTTGGAGTGACAGGGCAGGTTAAAAGATGATGAAGGGACTGTGAGGAGCAAAGGCTGAGAGCCCTGGGGCTATTAAGCCTGCAGAAGAGCAGCCCCAGAGGGCATCTGAGCAATGCTCAGCAAGAGCTAAAGGAGCTGTGGGGGGCAAGAGGATGGGGCCAGGCTCTGCTCAGTGGTGCCCAGGGACAGTGGGCACAAAGTGGAACCCAGGAGACTCCAGCTGAGCAGGAGGAGAAAGTTTTTTGCTGTGAGGGTGCTGGAGGCCTGGAGCAGGCTGCCCAGAGAGGTTGTAGAGCCTCCTTGTGTGGAGAGCTTCCAACCCTCCCTGTGCATTGTGTTGCTGGGCAAGCTGCTGTGGTTGCCCTGCTTGAGTAGGAGGGGTTGGACTGGATGAGCTCCAGAGGTCCCTTCCATCCCCAGCATGCTGAGACTCTGTGATCCCTATGACCATCAGGGACCTGACTGCTCTCTATGAAACCAGATTTGAGTTTGGCAGGGATCAGAGGAGGGCAAATCACACCACAGTCATCAACCTAGTGCTGTTTTTTTTAACCACCATTTCAGCTTTTACCCAGGAACAATTTCTTTTAAGATGTTCTTTTGTGTCCTTGCTGAGTTTGGTTGTATTTGGGTTTGGTTGGGTTTTGTTTTTTTTTTTTTTTTTTTTTTCCTCCTTTCTCCCTCATTTCCTGCCACACAGCTCAAATTCAATCGATCCATTTGTCTGGTAAATATTCCCCACAGCCCAGTGGAAATAGACTTTTCATAGCTCACCTCAGAGTTGCTCCCATCTCGTTTCTGTTCGAGACCAAATATTTGGGAGGAACATCAAAAGCAATTAACTAGGACTGGCCAAAGGGCCCTCAACTGCAGTTCACTCTGGGCAGGACTGTTAGAGCTCAGTGGGAGAAGGTTTCCCTGCTTCTGCTGATGGTATTTTGTGGGGAGAATTTCCTTCTCCCTGGAAAACTAAGTCATGGAACAGTCTTCAGTGTCACAGGACAGCTTTGGCTGGAAAGTTGCTCAGAGGTCACTGAATCCCAACCATTCCCTACCTCAGCTTTGGGTGGAAAGGAACTCAGGGGTGGCTGAGTCCCAACCATTCCCTAACTCAGC
>VWZI01018835.1:0-10908 GCA_013396835.1 Psilopogon haemacephalus
TTAGTGGATCTGTTAGACTATTCTTTAACTGTGCCACCTGGGAGTGTTCGTGGACAAGTTCTGCATGGGACAGCAATGTGCCTTGGTGGCCAAGAAGGCTAATGGGGTCCTGGGGTGTATTAAGAAGATTGAGGGAGGTTCTCCTCCTCCTCTACTCTGCCCTGGTGAGGCCCCATCTGGAAAACTGCATCAAGATCTGGGCTCCCCAGTTGAAGAGGGACAGGGATCTACTGGAGAGAGTCCAAGGAAGGGCTCCAAAGGTGCTGAAAGGACTGGATCACCACCTGAAGAGGAAAGGCTGAGTGCTCTGGGGCTGCTTAGTCTGCAGAGGAGAAGGCTGAGAGGGGAGCCAAGCAATGACTATAAATAACTGAGGGCTGGGGGTCAGGAAGGGAGGGACAGGGACAGCCTCTGCTAACTTGTGCCCTAGCATAGGGCAAGGGATGGAAACTGCAGCACAGGAAATTTCACCTCACCTGAGGAAGAACTTCTTTAATGTAAGGGTGACAGCACACTGCCACAGGCTGTCCAGAAAGGTTGTGGATTCTCCTTCTCTGGAACCTTTCCAGCCTTGTCTGTATGTGTTCCTGTGCAACCTGTGCTAGATTCTCTGGTCCTGCTCTGGCAGGGGGGTTGGACAAGAAGCTCTCTAGAGGTTCCTTCCAACCCTTAACATTCTGTGAACCTGTAACTTCTTGGGTACTTTAGAAATAGTGTGGAGGAATGTTCATGAAATGAAACAAAGCAAAACAAACAAACAAGCATACAAACAAACAAAACCCATACCCAACAACACCACCAAAAAAAACCCCAAACCAAAACTAAAACTACATTAAAAGCAAATGTACTTTCTGGTATCTTACCATCATCTTTCACCTCTCCAGGTGAAAGTTGGTGTAGCATGTCACAAAAAACACAGGGAAACTGTAGTCTCAAAGATTAGATGAGTGTGAGTTTTACTCCTTGAATTAATAATTAGTTTTGCTCGCTGCCCTGCATGTTTCCTCCAGTGAAGATAGACAGTGTGCAGAAAGCATGCATGTGGAAAGCTCTATGCTCATTTCAGCTGCTTCAGGGATTGTGATTCAGGGATTGTGCTCTTCATGATTTAAGGACCTGGGTTCAAGGAATCAGTTTGAACCATTTGCACTGAAACTGTCTGAAGGAAGTGTTCTTGTATGATCCTCCTCTGGCAGTTGGGTTGGACTCGATGATCTCTGGATCCAACCCCTAACATCCTGTGATCCTGTATAGGGATTTCAGAGGGGCTCCTCCTGTCACCCACCACACTTGTTCAACCAGGGGGATAAAAGGACGGGGCAGTTAATCATAGAATGGTTTAGGTTGGAAGACACCTCAAAGATCACCCTGTTCCAACCCCTAGCCATAGGCAGCAACACCTCCCACTAGGACAGGGTCCCTCACAGCCTCATCGAACCTCACCTCGAACACCTCCAGGGAGGGAGCAACCACAACCTCCCTGGGGCAACCTGTGCCTGCATCTCACCACCCTCACTGTAAAGAACTTCTTCCTAACATCTAGTTTAAATCTCTTCTCTTCCAGTTTAAGGCCTCCTGTACTGCTACAAGGTCTCCTCAAAGCCTTCTCTTCTCCAGGCTGAAGAGCCTCAGATCTCATAGCCTGTCCTCATAGCAGAGCTGCTCCAGCTCTCTGAGCATCTTCGTGACCTCCTCTGGACTCATTCCAACAGTTCCATGTCCTTCTTGTGTTGGGGTCTCCAGAACTGTACACACTACTACAGATGGGGCCTCAGGAGAGCAGAGTAAAGGGAGAGAATCCCCTCTCTTGCCCTGCTGGCTATGCTGCTCTTGCTGCAGCCCAGGACAGGGCTGCTGTCTGGGCTGCATTCACAATGCTGGCTCATGTTGAGCTTTTCATCAACCCAGACCCGCAGGTTCTTTTCCTCAGGACCACTCTCCAGCCATATGCCACCCAGCCTGGATTTGTGCTTGGGATTGCACCAACCTAGGTACAGGACCTTGCACTTGGCCGTGTTGAATTAGTAAAAATGGCTACCCACCTACTGTTCTTTGGTGACCAAACATAATTATGGGTGAGCATCTGAAAACAAGATTGGAGGTTTGGAGATATTTATGTGCCTTCATTTTCTAACTTTTATATTACAAAAAACCAAACCAAAACAAACCAAACCAAAAAGACCAAAACAAACCAACACACCGCAAAACCCATATTTAAAAACATGTTTTTGGAGTGGATTTTTGAAGCTCCAAAAATAATAAGGGGGGAAACTTCTACAACTTCTGTTCAAATTGCATATCATCTGCAGCTTGTGAGGCTGATGTGTGCTAGTGGCTCATCACAATGGTGCTACTCTGCTCTGTCAATGAGTAATTGTGCCATTATAAGGCAAAACCCAGAACATCTTCCTGAATTTCATAATCTGCTTAATAGAAGAAAAAATAAAATTTGAACTGCTGTAATTATCAGATGAATCATTCACTCCCACTAATGATGAAAAGAGAAAAGCCATGTGCTCGCTGCTGGACTGGCCCTGTCTTTCAGAGCAGCAGCTTGATTGCATTTCTCTTCTCGAAGGCCATCATCAGATGTCTGTATTGATTTTCATGAAAGATGCATTGTGCTTACCAGAGGATCCCAGAATGATCTGTGAATGTATTATAGCTTCTAATCAATTCTGCTCTCGTCTTTCTGTTGTGCTGCAATTTCTATGTGGCTTACCACCCCAATAGATGGGGGAGTGTTCTTATTATTATGTTTTGAAAGAACCAAAGCTGATTACCTGAACTGTCTTGCCTGGTAATTAGCTGTTACCTGTGAAGTCAGTAGTGACATAGAGTAAAACCTTGGGTAACTAAAAAAGAAGGCCAGCTGTACAGCTGTGCCATACATGAGATGTAAAGACTGTCCCATTCTGGAGGAATTCCAGCTGTGGGAGGTCTGAGTCTCAGTCAGAGAATTAAGACACAAATTGTGTCAAACACATAGGCTAGCTTTATTGCACTCACACACCTTACACACATGAGGATAAAGAGAGGGAGAAAGTGAGAGGGGGAGCAAGAAAAGAGAAAGAAAATAAATAACCCCTGAAGGGAGAAGAGACCACCCTGGAGAATCAGTGTCTCCAAAGTCTGTTTGCAGAGTGGATGGGGGAAGTGCTCCATCTGTAGGTCTGTGGCTTCTCTTCTTTTACCTGACTGCCTCATTGAACATGCATTTTCTTCTGGGAATGACTTAGTATTTCCCAAGAGTGATTTGCTTAGCCATGCCCACTATCCAGTGTTTCTGGGCATGCTCAGTGTCACCACTGAAAGGGAGTTTCCAGGGTTGAGCTGTTGTCTTTGAAATGGTCTGTGTGTCAAGAAACAAGTAGCTACCAGGCTGTGGTTGGGTCAAAATGAGCACCACCTTCCAAACCAGGAAGCCTCCTCCTCCTGCACGTGCTAGGTGACATTAGCATGGTGGTCCAGCTTTGGTGGTCCAGAATGGTGGTCTTTTAGTCCATGCAAGCTGTGCAGTTGGGCAGGTGGTCTCATGACAATGTCCACAAGCTCACCCTGCATCCTCCAGGATTGGCCTCTTGTCCAGTCATGTGCATGCTAGGATCTGAGTTTATGCAGGGGCATTTTTGGGCCAGTGAGTGTAAATGGGATGCCTGCTTCGTATTTCTCAGAAGTTTAGCTAAAAACAGATGTTTCTAGGCTATTTTGAGATGTTGGGAGATATAATTTTTCTCAACGTCTGACAGACAGGGTGAGATATTTGCTGCATGGAGAGAATTGGGACATTTGTAAGCTTTCAGAATGGAGTTAATATCTGCACAGCAGTACTAGAGACAAGGAGATATCAAATGGTATAGGCAATATCCTCAGCATCAGGTTGAGGTAGTATGCCAGACATCTGTACAAGAAAGCTGGGGAGAGACTTTTTAGGATGTCGGGTAGTTAAAAGGCTGGGGAGAATGGAACAATGCTAGAAATGAGTAGATTCAGACTGATATCAGATATCAGACTGGATATTAGGAAGAAGTTCTTTGCCATGAGAGAGGTGAGACCCTGGAACAGGTTGCCCATGGAGGTAGTCAAAGCCCCATCCCTGGAGGGGTTTAAGGCCAGGTTGGATGAAGCTCTAGACAGCCTGATCTAGTGTAAGGTGTCCCTGCCCATGGCAGGAGGGGTTGGAACTTGATGATCTTTGTGGTCTCTCTTAAACCTGACTGATTCTATGATTCTATGATTCAAGAAGAAAAGGGAGCTTGCAAATCCTTTAGGGAGCATAGACTTCATGCTTCCCAGAATTCACCAGATAAACTTTAGTGGAACAGAACTACGTGTGTTGGTGGCTTCTTCACTGATATCTGCAACCAGTTTTATATGATACACAAGTAGATGGAATTATCTCTTTGTATTCCTTGCCCTTAATGTTTGTAGCACTTTATTTATCGCATATATTCCTATTCTGACTGGAGAAACAAATTACCTCTATTTTGGTGTAGTATCTTTCCTAAATCCTAACATTGCATCACTCTTTTTTTTTTTTTTTTTTAACATTTCTTTTTTAACTTCTTATCCCTGCCTGCTAGGTTGTTGCTAAATGCAGAATGAATAATTGGTATGCATATTACCATTCAGGCCCTGATGTGTAATTGGAAAGACACCGGGTTCCCAAATGGATAACTTTAAATAGATGGGCATAAGGAAGCAAAGGGAATTGCTCAAACTGAACCATGACAATTATTGTTCCTCACAAGGCTTGTAACTTCCTCAAACAAGTGATGGCCTTAACCCCCTTCTGATTTTATATTTTATTAGAATGAAGTTTAAGTTATTTTCTTTCTTGTCCCTTAAAATGTATCCCCTCTGCTCCACACATCAGCAGTTGGGTATATCTTGAATTAAAGTAACCTCTCTTTTGAAGATAATAATCTCATATGACAAAGACTGCAAATTTTGCTCAGTCAAACATGTTTCGTTTTCAACATACATGGTACTTCCTTCCACTCTGCTCTGCTCTGGAGAGACCACACCTGAAATACCTTCTCAATCATTGGACTCCTCAATTCAAAAGACAGGAGTCTGCTGGAGAGAGTCCAAAGAAGAGCTATGAGGATGATTACTGTACTTGAATATCTGCTACAAAGAAAGGCTGTGAGAATTTGGGCTCTTTAGTCTTAAAAAGAGGAGACTGAGAGAGGATCTAATCAATGTCAGTACATATCTGAGGTGTGGGTGTCAAGGTGAACGTGCCAGGCTCTTTTCAGTGGTGCCCACTGACAGGACGAGGAACAACAGATACAAGCTAGGACACAAGAAGTTTTGCATCGCGTCAACATGAGGAATATTTCTTTATGGTGAGGGTGACAGAGCACTGGAGCAGGCTGCCCAGATGGGCTGTGGAGTCTCCTCTGAAGGCTTTCCAAACCCACCTGGATGTGTTCCTGTGCAGCCTGCCCTAGGTGATCCTCTCTTAGCAGGGGGATTTGGACTCAATATATCTCTGGAAATCCCTCCATCCCCAGCATTCTGTGATTCCTGTGCTAAAATTTAGAGTTGCTGCCTGCAAATTGACTACCTTGGACACCTGCATGAGAAGGAAGACAGCTATAATCCAGAACTCTAATCTATTTCAAATATTACAGAATGTGATGCTGATCTGAGGTACAAAAAATTTGTCTATCTTTTGTAAAATAATAACTTATAAAAGACTTTATTAGGTTCTAAGTTTTCCTTTAATTCTCTTCTTCACGCTAACATGGTAGCTCTTTTTTTCAAAAAGAACCACCATTAATTTAGCTTCCTTTTTGCTTCCTGGGGTGGAGATTTTACCATTCTATTTACAGTGTAGTCTTATGTGTAAATCTAAACTGATTCCAAATGGTCAAATATCCACAAGCTACAGCAGCACAGCTAAACCCAAACTAAGTAAACTTGGGTTTTAGTAAAACTCCTGGAGAAGGCCTAGCACAGAAATTATTTTGTGTTTTGTTTGGTTTGGTTTGGCTTAGTTTGTTTGTTTTGTATTCTTAAGGAATCTGAGAATGGTTTGGGTTGGAAGGGACCTCCATAGTTCATCCAGTCCAACCCCTCAGCCATAAGCAAGGATGGCCTCAACTAGATCAGGTTGCCCAGAGCCCTGTTGAGCCTCACCTTGAATATCTCCAGGGATGGGGCCTCAACCACTTCCCTGGGCAACCTCTTCCAGTGTTCCACCACCCTCATGAGCTGCTTTACATCATCCAGTGTAAGTACAAATCATCTTTGTACTTTTTCATGTTTAGAAAATGACCAAAATCAAGTAAAAATACTGAAAATTAAAAGTTATGTATCCCAATATGATGACACTTAAGTTTTTTTTAAGAACCCTTTGATTTAATTTGGTGCAATGCATATAATGAAAATACTCACACGGGTTTCTGGCAGAGGCAAATAACCAGACTCATTGTTTATAAAATTGACATATTGGACATAAGTGTGCACTATACAAGCGAACCATGAGTATAAATTCAGCATGCTTACTGGTGTCATTCATTCCACTCAGCAGAGTCATAATATTGACTGGAGCTCACAGACTGGTTTTGTGTTTCATATATATTCCTTTTTGTGTTGGTGTTCAGAATAAAAAATATCATGAGGGGAAGTCTTAATGAAAATAAGCAAATAAAAATCTATGCAAGTTCTCTGAATTCTGCTTATCTCATACAAGCCATCCCTTGTTGAATACTTTTCCCTGTTGAAAGGCTGATTGCAAGTCCTCTCCTTCGACTGCAAAAAAAATCCTGTGAGTGAAGATCTTAAATACTTGCTAGAATCCACAAGTGATTATCCGAGTGAATTTTAATAGCAGAATTCCTACAGGCTTTTATTTTCTGAGTCTTACTGTTTTTTCAAAACTAGTAACTTTTGTTTTTTTCTTCATCTGTAGAGCTGGACTAATCTAGTAGAACCAATGTTGCAATTGAAAAAGTGCTATTCAGTTTGTGAAGATTCTGTCTGTGTATGTAAGGATGCTGGGCATGGGAAGGGAAGCAGTACTATAGAGAATTGAATGGAAAGAGGAGTGATCCTGAGTGTTTGCACATGCTGGCTCGGTATTTTGCAGTCTAATACTACTACAGACACCTCATGGCAGTCTACAGCTATTTGAAAGGATCTTGTGGAGGGGTTGGTTCTGGTCTCTTCTCACAGGTCATTAGTGATAGAACAAGAGGCAATGGCCTCAACCCGCAACTGGGTTGGTTTAGACTGGATACTAGGAATTTTTTTTTCCCCAGCAAGAGTGGTCAGGCATTGGAATGTGCTGCCCGGGGAGGTGGTGGAGTCACCACCTCGCCGGATGTGTTTAAAGGTTGTTTGAATGTTGGATTTGTTTAAAGGCCATTTGGATGTGGTGTTTGAGGATATGGTTTAGGGTGAACCTTGTAGAGTAGGGATATTCACTGGACTTGGTGATCCTGAGGTGATTCAGCTTTTCCAACCTGAATGTTTCTGTGATACAAAAAGATATAGGTATTTAAAAATGAATAAGAGGTCTGATTTTGGCTAAACCTAATCTATCTCAGATTTTGAATGAACCTGGATTCCTGGATTTTTCTTTAAGCTTTTAAAATCCTTTTAAGGATTTGATATTTATGCAAATCTGGGGGACATCCCCCCCACCCTTTCGTCCTTTTATAGTTAAAGTAGTTTATTCCAATGTACTTTACTTCACATGTCAACATTTACTCTCATCTGTTGTTGTATCAAAGTCACTCTGTACCGTGAGATCTGCCTGGGTTCTTTGTCATCCGTTTACTCCTGGGAGTTGTTTAGCACAACGTGTAGACTTGGCACTGCTGTTCATCTCCTTTCTTAGATCATGAATGTCAGCACAGATCTGAGCCAACTAGTACAGACAGGAAACCTTAACCATGAATCTTGAGTACTCAGTAATAAGTCTTTCCCAGAGCTGGACTTGGCTTATCAAATGCAGGTTTTCAGAGATGCTGCTTGAGATTGATACTGAATTTCAGTTTTGCCTTTTATAAATCCAGACATCTTCCTGGGATGCGAGTTCTGCAATATAACCTTCAGACTCCTAAATGTTTTGCTAAATGGAGTACCATAAAGTAAAAGTAATGTCAATAAGAATTAATCTGCGTTCCAGTTGTGCAAAGACTCTGAATTCATACAATATTGATGAAGATTTTGTTGTGGTGGACTTAACAGGTCAAAAATAGGCTTATACATATGCTTGCTTGCCCAGACATGTTTTTGTGCTCTCCTTCCTTTTGTCTGAGGAGAAGCAACCACAGGAAAAAGGACAAAAGCCATGGAGTCTGAGGACTCTGGCTTATTCAAACTTGTCTTGCTTCTGCTTGCATCCTTTGTTAAACAAGGTACATGTTCTTGGCTTGTGCCAAGCTTGTGCTAAGATTATGCCCTTCCCAAACATGGGTGTAGTAAGCTTTTGGCTTCACTCAAATATAATAAAACTTGGTTGTACTGCCATGCTGATTGGATAATCTAAGTCCAAAAGTCCATCAGTCTCAGGCATTGATATAAAACAGATAAGCAGGTAACACAACATGCCTCTGCCATTATTCTGTGCTCTTGCTTCTGTATCTGTACCTGTGCTGCCTACTGCCACTACTGTTTCTGGTAGTGATAATGCCTTGTTGCATTATAGCATAACTTTCTGCTAAGCTATAACTCAGCCTGAAACTTCCTGCTTCACATTTACTAGGAACAGCTTTAATTGCCTTCATGTGATAGGCCAGCTGCCAGCATGACACACTGTACTGAGACTGCATCACAAGACATCCTGCCTGCCTCTCCACAAGTTTCCAGCTGTTAGAAGTCAAGAGGAACCAGGTCAGAAATTGTCTGCTCCCTTTCCCCACATCCAGTGGAGCCTAGGGTGAATCAGAATTCTCAGCAAGGGTTTGGGTACTGTCTCAATGTTGCTAGCCTCACAAGTCAAGAAATAATATTTGTGAGTAAATACCTTAAGCCTTTTGTCATTTACCTAGCTTCTGCCATAAATGGAAAGAGCCCTGAGTCCATCTATTGGGCAAGTGAAGTAATTAACCTCAAGTGGTACAACTGGTCACAAGAAACTTTCTCTTCCAGTTTCATTGAGATCGATTAATGTTTATGTATTAGTAGTTGATACTAGATCTAGATGACCTTCACGTATCCTTCATGGTATTCTGTGACCATTGCAATCGAACCAGACTATTATTAAATGCTGTGACTAAGAAATGGGACACAACTCGATGCAAGTTAATTGTCACTTTATTATACAGAAAGCACCACTTATATAAGTTAATATAAACACGTGTCATTAAACTGTTGGCTAGCTTAAGTGTCCACGCAACACTCTCAACAATGGGATTGGCCAGATACAGCCACATGAACCCCACATGGACCAACACCTTAACCAGAGCCCAAGACAAAAGAAAGGACCCCAATGCTGCAATCATTGCCCAGTTCCCACTTTCAACTCCCCCATCACTGTCTGCAAGGTCATTATGACCTTTTAAGAGCTTGCAAGACTTGTGTCTCTCCAGGCCTGTGGTGGTTTAGCAGTTAGCTGCTCCCCCACACTTTGAAATAACTCAGGCTAGGACTCAGTTGGCTGGAAGTTAATAAATGAAGCTTTGCATTTACAGCTTTGCACAATATACAAGCAGATATATAAAATGTATAACAGATATTTACAGATATATACATTAAAAAGATAATACAGAAACACCACACCTCTCCCAGAGATCAAAATCCCTAAGAGGGGTTTCTAATCACCCCTACCACCTTCCCCCCTTCCTGTTCCATCTTTTCTGAAGCTGGTGCATAATAGGGTATATGGTAGATCCACTCAATACCCTGTTCTTCAGCTCAGTTTTTCACAAGATTGTTCTTGAATTGAGTGCCATTGTCTGATTGGATTCTCTCTGGACTTCCTTGTCTCCACATGATTTGTCTCTCCAAATGAAGTATGGTGTTATGTGCAGTAGCATGTGGAACTGGATAGGTTTCCAGCCATCCAGTGCTTGCCTCTAACATCATTAGCAAATACTGCTTGCCAGAATGAGAACAAGGTAAAGTGATGTTGTCAATCTGCCATGCTTCACCATACTTGTACTTTGCCCATCTCTCACCATACCATAAGGACTTGATTCACTTAGCCTGCTTAATAGCAGCACAGATGTCACAGTCATGTATGACTTGGGTGATAACGTTCATGGATAAGTCAATTGACCTATCACATGCCAACTGTTGTGTTGCATCCCTGCCTTCGTGTCCAGATGAATCATGGTCCTACCAAGCTAAGAACAGTTCGCCTCGGTGTTTCCAATCAAGATCAAAGTCACTGTCACTGTTTGTGTCAACTCGAAAAATTTTAGCAGCATGACCTGTCTGATGGTTGTGTTGATGTTCCTCAGTAGCTCTGCTATTAGACATGTGTGTGTCTATGTGCTGCACCTTCACTGGAATTCTCTCCAGTCGTGCATCAGCCATAGATCAGCACACCAAATAGGCTTTCCTTTCCTCTGCCAGCCACTCTTTTTTCAGTCCCTTAGCCAAACCCATAGAGCATTGGCTAATATCCATGAGTCAGTGTAGAGGTAAAGGATAGGGAAATTTTCCCATTCAGCCACATCAAGAGCAAGTTGCAATGCTTTTACCTCAGCAAATTGACTGGATTTACCTTCTCCATCCTTTGCTTCAGTAACTCTCCTGGTAGGACTCCAGACTGCTGACTTCCACCTTCGCTTGTTCCCAACAAGATGACAGGAACCATCTGTGAACAAAGCATAGTTCTTTTCCTGATCAGAAAGATCACCATAGCGAGGAGCTTCTTTAGAATGAATTGTTTTCTCCTCTGGAGGTTTTGTAGAGACTGTGCCTTCCAGCCAGTTGGTGATCACT
>VWZI01018835.1:11267-29408 GCA_013396835.1 Psilopogon haemacephalus
TCCCTCAGGGGTCAGTGCTGGCACCAGTGCTGTTTAACATCTTTGTCAGTGACATGCACAGAGGAATCAGTGCACCCTCAGCAAGTTTGCAGATGACACCAAGCTGTGTGGCACAGTTAACTTGCTGGAGGGAGGGATGCCATGCAGAGGGACCTGGGCAGGCTGGAGAGGTGGGTCCAGGCTAACCTCATGAAATTCAACAAGGCCAAGTGTAAGGTCCTGCACCTGGGTCACTGCAATCCCAAGCACAAATACAGGCTGGGTGGTGAGTGGCTGGAGAGCAGCTCTGAGGAAAAGGACCTGAGGATCTGGGTGGATGAGAAGCTCAACATGAGCCTGCAGTGTGCACACGCGGCTCAGACAGCAACTGTGTGCTGGGCTGCATTAAGAGAGGCATTACCAGCAGGGCAAGGGAGGGGATTCTGTCCCTTTACTCTGCTCTCATTAGACCCCACCTGGAGTACTGTGTGCAATTCTGGAGCCACCAGCACAGGAAGGACATGGAACGGCTGGAGAGAGTCCAGAGGAGGGCCACAAAGATGATCAGAGGGCTGGAGCACCTATGCTATGAGGACAGGCTGAGAGAGTTGGAGCTTTTCAGCCTGGAGAAGAGAAGGCTGCCAGACCTCATAGCAGCCTATCAGTATCTGAGGGGGCCTACAGGAGAGCTGGGGAGGGACTGTTCACAAGGTCTTGTAATGACAGGACGAAGGGGAATGGTTTCAAATTGGTGGAGGGGAGATTTGAATGGGACGTTAGGAAGAAGTTCTTCAGAGTGTGGGTGGTGAGGCACTGGAACAGGTTGCCCAGGGAGGCTGTGTCTGCTCCCTCCCTGGAGGTGTTGTGGTGTAATTTGCCTCTGAACCCCAGAAACCAAGTGGACAAACACGTTTCATTCAGAGCTTTCTGCTGAAGACTCCAAGTTGGACATTGTCACTTGCAGTCATATACAGAATGTTTTTAATTTCGGGACCAGATTGAACAGGTACCAAGTCCACAGCATGGACTACTTCTTGCTTTATCAGATCAAAAGCTGCTTGTTGTTCAGGTTCCTACTTGAAATGATTTCTTTTATGAGTCACATCATACAGAGGTTTGACAATTTGACTGAATCCAGGAATATGTAGTCCCCAAAATCCCACTGCGCTCAAGAAAGATTGAGTGTCCTTTTTATTTGTGGGAACTACTATGGTGGAGACTTTGTTTTTCACATCCTGTGGAATGTGACAGCAACCATCTTGCCACCACACTCCCAGAAATTGAATTTCTCTGGAAGGTTCTTTGACCTTGTCTCTCCTGATGGCAAAACCTGCTTGCAACAGAATGTCAATTATTTTGTTACCTTTCTTGAAGACTTTCTCAGCAGTTTAGCCCCACACAATGATGTCGTCAATGAATTGTATGTGCTCTGGAGCTTTACCTTTCTCCAGTGCATCGTGGATCACTGAGTGACAGATCGTTGAACTGTGAACCCAGCCCTGAGGCAAATGATTAAACTGATACTGGATTCCTCTCCAGGGGAATGCAAACTGAGGCCTGCATTCCTTTGCTATTGGAATAGAGAAGAAAGCATTAGCAATGTCTATGGTAGCATACCATTTGGCTTCCTTCGATTCCAGCTCGTACTGGAGTTCCAGCATGTCTGGTACAGCTGCGCTCATGGGTGGAGTCACCTCGTCGAGGGCACAGAAGTCCACTGTGAGGTGCCAGTCACCATTAGGTTTGTGTACAGGCCAAATAGCACTGTTGAAAGGTGAATGAGCTTTCTCAGTGACCTTTTGACTTCCAGTTGATGAATCAGCTGATGAATGGGCAACAAAGAGGCATGGTTGTTTCTGTACTACCTGTGATGCACAGTTGTGTAGCATTTGGCAGTTTCAGGTCCTCTATATCATGATGTCCTACAGCTGCAGATTCATCTGAAAGTTCAGGTCTAATGGACAATTTCAATTTACCATCCTCAGTTTTACAGATACTATTCCAAAAGCCTATTTATGACCCTTAGGATCTTTGAAACAACCTTGTCTCAAAAAGTCAATTCCCAAACTGCAAGGCACATCAGGACCAGTTACAATAGAATGCTTCTTCCACTCTTTACCAATTAAACTTATCTCAGCCTGCAACTTAGTTAACTCTTGAGATCCACTAGAAACAGTTACAGCTTCCATCCTTTTTCAATTTGATGGCAACAAAGTACACTGTATCAACTAAAGCCCTGTATTTCCGAACTTTTGAACCGCCAGGACACCTAATGAATACATTCCAATAGATTTGGTTTTCTCCACTATCCCTTTCCTCCTCCTGGCTAGAGGAAGGGCACCCCTAATGCTGAACATAGCATGTAGGGTGTACACAATGATTGGTGGTGTTGTGAGAGAAATTACAATTATTAGAATAATTGCAATTGCTCTGAGGAGCTGAAGAAGCAACAGCTAGTTTTCTGTCATTGCTGCCTCTGTTTCTGCCACTCTGCAGTTCCTTGACTCTCTTTGAAATAACTGAAGTAGGTTGACCATTCCATTTTTTCCAAATTCTCACCAAATTGGTCATGCGGGATTATCCAGTGTGACGCATGTGCTTGCTGGTGTCTAGGTGGAATTTGTCTCCTGGGCTGGAATTGCCTTGCAGGAGGTGGGCATCTGCTCCTGATAGCAGAAACATGCACCCATTCAGATGATGTTGGAATGATATCCTTTGCCAGATTGGATATGGAGTTTTTGAGTTTCTCCTTCAGTTCTCCTATGCTGTCCTTAATGCCATCTTCTATCCTTGTAATCATATCCTTTAACTCTGAACCCAGAGTTTTTATGGCAGAGACTAGGGTAGTATGTGACAAGCTGTCCTCTATCTAGCTCAGTCAGTAGAGCATGGGACTCTTAATCCCAGAGTCATGGGTTTGTGCCCCACGTTGGGCACCAATTTAAAAAATAATGTGGTGGTTTAGCAGTTAGCTGCCCCCACACACACTTTGAAATAACTCAGTCGAGGACTCAGTTGGCTGATATTTACAATGTATAACAGATATTTATAGATATATACATACAGTAAAAACATAATACAGAAACACGACACCCCTCCCAGAGATCAAAATCCCTAAGAGGGGTTTCTAATCACCCCTACCACATTCCCTCCTTCAACTATCTTATCTTACCATCTGTTTCATGCAGCAGATAGCCAGAGGTAGATCTGCAAGGGGGATTAGCAGCAGGAACGAAGTTAGTGGAATTATTCAGAATCAGCTGCAAAAGGCAGAAAGAAAGAGCCATGCACAAGCAGCCATAGCCCAAAGCAGTCTGAAACCATCTCTGCACCTGACTTATCTATGTTTGGGTTACAACTCTTAAACAATTTTTTTTCTTTCTCAGTAAAGCTATAAGTGAACTAGCATCATCAGTGCTTTCCTCTCTCAACCAGTAGTCTAATTTCCCATTCAAACCCTCCAATTAGTTCAAACCAGCACAAGGCCTAAGACATCGCATCCATTAACTGCATGATTCTTGGTGAGTTACCTCTAAGCTTTGTTCCCACAATTAAAATTAGTTGTTGGGGTGGTGAGAAGTTTGAATATCAAAATTAATAAACAATATTAATTTCAGAAAAATAATATCATATTAATAACTCTCCTTCATTACAGGTTTTGATGAAATTTCTGTATAAAACTAAATGAGACACAGTAAAGCCTTTCCTAGTAGCTTCCCCACCCCTGTTTCTGCATTTTAGTGAAAGCTCTGTTAATATTTAAAATGCATTTAAAGCGTCAAGTATGTAGGAAATCTATGTCATTAAGAAAATATATGGACATTTTATTAGGCAGTGCTATTTGAACAAAAGCAAAGGATATTTGAACAAAAGGATATTTGAACAAAAAGCAAAGGATATTTGAACAAAAGAAAAGGATAAATGGCAGACTAATAATGCCAGTGACACACTCTGCAACTCACAACATAACTCAAGACTTTAAAATGTATTTTGTAGTTCTATCCTCTGCCAGGAGAAAAGCAGTCCCTAGCCAACTCACTTTGCTCATACTTGAACACTGCAGACCAATCACTGCTGATTTATTCACAAATCCTTTACCAGTCTATCTTTTGTTATATATTGTACTGTGGCACTTATGGGCCACCCATATGCCATGGGAATATGATAAATCAAGTAACGTGCTCCTGTTAACTGAATGAAGTATTTTAATAAGCAAACCTGATTCATGTGGAGACATTTCTATTCATCTGACTTGAGTACTGTGCTGTATATGAAGAAACTATGCACAATGTAGTTTTGCTCATGATTTTTCTAACAGATTAATTCATAGGAAAAAATAGAATAATTTCAGATTCAATGTTTAGTGTGAAAAATCTCTGGAAAAAATAAGCCAGGTGGAGACAAAAATAGATTTTTTTTCTTCCTGCTCAGTGCATGCAGTCATAGAATGCTCTAACCTTCCTTGACTTGCACTTAAAGTTAACAGCCAGAAGCCAGCCCTTCCAGAGTTGGTATATTAAAGTGCATCACCTTGTACTCCAATGGGGAACTGCAGTTTGCTTAGCAAATGTTGCATGGGAATATGAAGCCTTGGTTTATAGAGCAGAGCAGATTTAGTTGGATGTTAGGAACAAGTTCTGCACCATGTGCAGGTTGCCTGGGGATGTGATTGTGGCAGCAGCCCTGGAGATATTCAAGGTGAGGCTGGACAGGGATGTGGGCAACCTGATATAGTTGAGGATATCCCTTCTGACTGAAGGGGAGATTGGACTGAATGACCTTCAGAGGTCTCTTCCAACCCAGCCTATTCTATGATTCATTATAAGCCAAAGGTTTTTTAAAGTTTGTATTGTTACAATTATCTTTGTCTTAGGAAAAACGGTGATATTAGATGGCCTTGCAAAGTCCCTTCCACTTTCTTCTTGAATCATTTATTGTTTACTTCCCTCAATGCTTAGGCAGGGAATAATCTTTCTGTCTCTTTCTTTTTGTTGTGGTTACTGACAACCTGGCCTCTTCCTTTTCCCTATTTCCCAGCTGTGAGTTCCACCTATTTGACATGGGTAGAGGAAAGGTAGGAGAAATTTGTCTCTGTGGATGCCACATTCCCAAGCTCACCTGACCAATGTGCTGTGTCTTGCTTGTTCTGTGCTCATTCTAGATAAAATCAGAGCCACAAATCTGTGGACACTGCTAGAGATTGGTTGTTGGGTTCAGGGTTGGTTGTTCTGGGATTGTTTTGTGGTTTGTTTTTTTTCAAGGCAAAAAGCTGCTTTACCCAGTTAGGACTGATCTCAGACATTGATTTCAGCAGATGTTGTCTCTGCATGGAACATCTATTAAAAAATGGGTGTAGAAGGTGAAGAGATGAGAATCTGGAAATGTGCACACTATAAATTTGTGGCCATCTCTGTAAGCTCAGGTCTTTGTCTTTCATGCTCATTGAATGTCTGTTAATATATCTGTATGTGTATGTGCATAAACGTGTGTGTTCATGTAAACTTCTTTTGAAATGATGTTGAAAGCCTGATTTTTATTATTCCACTCTAATTCTTAATTTTAAGACTCAGTAGAAATGTAGCACATCTGAAATGGTGAAGTATGGTGATAAGTATGTGTGTGTAACAGTGTGATTCCTTTTACATATCCTCATTCTCTTTGCTATTACATGAAAGATTACATGCTGGAATCTGTCCAGAGAAGGGCCATGAAGATGATCAGAAGGCTTGAGCATCTCTGCTATGAGGACAGGGTGAGAGAATTGGAGTTGTTCAGTCTGAAGAAGACTGAGACGACCTTATTGTGGCCTTCCAGTATCTGAAGAGGGCTACAAGAAAGCTGAAGAGGGACTTCGTAGAGTGTTGGGCAGTGATAGGACTGGGAGGAATGGATCAAAGCTAGAGGAGGGGAGATTTAGATTAGACATTAGGAGGAAGTTTTTCACCATGAGGGTGGTGAAAGAATGGAACAGGTTACCCAGGGAGGTGGTGGAAGCCTCATCCCTGGATGTTTTTAAGGCCAGGCTGGATGTGGCTCTGGGCAACCTGATCTAGCGTGAGGTGTCCCTGCCGGTGGCAGGGGGTTTGGAACTGGGTGAGCTGGAGGTCCCTTCCAGCCCTGACAACTCTGTGATTCTATAATTTTAGAATCAACTTGGGAACTGGGAGTTTCCTTATCAACATGTTTAAAAATAATTTTTGAAATAGTGTTGTTGGGTTGTTTTAGCACCATATTTATGAACTATTCAAATCAAATGCTTTAAGCCACAAACCTGACACCCTTGCAAGATAAAATATGGTTATCAACTGTACTCACTTTTCTTTCCAAAGGTCTTCATACTTCTGTAATTGTGTCTGATATGTTGCAAACTTTTATATTGCACAGCATCTAATTTCTTACTATATGATTTTATCTTTACTTATTCTACCTTTTTGCTCCATGACAGTGTATTCATCTGTGTGTGCAGACACACATTTGTGGTCGGCAATTGTCATCCTACCAATAATAGTAACTTGATTTAGTACTGAGCACTGATAATCACTTGTGAACTGTGTGAAAAGAATATGTGCCTGTTTCTATTAGTAAAATATTCAGGAGGTGATGTATGTACTATGCTGATTTGTACACTGTGTACACAAAAACTGTAAGTAAGGGCAAGGTGAGAGGGGGTGCTGTCTCGACAGCAAATACTTTCTAGCTCCGCCACTGCTACTGCCCCTAAAAAGGATTACTGGCAGCAACGTAGCAGTGACTAGTTAATAGTCTGAAGAGGAGGGACAAGAATGCAGTAACTGCATCTATAGCTTTGTCTGTAAGTCTTCAAATTAGATAAAAAAAAAGATAATCTAGAAAAAACAAAACCCACCAAAGAAGTAGGTGCCTGGCAGCTGCTTTAGGATAGGATTAGACAATATCCTTGGCAATGGGAGTACTGTGTACAGTTCAGAGCCCCCAACACAAGAAGGACATGGAACTGTTGGAGTGAGTCCAGAGGAGGCCATGAAGATGCTCAGAGTCTGAAGCAGCTCTGCTATGAGGACAGGCTGTGAGGGTTGGGGCTCTGCAGCCTGGAGAAGAGAAGGCTTCTAGGTGACCTTGTTGTGGCCTTCCAGCATCTGAAGTGGGCCTACAGGAGGGATGGGGAGGGACTATTTACAATGTCTTGTAATGATGGGATGATGAGTAATGGGTTTAAACTGGCAGGAGATTTAAACTAGATGTTAGGAAGAAGTTCTTTACAGTGAGGGTGGTGGAACATTGGCACAGGTTGCCCAAGGAGGTTGTGACCGCTCCCTCCCTGGAGGTGTTCAAGGACAGGTTGGATGAGGCCTTGAGCGACCTGTTCTAGTGGGAGGTGTCCCTGCCTATGTCAGGGAGTTAGAACTGGATGATCTTTGAGGTCCCTTTCAACTTAAACCATTCTATAATTCTATGACATTACACCTCCAAATGGGTGAAATGTGATAATCCTAGCTTTGTAGTGCTTCAGCCAAGGTTGTTTGCTAGCTATTCAGATTATTACAAAATGCAAAGCAGTGGGGTCACTGGCTTTTTGCAGTGCTTTTCAGGGTTCCTATCAGCTTCTGACACAGTGGAGTGGAGTAGCTTGCCCTGCCTGTTGACATGCTTACTGTGATTTCTTCATTGTCCTAAGGTATCTTCTTGTTGCGCAGGCAAATACTTTGTTGTGTCTTGAGATCAAGCTGCTAGCTACATTTCCTTTTCTAAGCAGTTTTAAAATTTTTTTTCTTTTTTTGTGACTGAGTAGTTGATTTTTATCTCCTTTTCCTTTGATGATGTCTTTCCCCGTATTAGTTGTGGTCTGATTTACTCTGTGTTTCATTCTGAGTCACCTTTTTATGTAAAGGGAACTCTCCATTCCAGTCAAAAGTAGCCTCTTTTTTTTTTTAATTTGTTTTATTGCTTGCTGTTAAATATCTGACATTGCCTGCTCACTTTTATTTGTCTGACTGTAGATGAGAATTGTATGTATTTTCCTTAAACAGTTTTCAGTGCAAATGCTTCATTGTGAGATACAACTGCAGCTGTATACACTCATCTCAGCTTTATCGGTATTACAAATGTAAAAATCTGTCCTTTTACAGTACTTATAGTACTTTCTGCCAGAGAATTCACAAAGTTCTACAGTGATTAAATAAGAAGCAGCCTGAATCCAAGAAATGCATGTAAGCACTTTCCTTGTGTATTGTGTTTTTTATGTTAGAGACTGAATACTAGAGTAAGCTTTTTTTGAAAGCCTGTGGGTAAATCCTGGCTCAGAATCTACTGCAGAAATTACAACCATTTGATGGGTTTCTAGCAGCCTGTGCAAAAGAGGATATTGTTTTCCACCCACTTTAAACCTGAAAAAGCAATAATTTTTCATCAGAAATTGCTGCCTTTTCTTTTCACAGAATCACAGTAACATGCCAGTTGGAAAAGACTCCCAGGATCACCAAGTCCAACCAATATCTCTACTCTGCAAAGCTCACCCTTAAACTGTATCTTCAAGCACCACATCCAAATTACTTTTAAACACATCCAGGGTTGGTGACACCACTACCTCCCTGGGCAGCCCATACCAGTGCCTGACCACTCTTGCTGGGAAAGATGGGCAGTGAATTTGAGGGAGAGTCTCTGTTTCTTCCAGTGAGCCTGATGCACAGACATTCTGTGAGGCAGGCTTGTGTCCAGCTGTACCAAATTTCTGGAGATGGAATTTTCACTTGTAGCTGTATCTCCTTTCCTGTGATAAGATCATTATTCTACACCTCAGTAGAAACATAGTCTCCTCTCACTTGGGAAAAAAAAAACAAACAAAAAACCACCAAACAACAAACCACCACCAACAAAACAAACTCAAAACCTCTGTTCAAATGTGAGATACAAACATCAGTGTAGTGGGTTTGCAGTGACCTGCCCCCCCACCTTTTAAAACCCTGGCTAAAACTCAGAAAAACACACTGGAAGTTAATAAATGAAGCTTTATATTTACAGCAATGCAAATATACAAGCAAATATTTACAAGATATAACAGATATTTACAGAAATATACAGTAAAAAGGGAATACAGACACCACACCCCTCCTGGAGACCAAAATCCCCAAGAGAGGGAAACCAAAACCCCCTACCACCTTTCCCCCTTTCCCCCAGCTTTATCTCACCACTTGATGATGCTGCAGATAAGCTGAAGATCGGTCAGAAAGATTAGTGGCAGGAAGGAATGAATGGTTTTAGTGATTTTACTCTGAATTAGTTCAAAGGCAGAGAGACAAAGGAAAGAAGCTGCTGGAGCCAGCAAGGACCCAGAGCCGACTGACTCTCTGCAAGCAGACTGGCTATCTGGATGTTTTGGGAACATTCTCAAAAAAACCTTCTTTTCTCTGTCTCAGTGAAACTGGTGAAGTGACACTGTATGTTTAACTCTCTCTCAGCCAATAGTCTAATATCTCACTCAAATTCTCCAATTTGCTCAAACCAACACAATCAGTAGCAAAGTAGCTCAACAGAATAAAGGCCAAGGTAAGTGCACGCTTAGTGGACAGTATATCCATACAAATTTACTCCTGGAAACACATTTGAAGGTCAGCCTTTGATTTCCTAATGCAGTTTAGGTTTTCTTCATGCATCAGGAGTGTGATGCCAGTTCAGCCAAGTGCAGAACTGTGGTATTATTCAGACTGGTAGAGCTGGGTGCCTCTTAACTTGGTATGAAAGGCCTGCCAGAAGAAATGCAAGCAAGATGCACTCACACGTGGGTACCTTACTTTGGGTATAGTTTCAATACTTTATTGCAGCTTAAATATTACCATCATAAATGAGAAAGGCATACTGGAAACCACAATACTTACAGCCCACATGCTACAGTCATAGAGTGAAGAGTGAGTATATAGCAAGAACCTATTAAACTAAACAAGATCATAGAATCATAGAATCAGTCAGGGTTGGAAGAGACCACAAGGATCATCTAGTTCCAACCCCCCTGCCATGGACAGGGACACCCTACCCTAGATCAGGCTGGACAAAGCCTAATCCAGCCTCACTTTAAACACTTCCAGGGATGTGGCCCCAACCACCTCCCTGGGCAATCCATTCCAGGCTCTCACCACTCTCATGGTGAAGAACTTCCTCCTCACATCCAATCTGAATCTCCCCACATCAAGCTTTGCTCCATTCCACCTAGTCCTGTCACTACCTGATAACCTAAAAAGTCCCTCCACAGCTTTTTTGTAGGCCCCCTTCAGATACTGGAAGGCCACAATAAGGTCACCTCAGAGCTTCCTCTTTCTCCAGACTGATCAGCCCCAACTCTTTCAGTCTGTCCTCATAGCAGAGGTGCTGCAGCCCTCTCATCATCCTCGTTGCCCTTCTTGGGACACGCTCCAGCATGTCCACATCCCTCTTGTAATAGGAGTTCCAAAACTGGGCGCAGTACTCCAGGTGGGATCTCACCAAAGCAGAGTAGAGGGGGAGAATCACCTCCGTAGCCCTGCTGGCCACAGTTCTCCTGATGCAGCCCAGGATCTGGTTGGCTTTCTGGGCTGCAAGTGCACACTGCTGGCTCCTGTTGGGCTTCTTGTCCATCAGCACCCTCAAGTTCCTCTCCTCAGGGTTGCTCTCCAGCTAGTCACTACCCAAACTCTATTTGTGCTTGGGATTGCCTCAACCCAGATGCAGGACCTTGCACTTGACCTTGTTGAACCTCGTGAGGTTGCCTTGTGCCCACCCTTCCAGCCTGTCCAGGTCCTTCTGGATGGAATCCCTGCCTTCCAGCCTGTCTGCTGTACCACAGAATTTGGTGTCATCAGCCAACTTGCTGAGGGTTCTCTCAATGCCTTTGTCGATGTCGCCCACAAAGATGTTGAACAAGACTGGTCCTAGGACTGATCCCTGAGGGACTCCGCTTGTCACTGGTCTCCACTTGGACATGGAACCATTGACAGGCACTCTTTGGGTGCGGCCATCAGGCCAGGTCTTTATCCATCTGCTGCTCCACTCATGAAACCCATGGTTCACCAGCTTGGAGACCAGGATGTGGTGTGGGACAGTGTCAAAGGCTTTGCTCAGGTCCAGGTAAATTACATCAGTTGCTCACCTCTCATCTATTAATGTTGTGACCTGTTCATAGAAGGCCACCAGGTTTGTCAGGCAGGATCTGCCCTTAGTGAAGCCATGCTGACTGGACCCAATCACCTCTTCGCTATTCTCCTGTCTCAGTAGTGCCTCCAGGAGGATCTGCTCCATGATCTTACTGGGCACACAGGTGAGACTGACTGGCCTGTAGTTCCCTGGTTCCCCTTTCCTACCCTTTTTGAAAATGTGGTTTGTTTCCCCTTTTCCAGTCAGTGGGGACTTCACCAGAATGCCAGGACTTTTGGAATATAATAGAGAGGAGTTTAGCAACCTCATCTGCCACTTCTCTCAGTACCCGTGGGCGTATCCTGTGAGGTCCCATGGAACTGAACACTTCCAGGTTCTTCATGTGATCACAAACCTGATCTTCACTTAAAATGGGCAGTTCTTCCTTCCAGTCCCTGCCATTATCTTCCAGCCAGGCAGGAGCTCTTTCAACGTGAAAAAGAATCTCGAGTAGCTCTATCTGTCAAAGGGCAGGATATACTCACCCTGTCCTACTGGCTAGAAAACCTCCTGAGATGCATAGACAGCAGAGCTGGGCAGCTGCCATCTCGGTAGGTGTCCCCACTGTGGACCATCACCTGTTACTCTGGTGAAACTGGTGCCACTCCTGCTCAGCCACCCATGCCTCCAGCTTATATATCTTGAGAGTTCTGTGACGTGTGGCCAATGCACCACAGGAGACTGAATGTAGGAGAACCAAGCTCGTCCCTTATTTTGCAATGTGTTACATAACAACTTTCCCTACTGTCCAGGTGCATTGTTGGCTTTGGTGGTCATGCAACCCCCTAGTGAAAGGAGTCTTCATCATCTTCAGCTCCCTCTGTAGCTGCTTATCCTCTGCAGGCCATCCAAGGTCATTGTTGGCTCTACATACTCTGTAGCAGACACTATATTCCGGCCTTTGTTTTCTTTAGCTTATCACTTGGGAGCTCACATGCTTTACTCTTCTCAGGTCTTATCTCTGGTAACCTGGCAACTATTGTCCTGTTTCCCTGAATCCAATCAAAGACCTACCAGTTTTTCTCTCTTACAAAAGGTCCACAGAATTCTGAGTTTATCCCCTTATATTTTTGCACAGCTGTGGCTGATAGACATTCTAGCTACATCCTTTCAGCCCCACAGATATATAAATAAAAGAAGTCTCCTGGAGAGGGGTGAAGCAAACAGGATAAAAGATGTACTGGTTTCTAAGGTGAAGGGAAGGCAATGGAAGAAAGGGCTGAAAAGAGAAGATTTTTCCCTGGGAAGCTCACTTTTCTCAGTGAACAGAAACAAAGCTTTTATTTATTTATTTAAAACTGCTTTTGAGCTTGATTTAACATTATTTGTTCCAGCAAGGTAAACAGGTGATGTTGCCTTATATGCTTCATGTTTTATAGCTTTTGAAGGCATAAGGCTGATTACAAGAGATTTAAGTTTCAAGTATGGATGTTAGAAGCACATATGCACAGGGCTAGATTCATGAAAGCTCTTTAGGACCATGCTTAAATTCATCATTAAAAGTAAGAAAAGAACAATGAAGCATGGGTTTAGTTGTATGAAATGTGTTCAAGCTCTGGTAGGACTAAAAAGGCTCATGTATTGTGTTACCCTGCACAAAGCCAGTTTCCTAGATAAAGTTGATAAATGAGGTTTGAACATCACTGATGTTCTTTTGGCAATGCTCTGAGATGTGGCATGTAGGTCATTTGGTTTTCTGATGTCTGAAGTCAGACTGAAAATTGATCTAACCCTACAGCCTGTCTCTGACAGTGGAAGTAGTCGGTGCCAAGGAAAATATTGCTGTGTCTTCCTGCATTCCAGATTTGTTCTATGTAGATATTCCAAGGAACTGTATGAGGCTGGCAGATACATATTTACTGTCCATGTTTAAGTGTTGGTAAATGACCTTACACATACTTTAGTGACAATACTTCAGGAAGATGCCAGTTTTCCATTTGCATAGGATACAAGGTGACCATTCTCCAGTTTTCAATTGTGACAACTGACTTTGTATCCAGATAAATGTTGCTGTTGCTGTGATTCCTAGGTAAGCATTTTTTAATCATCATGGTTTGAAAAGCATTTGGGTCTGTTGGTACTTTCTTATTTTCAAGTACAGAATAAAATTCTGGTTACATCCATGGCATTTTGGTAGATGGAAGTCAAGCTGACATCCGTGACATTTTGGTAGAGAGAAGCCAAGCTGAACCATGTGCTTTTATTATTTTCCTGAATAATATCTACTGCTTTCTGCAGGGATGAAGAGATTGTCCAGCAGATAGCAGGAAATAAGAAAGAGGAATGGGATGGAGTCTAGTTGGAGGCCTGTACCTAGTGAACTCTCACAGTGGTCATTACTGAGACCAGTTCTATTCAATATATTCATCAATGACCTGGATGAGGGCACAAAGAGCACTGTCAGCAAGTTTGCAGATGACAGCAAACTGGCTGGAGTGGCTGACACACACCAGGAGGCTGTGCTGCCATTCAGTGACACTTGGACAGGCTGGAGGGCTGGACAAGAAGAAATTGAATGGAATTCAAAAAGAGCAAGTGTAGAGTCATGCACTTGGGAAAGAAAAACCCTATGGAGCAGTACAGGTTGGGCACTGATCTGTTGGAAGGCAGCAAAGGGGAAAAGGATCTGGGGGTCCTGGCTGATTGATTAGGAGAGATTGACCACGAGCCAGCAATGTGCCCTTGTGGCCAGGAGGGCTGTGGTGGTTTGAATAGTTACCTCCCTCCACCCACAGCCCTCCCCCCCCTTTTGATATAACCCTGGCTAGGACTCAGAACACTGGAAGCTGATAAATGAAGCTTTATATTTACAGCAATGCACAATATACAAGCAGATATTTACAATGTATAACAGATATTTACAGATATATACAGTGAAAAGGTAATACAGAAACACGACACCCCTCCTAGAGACCAAAATACCTAAGAGGAGTTTTCCAGCCACCCCTACCACCTTTCTCCCCTTCCCCAATCTTATCTCACCATCTGTTGATAAAGCAGATAGGCGGAGGTAGATCGGCCAGGGGGGTTAGCAGTAGGAAAGAAGTTAGTAGAATTATTAAGAATCAGCTACAAAGGCAGAGACAAAGGAACCATGCAAGGAGCAGCCACAGCCAGAGATGCCTGAAACCATCTGACTTATCTATATTTGCGTTACAACTCATAAAACAAATTTTTTTTCTTTCTCAGTAAAGCTCTGGATGAAGTGACATACTGTGTTTTCCTCTCTCAGTCAATACTCTAATTTGTCACTCGAATTCTCCAATTAGTTCAAACCGGCACAAGGGCCAATGCCATTCTGGGGTGTATTAGAAGGGCCACAGTGAGTAGGTCGAGAGGTTCTCCTCCCCCTCTATATGCCCTGATGAGACTGCATCTGGAGTACTGTGTCCAGTCCTGGGCCCGCCAGTTCAAGAGGGATGTAGAACTGCTTGAGAGAATCCAGTGCAGAGCCACAGAAATGCTGAAGGCAGTGGAAGATCTTCCTTAGGAGGAGAGCCTGAAGGAAGGAGCTGGGGCTCTGCTGCTTGGAGAAGAGGAGCCTGAGGTGTGACTTCTTTCATGCTGATAAAGATGTGCAGAGTGGGTGCCAAGAGGATGGAGCCAGGCTCCCAATGAGAGGACAAGGGGCAATTGGTGGATGGTGAGGAGTAGGAAGTTTCATTTAAACACGAGGAGGAATGTTTTTCTCTGAGAGGGTGATGGAACTCTGAAGCAGTCTTCCCAGGGGGTTTGTGGAGTCTCCCTCTCTGGAGATATTAAACATTCACCTGGATGTGTTCCTGTGTGATCTGGTATAGGAGATCATGCTCTGGCAGGGGTTTGAACTGGATGAGCTTTCAAGGTCCCTTCCAGCCCCTGATATTCTGTGATTCTGTAATTCTGTGGAGGTATATAAAGAATGAATGATGGAGTCATAGACCCAAAGAGGACATAAATAATATTTGCATATTAGAAAAGAACTTGGAATAAACAAAACAAAGCAAAATCAAACAAGGCTGTGTGTTTAAGTTAACTAGTTCACCAATACAATTAGTACCACATATGAAGTGGCTTAGAGTAACTATTAAAATATGATTCTAAGCTTTGTTTTGAGACAAAATGTAGGTAATTTAAACTGATATCATAGAATGCATGTATCACACAAAAGTGTGCATCGTTTTGGTTAGAAACTGTTACAAATGGGATCATTTGGAACAATAGTATTACAAAATGTCACCAGAAGAGTCTCACAATGTGTATGCTACAACAGAGTGGATTTGGTTGTTACTCACATGAAAATCCTGAAGTCGTTGCTAATTAGGTCAGAAGAAGATGAAAGTAAAAACAAATCCAAGTGTTCCAAGGAGAAAGTGAAATGAAAATGGGAGTGAAGTATGCTGTTATTCTTTTCCTGCACCTGACATTTTTTTCTCTTGGTAGTTCTCAGACGAAGTGATCTAATTCAGTGTTGTGCCTCAGAAAAAAACAACACAACATTAAGTATGTCTTTAAGTATGTGCTGCCTATACTATGATCTTATGGCACACCTTGAAGTGGATTTAGCACTCTCACTTTTAAAGGTGCATGAAGGGTTTTTTCAAATCCTCAAAAGCAGAGCCTGCAGATTGAGGTCAGTGCTATCAAGGGGGAGAACAAATCAGAGAAATTAATTTATACCTGAAAGTCCCAGAAGGGGAAATTCTCCCTAGAAACACTTCAGGTGACAGCTTTAAGACCCCTAGTGTTTTCTGCATTCAGATATAAAACCTCTTATAATGAAGAGCAGAAAGGGTTTGGATATCACATTTCCCCTATAACATACCTGAAGGGAGGTTGTAGCCAGGTGGGGTTGGTCTCTTCTCCCAGGCACTCAGCAACAGAACAAGAGGACACAGCCTCAAGCTGTGCTAGGGCAGGTTCAGACTGGATGTTAGGAAGAGTTCTTCACAGCAAGAGTGATCGGCATTGGAATGGACTGCCTGGGGAGGTGGTGGTGTCACTGTCCCTAGAGGTGTTTAAAAGGAGACTGGATGAGGCACTCAGTGCCATGGTTTAGTCAAGGACTGCATAAAAACATTTCATGATATGCATTCCCCTGATAATGTTCATGCCAGTAGCCTTTATTTGCTCCTCTAGTCTTACCATTATAACAAGATTGCTGCTACAAATAAGAGTTAGTGGGATCTAGTCCTAATATTATTATTCTAGAACAGAGGTTGCTCAGGTTTTGTGAAATTAATACCCATATTGACAAATTATACAGAGCTGGAAAGCTGCATCTCATTTGCATATAAACTGGATTTACTTTTTCAAGAGAAAATAGATACTTCTATGGCCAGACACTCTCATATTGGTAAACTCCAGTTTATGTGTAAACTCCAGTTTACATCAGTGAGGATTTGCTTCAATAGAATTAAGTAAATGAATTACTCTTATCTGAATTAATTTAATAACAGCACATCTGCAGTTCATAATCCAATCCTTCATCTCCAGATGGCTGTGAGCACTGTCAGAGACAACATTTTCAGCCCCTCCACTGGAAGGTTTTCTTTAAAAGCATGCAGTTGCAACTACTCTCACATATCTTGACAACCTGCCTATCCATTTTATTAGTCATTGCTTTCCCTCAGGCTCTGCCAAGAAGTTAGCACTTGCAGCATAATGAAGTTACATACTTTTCCTTGATATGAACATGTAAAACATCATTGTGCTTGGCTCAGGAAGTGATAAATCACAGACTGTCTTTTTTATTTCACTGATTCAGATCCAGTCCAAGCTACTGGTGACTGACTGTCATCCCTAAGTAAGCCTTATGAAACTGGAGAGTCTTAATAATTTTAATTCTATAAATGAAATATTTATCCAATGTAAAAAGAATAAAAAGGAATCTAACATATTCACATATAGTGTAACTGAGATACAGCTGAACTGGAGTGGAAAGTGAAAATATTTCCAGCAAATGTTGAACAGCTCTGATTGACAGAGACATCTTAAAAAAAAAAAAAAAAGCATGGAGTTTGCTTCTCCTTAGATTCTAATTCACCAAGTGGGAGCTTAGGTCTTATTGTGACCTTTCAATATCTTAAGGGGGCCTATAAAAAAAGCTGGGGAGGGACTTTTTATAATGTCAGATAATGATAGGACTGGGAGGAATGGAACAAAGCTAGAAGTGGGTAGATTCAGACTGGATGTTAGAAAGAAGTTCTTCAGCATGAGTGTGGTGAAACCTTGGAATTCTATTCTGTAATTCCATAATAATATTATTATTATTGGTTAGATATCTAAACATGACAATAATGATCATAATAATGCTATCACATAATAAATACAAAGGTAGTAACTTACATAAAAAGGACCATTACAGATTATGTCTAACAATGAGGGATAGAGGAATAACTCAGTAAACATGCCAATAATAACATTCTCCACTCACTTTTAGAAGCTCCATAAAGATACAAGTAAACCTGGTGAATGCTAATTGCTTTTTACATCAAGCTTTGAGGTAAGACTATCAAGTCCAGTCACACAGAATCACAGAAAAATTCAGATTTTAAAAGACTGTCGGGATCACTAAGTCCAACCCAGAACCCTACTCTACAAGGTTCACCTGAAACCATATCCCCAGGCACCACATCCAAACACCTCCAGGGCTGGTGACTCCACCATTTCCCTGAGCAGCACATTCCAATGCCTGACCACTCTTGCTGGAGAAAAAAAGTTACCCTACTGTCCAGTCTAAACCTGCCCTTCTGCAGCTTAAGGCCATTCCCTTTTCTTCTATCACTAATTACCTGTAAGAAGAGACCAGCACCAACCTCTCTAGAAGGTCCTTTCAGGTCGCTGTAGAATGCCTTCTCTTTTTCAAAATAATCATGAGACAAGATCAGTTGTGTCCCAAAAATATGTTCAATATAACATTTGAGATCTGGCTTGAGTGATTTATTGTGTCCATATAAAAATAAATAAAACCCCAAACAACAAAGAAAGTTCCACACCACACCACCCCCCCCACCCCCCCCCCCCCCCCCCCCCCCTAAAGCT
>VWZI01018835.1:29418-47773 GCA_013396835.1 Psilopogon haemacephalus
CCCTCCCCCACAGCCTCGTAAAGCTATGTTCCCTTTTACTTGGTTTTCTTTTTTGTGACTTTGTGTTTCAACACTTCCTTAGTACTTGTGGTATCGAAAAATATTGCATGACTGCTCATTCAGTGATGGCCCATGAATTTCTTGAGTCTTATGCATATTGATTCTCGATCAATATTGTTATATTTAATGTGTGGGTATCAGGGTTCAGTCAATATCTCTGTGCTCCAAGGGAAGCACTGTCTAAAGTTCTTAAGATTCTTTTGGTTTCCCATTAAAATTAATCAGCTTGAAATGGTTATTAATATTCAATCACTTGGAATTCTCCCTGGTAATTCAGTATGTAAATGAAATATTTAATGTTGGATCATCACTTCTGTAAATGCACACCAGCTGTGATTTCATATAGAGTAACGGATAATCATCTTGCAAAGAAAGACAGCTGACTTCTGGCCAAAACTAGAACTGGATCAGGAAACTTGCAGAAATATCATAGGATCACAGAATAGAATCATAG
This sequence comes from Psilopogon haemacephalus, assembly GCA_013396835.1. Lineage (NCBI taxonomy): Eukaryota > Metazoa > Chordata > Aves > Piciformes > Megalaimidae > Psilopogon > Psilopogon haemacephalus. Next base: position 29,933 of record VWZI01018835.1, read on the forward strand.
AATGGTTTAGCTTGGAAAGGACCTCAAACATCACATAGTTCCAACCCCTAGACATAGGCAGGGACACCTCCCGCTAGAACAGGTCGCTCAAGGCCTCATCCAACCTGGCCTTGAACACCTCCAGGGAGGGAGCAGCCACAACCTCCTTGGGCAACCTGTGACAATATTCCACCACCCTCACTGTAAAGAACTTTTTCCTAACATCTACTTTAAATCTTCCTTCTGGCAGTTTAAACCCATTACTCCTCATCCTCTCATTACAAGACCTTGTAAATAGTCCCTCCCCAGCCCTCCTGTAGGCCCTCTTCAGGTACCGGAAGGTCTCCTCAAAGCCTTCTCTTCTCCAGGCTGAAGAGCCACAACTCTCATAGCCTGTCCTCATAGCAGAGCTGCTCCAGCCCTCTGAGCATCTGGGCCCACCTCTCCAGCCTGTCCAGGTCCCTCTGGATAGATCTCTTCCTTCTAGGAAGTTGACTGTACCACACAGCCATCTGCAAAACTGCTGAGGGTGCACTCGATTCCTCTGTCCATGTCGCTGACAAAGACGTTCAACAGCACTGGTGCCAGCACCGACCCCTGAGGGAGGCCTCTTGTCACTGGTCTCCAGGTGGACATTGTGCCCTTGAGAACAACTCTCATGTCCTTGGGCTCCACAACAATCTCTAACATTTATTTTCATGTATAGATATACCAGCTTGTGTATCTCAGGAATTTGAAAGCTGAGTACACGTACATCATACTCCAGGTTGCGTTACTGAACTGAAGTTTCTTACACAATTCCTATTTGCTTTACCCTTTTGCACTATTGTCCAGGCATTTCACACAGCAGTTCAGCTAGTCTTATATTCCAGATGTGCTCTTCTGTATTTGACAAATGAGCATTCATGGTAGGAAGCATTCTACTGGGTCATGTTTGTAATATAATGTTATTGATATGGTGCAAAGAAAATTAAATCCACAGTTCTCATTGCCAGCAGTGCAAACTGAATTTACAAAGTGGAGAAATCTATTCTTGCATTAACTCTGCAGGCCAACTCACACCTTGTGTTAATAGAATTCCATCTGTGTTATCTACCACTTTTCAGCCTCTCTGAAAATTATCTGGTGTTTGAATTGTTTTTTCCATAGCTGTCAACTGCCTGTCAGCACAGTGCCGTGGTGTAAGAGAGGGGGAGACAGTTTGATGCAAACAAGTTCCATTTATTACATATATTTGTTCATCTTATATATGCTTAGATATTCTAAAGAAGGCAGCGTGTAACTATTCTATTGGCTATTTACCCAACCAAATAGCTAAAGCTAGCATAATGATAGGCTTAACTAAAAATATGAAATCACACATCTCTGTTTTGGTGTAAGATACAGAACTGCTTAACTTCTAAGAACACAGAGAAACTGTAAGATCTTTGTTTAGCTTTCCTTATCAGAGTTTTACAACCCCAAAGGTCACTTTCCTTCCTGACACCACTAGACACCATATTTCACATGGTTTGTGCCCAGGGCCTGTGTGTGAGATCATCCAAATCAAGCAGCTTTGCATAACTCAGGGTCTTGCTATGCCCTTCAGCACAGAATCACAGAATCACAGAAATATGCTGGTTGGAAAAGACCCTCAGGATCACCAAGTATATCCATTAAACCTACTCTACAAGGTTCACCCTATACCATATCCCCAAGCACCACATCCAAACGACCTTTAAACACATCCAGAGGTGGTGACTCCACCACCTCCCTGGGCAGCCCACTCCAATGCCTGACCACTCTTGCTGGGAAAAAATTCTTCCTAATATCCAGTCTAAACTCACCCAGTCACAGCTTGAGGCCATTCCCTCTTGTTCTATGGCTGTGAGAAGAGACCAGCACCTACTTCTCCACAGGTAGCTGTAGACAGCCATGAGGTCTCCCCTCAACCTCCTCTTTTTCAAACTAGCCATCCCCAGCTCCTTCAGACACTCCTCATCAGATTTATTCTCCAGGCCCTTCCCCACCTTTGTTGCCCTCCTCTGCACTGGCTCCAGCACCTCCACATGTCTCTTGTAATGAAGTGCCCAAAATTGAACACAATACTGGAGGTGTAGCCTCGCCAGAGCAGAATAATAAACCACAAAACCAAAATATCATAAAATAGGATGTTTGTTGTTGTCATAAGGGCTTTATGCAGTGAATGTGAATTTGTGTTAGTGTTTGCCTGAGTTAGCTTCACCAGAGGCAGTTAATACTGAAGGGTTGTGGAGTCAGTATTACAGCTGACAACACAGTGCTCAGACTCTCTAGGAAATCAGCTCAGTGATGATTTTGTGGCAGTGATATAATGCCACAAACTTCTAAAACCCAGGAAATTTTGGTACAAAACAAAGCCCTGAAGTCTCAGTCTGAGTTGTTCCAGTTTAGATGCAGGCCTGTAGCTCTCTAACCAAATATTTCTGTCACTTCAGTATTCTTAATTTTTTCAAAGGTGATAGACATTTAGCTGTACTCCTAGCATCCCAGTGAGGTAAGGTAACAGCCTGACTGATTTAGAGAGTGGAAATTCAGGCACTGAGTACAATGCCCATGCAAATTTTTTAAATCCCTTGATATGACTTGAATACAGGGCAGCTATTGCAAGACCAGCAGAGATCACTCTTTATTTTTGGCAATGAACCTTGTGTGTTGGACAGGATCACAGAATGCCAGGGGCTGGAAGTGACCTTGAAAGCTCATCCAGTCCAATCCCCTGCCAGAGCAGGATCTCCTGTAGCAGATCACACAGGAACACATCCAGGTGGGTTTTGAATATCTCCAGAGAAGGAGATTCCACAAAACCCCTGGGCAGCCTGTTCCAGTGCTCTGTCACACTCACAGGGAAAAAAATTCCTCCTCATGTTTCCTTGAAACTTCCTATTCCTGACCTTCCACCCACTGCCCCTTGTCCTGTCATTGGACATCAGCAAGCAGAGCCTGGCTCCATCTTCTTGGCACTCACCCTTCACATCTTTATCAGCATGAAAGAGGTCACACCTCAGGCTCCTCTTCTCCAAGTAGCAGAGCCTCAGCTCCCTCAGGCTCTTCTCCTAAGGAAGAACTGGACACAATATACAGAAGACCTTTGTTTTTCAGTGCTTTTTTTTTTTTTTTTCAATCTCTTTCCTTTTGAATCTTACCACTACTGACATGTTCCTACAGAATTGTGTTTGAAGATAACTTGGAGTGACCAGAGCCCTGTGGAAGAAATGTTGGAACAACTTCTTGTGTGTATTACATTTCTCTCCAACACTGACCACAGCTATTTGAATTCCTCCTCTGATGTGAACACTCCATCAAGGAAGACATTCAGCTTTTGAAGTCCTTGATGGATTTAGATACAAGGAAATTCTTTCTTCTCATGACAGCTGCCAACATTTTACTTTTGACTACATACATCGTAAGAGTTTCATTATATTCCTACAGTTTCAGAAGCAGGAGTGTGAGGCAGAAAGGGAACAGTGATTCTTTAATGTGACATTAATGATAACCTCCTCTTCATGGTTTAGAATGGGCCATAAGAAGGCAGATGGTCATCAAAGAAGATAATGAAGGCTTATGAAAAGACGCTGCATTTTATTTGATTTAATTGGATACAGAACAGCTTGGACATGACCTTAATCTGGATTTTTTGTGTCTTTACCTGTTTTTTTTTTTTGCTGTGTCTTCCCTTGAAGTCTTTTTCCTGTGTTTTCCTCATTTGCAGGAATACACCTTGATATCTGATTCTGCTCTTTTAGACAAGGTATTGCATGTGGGGCTGAGAGCAGCTCTTGATCTCCCAAAGTTTCTCCCACATATCCCTCTTGATATTATAGGCATTTCAAATGTATAATCTTCTGTGGTATGGAAAAAGTTTCACATGCTTCTTAGCTGTATTTTTTATGACATTAGCTTTATAACAGCAAAAATCCTACTTCCACTTAAATTTTATGAATCCAGTTCCATTATGCTTACGGAAATGATGCAACTGACATTTTTTTTCTTATCTCAACTTGCATCCGTAGTTCTTAAGAAGGTGCCCAAATTAGCATCAGCAAGCTTTAGGAAGTGGTCTATGAGATGGGTTTTTTTGTTTTGTTTTGTTTTGTTTTTTGTCTCTGTGCATTCTTGCAGTTGAACTCAGTTTACACAGATTTCTGAAGCTGGTACAAATGTTACTGTTGTATATTTTTTTATCACCTGCTTGCTTTTTTTGATTTTTTATGTTGTTTCACCATTGCAGAGATGGCTAACAGCAAATGCATACCAAATACATCTTGGCGTAAGAACGAAAGCAACTCTGACAAGCCTGATATTAAACTCCACATTTCAGAATTGCAAGTCATGTGCTGTAACACTTAGAGATGTTATGAAATAATTAACACCAAAAAAAAAATCAAGAGAGAGTGTTTCTCTATTCCAATTGATCCCATCTTTTGTGGTCCCACTGCATACCTGTTATTTCTTATAGAATTCCACTCTTTTTTTGTAATTGCCTGTTTTCCTAAATGCTAATAACAGACCGTAGGTTTGCCTTCAGTCTAGGAATGTTTGGTCTAAGAGATGCAAACATTAAAACCTGTATATGGCCCCAAAATCCATACTTGCAGATATTTGATTTAATGCAGGTTTGTAGTCTAGACAGGCTGCTAAGAAATGCTTGCACTGCTGCCAGGCTCATGGCACAGGTCAGAGCTGGGGGTCTGTAAGGCTTGCTTGAAGTCATCCATTGCAGCTCCTCCTCCCTCTTTATTTAGAAATTATTTGCTAAATGCTTGTGCCAAGGACACAGCACAGAGTCCATTCCAGTGACAGGGTCTATTAAAGAGTTTCAGACACTCAGTCAAAAAAGTGAAATGCTGAAGTAATGATCTGAGGCTCTCTTGTGCTCTGTATTGTATTAACTCTGTCAATAGCTGAAAGCCATGGACAAATCACCAGAAATTGGGGCAGTTAATTCCATGAAATAATTTATTCACTGTGAATTTTTCAGCCACGTTGCTTAAAAATTTGAAAGGAGCAAAATGAAAATAGGCCTAAGCTGAAGTTACCTGAAATCAGTAGACTTCCATCAGTGTCTTAGGTCTTTGATTTAGGTCCTAAGTGAAAGATGTAGCTGTCTGCAAAATTATTTTTCAATATGATTTTTGTCCAATCTAAAAAACAGAGAGATATTGTTCCCTCAGTGGCAGGATCTGCTTTATTTTTTTGTTCGTCTACATTTAAGTAAAGGTATGGTGGTGTTTTTTAAGGTATTAATTCAAATTATGATCTGAGCCTATGACCACTTTCAATGTGGGAGAGTTTGACTTAGAATAAAATAGCCAGCCTGATCGCTTGAGAAATCAGAAATCATGAAGTCAAGCCTACCTTAGAAAAATAGTTTACCCTATTAAAAAAAAATGTTTTTCCTTAGGTATTTTGTGTGAGAACCCTGTGCTCCACTAAATAAAAAGGAAAAAAAAAAAAAAAAGTCTTTACTTTAAAGAACAAACAGCCATTCCTGATGTTGAAAGGATTGTTGCATCCGAGAGGAAACACCACGAATCAATCCCATCAAATAATGTTGTGGGTGGTTCTTTTATGACTGATTAGTATCAAGCCATCATCTAATCTGTCAGCAACAGTTTCAAGAAGTCCACAGGAAATTTCAGGTTTTCAATGCTAATAACACTCTTAAAAGTGCTTTTTGTGGTGTGATTGAAAACAATCCCTGAAAGATCTGCTAAAATCTAAAGCTCTAAATCTAGTCAGAATTCTGCAATATACTAGGGATTTCAAAATTTGTATACGGAAAGCAGATTTTGCCAAGATGATGTAGCACCTGAGTTATAGGACAGTGTAAGGATTAAAATAGCAAACAGGCTCACTGGATGTTAGGGGTTGAAAGGGACCTCGGGAGATCTTCAAGTCCAACTCCCTTCCAGAGCAGGACCAGAGTATCTAATGCAGGTCACACAGGAACACATCCAGACATGGCTGCAAAGGCTCCAGAGAAGGAGACTCCACAACCTCTCTGGGCAGCCTGTGCCAGTGCTCTGTCACTCTCACAGTCAAGAAGTCCTTGCTCATGTTGAGGTGGAACTTCCTGTGCTGCGTTTCCATCCATTGCCCTTGTCCTATGCCAGGGTGCAAGTGAGCAGAGGCTGTTGCTGTCCCTTCCTTCCTGACTCCCAGCCCTCAGATATTGATAGACATTGGTCAGCTCCCCTCTCAGCCTTCTCCTCTGCAGACTGAGGCTCTCAGTCTTTCCTTATCAGGCAGTGCTCCAGTTCCTTCAGCATTCTCGTAGCCCTGCCTTGAACTCTCTTGAACTGGGGAGCCCAGAGCTGGATGCAGCATTCCAAGTGGGGCCTCACCAGGGCACAGTAGATATGGGGGAGAACCTTCCTCAACCTTCTGGACACACTCTTTTTGATGCACCCCAGGATCCAATTGACCTTCTTGGCCACAAGGACACATTGGTGTCCCATGCAGAACTTGTTGTCCACCAGGACTCCCAGGTCCTTCTCCATAGGGCTGCTCTTCAGCAGACCACCTACCAGCCTGTACTGGTGCAGTTTATTGTTCCTTTCCATGTGTAGGACTCTATCCTTGCTGAAACTCCTTAGGTTCTCCCTGGGCAACCTGTTCCAGTGTCTCACCACCCTCACTTGAAAGAACTTCCTACTAACATCCTGTTTAAATCTCCCTTCTGCCAGTTTGAACCCATTCCCCCTCATCCTGTCATAACAAGACCTTGTGAACAGTCCCTCCCCAGCCCTCCTGTAGGCCGCCTTCAGATACTGGAAGGCTACTATAAGGTCTCCTGGAAGCCTTCTCTCCTCGAAGCCCCAACTCTCTCAGCCTGTCCTCATAGCAGGGGTGCTCCAGTGCCCTGATCATCTTCGTGGCCCTCCTCTGGACTCACTCCAACAGTTCCATGTCCTTGTGGAGAAGTCTCCAGAACTGCACACAGTACTCTAGGTGGGATTAACAGCAAATCATGGCACCTTTAATGCTTGTTTGGCAGTTGTTTGTTTTTTTTTAATTTGACTGCAGTCTTCTATTTGCACAGTTGGAACATTTTTGTCCTAGTTTAAAAAAATGAAACAAAAAGCCTAAACATCAATCACAGAAAAAACCTGGACTTTTTTCCATCTAGAAAAGTGTGGAACCTGAAGAATAGTAGGAGGAAAGGAACTTGATAGAGGTTATGACCAGTGACAATCAGGATTATGGGGAAAAGACTGGATCTCTTACAAGTAATACAGTTGGATGAAAAGCTAGAAATATTTTTTGTTTCAGAGGGCTTTCATTAGTTTTCTGAACCCAAAGCTTGTTCTCTCCCCTGACTCTACCTCTTGGTTTCTTGTTCTCTCCCCTGATTATATGTCTTAGTCTAATAAAAGATATTACTTCGTCTACAAGAATAATCTGTTTGTAGAATTACACCAGCAGAGGCACAATTGACCTTCTGTATGAGTCAGAAGTCAGAGGTCTGCACCATGCAAAACAATGTATCTGTTCTCTATAGGCATTTGGAGAAGAGTCACAATTGGCACAGGAGGAGACTGGGGGGATTACAGAGTTTTTTTCAAAGGAGCTAGCACAGTAACAGCTATCCTGAGATGGGAACAGAAGATGCCACTTGCGTGTAGACCTCGTAGAGCAGCTTAAACCTTGGTTTTTGTGAAGAAAATATCAGGTAAAAAGTAACTGCACAGAAATATTGAGGAAATTCTCCTAGCTACAGAAGCGAGATAATGATGAATCCCACTGGTCGAGTGAAAAGAACATTCTTCTGACTCACCGGGGAGGTCCCAGTTGACTGGAGATTGGGAAATGGGATGTCTATCTACAGGAAGGGCCAGTAGGAGAATCCAGGGAACTGTCAGTCTGACCTCAGTGCTGGGGAACATCATGGAGCAGATCATGAGTTTTGGGTTCCCCAGTTCAAGAGGAGCAGGGATCTACTCAAAAGCATCCAAGGGAGGGCTATGAAGATGATTAAGGATCTGGAGGACTGCCCTGTGAGGAAGAGAAGCTGAGGGACCTGGGGCTGTTTGGTCTGGTGAAGAGAACACTGAGAGGGATTCTAATCAATGTGTATAAATATCTAAAGGCTGGGAGTCAAAAGGGAGGGGACAAATCTTCTCACTTGTGCCCTGGCATAGGACAAGAGCAACAGATGTAAACTGCAGCACAGGAAATTCCATCTCAACGTGAGCAAAAATTTATTTACTGTAAAGGTGACAAAGCACTGGCACAGACTGCCCAGAGAGATTGTGGAGTCTCCTTCTCTGGAGCCTCTCCAGCCCTGTCTGGATGTGTTCCTGTGTGGCCTGTGCTGGATTCTCTGGTTCTGCTCTGCAGGGGTGTTGGACTTTAAGATCTCCTGAGGTCTCTTTCAACCCGTAACATCCTGTGAGCCTGTGATCCTGTAATCTTGGGCATCCTTACTTGGCAGGTACAGGAAAATCAGGTGATCAGGCCCAGTCAGCATGGGGTTATGAAGAACCTGATCTGCTCAGACAAGGTGATCTGCTTAGTCCATGAGGGAAAAACTATGGATGTTGTTTACATGGACTTTAGTAAAGCATTTGACACTGCCTCCCACAATATCCTTCTGGAGAAAGTGGCTGCTCATGGCTTTGAGTTGTGGATGCTTTGCTGGGTGAAAAACTGTCCTGCTGGCCAGGTGAAAATAGCAGTGGTGAACGGAGTTAAATCCAGTGGGTGGCAACTCACAAATGGTGTTCCCCAGGGCTCATTCTGGGGCTCATTAGTCTTTTATATCTTTATTAATGATCTGGATGAGCTGAATAGTGGATTGGGAACTGGTTGAAGGAAAGAAATCAGAGAGTTGTGGTCAATGGGATGGAGTCTAGGTGGAGGCCTCTACGAAATGGAGTCCCACAGCAGTCAGTACTAGAACCAGTTCATCAGTGACCTGGATGAAGGCAGAGAGAGCACTGTCAGCAAGTTTGCAGATGACAGCAAACTGGCTGGAGTGGCTGACACACACCAGGAGGCTGTGCTGCCATTCAGTGAGACTTGGACAGGCTGGAGGGCTGGACAGGAAGAAATTGAATGGAATTCAAAAAGGGCAAGTGTAGAGTCATGCACCTGGGAAAGAAAAACCCTATGGAGCAGTATAGGTTGGGCACTGATCTGTTGGAAGGCAGCAAAGGGGAAAAGGATCTGGGGGTCCTGGCTGATTGATTAGGAGAGATTGACCACGAGCCAGCAACGTGCCCTTGTGGCCAGGAGGGCCAATGCCATTCTGGGGCATATTAGAAGGTCAAAAGAGGTTCTCCTCCCCCTCTATATGCCCTGATGAGACTGCACCTGGAGTACTGTGTCAAGTCCTGGGCTCCCCAGTTCAAGAGGGATGTAGAACTACTTGAGAGAGCCCAGTGCAGAGCTACCAAGGTGATTAAGGTAATGAAACATCTGTTATGAGGAGAGCCTGAGGGAGCTGGGGCTGTGCTGCTTGGAGAGAAGGAGACTAAGGGATGACCTCTTTCATGTTGATAAAAATGTGCAGGATGAGTGCCAAGAGGCTGGAGCCAGGCTCTGCTGAGTGATGCCCAATGACAGGAAAAGGGGCAGTGGGTGGAAGGTCAGGAATAGGAAGTTTCATTTAAAAATGAGGAGGAATTTTTTCCCTGTGAGGGTGACAGACACTGGAAGAGGCTGCTGAGTGGTGTTGTGGAGTCTTTCTCTCTGGAGATATTAAAAACCTGCCTGGATGTGTTCCTCTGGTATAGGAGATCCTGCCCTGGCAGGGAGTTGGACTGGATGAGCTTTTAAGGTCCCTTCCAGCCCCCAGCATTCTGTGATTCTGTGGTTTTGTGATTCTGTGACTGAGTGCACCCATAGTAAGTTCACAGATGACATTAAGTCAAGAGGAAATGATAGTCTTGAGAGTAGGAAGAATCTATAGAGGGACCAGAACAGGTTGGAGCAATTGTCTGAAGCTAGTTGTATGAAATTCAACGAGGCCAAATGCTGGGTCCTGTGCTTTGTTTGCAACCACCCAGGCTTAGGAGTAGCTGGAAAGCTACCTGGTAGAAAACGACCTGAGAGTGTTACTTAGAGTCAGCTCAGCATGTGCCATAAGTGTGCCCAGGGGACCAGGAAGGCCAACAGCATGCTGGTCTGTATCAGGAACAGTGTATCAAGCAGGACCAGAAAGTCTGCTCAAGTACTAATGAGGCCGCACCTTGAGCACTGGGTTCAATTTGGGGCCCTCACTACAAGAAATACATTGAGGTGCTGAAGTAGGTCCAGAGAAGGAGAATGAAGCTGGTGAATTATGAAGGTTCTGGAGAATAGGTCTTAAGGGGAATGACTGAGAGAGCTGGGGTTGTTTAGTCTAGAGAAAAGGAGGCTGAGGGTAGATACCATCACTCTTTACAACTACTTGAAAGAAAGCTGTTGAGAGGTGGGTGTTGGTCTCTTCTCCCTAGTAACAAGTTACAGGATGAGACGAAATGGCCTCAAGTTGTACCAAAGAAGGTTTAGGCTGGATATTAAAAGAAACTTCTTCACTGAAAGGATTAAAACCAGAATGGACTCTCCAGGGATGTGGTTGAATCCCCATCCAGGGAGGCATTGAAAGATGCATAGATGTGGTTCTAAGGGATGTGGTTTGGCACCAGACTTTGTAGAATTAGATAATGGTTGGAGTCAATGTCTTTTGCAATCAAGCATTTTGTGATTCCATGACTAAGGAATATATTATAGTTTAATACACTGTTAATAATACTCTTAGTTTTCAAATCTTTTTAGGATGCTCACAAAACTAGTAGACAAGCAGGTCTGAGTGCCAGGGGCTTGAACTGGACACATGCTTGTTTGCCTGAGGACTTAGTTTTGATTGTTTCCGTTTTTTTTAATTTGCTGGAAACTCAGGGTAACAACAACTTAGAATAGAACTATCATGTGCTGGGTAATGCTTGTACTAAGCTGCTTCAGAAAGCACGTCACCTAGATGTTTAGATGGAATAAAAAGCTGGAAAGCTGTTAAGAATTGAACTGATAAACGCAGATTTCATGCCAGAAATCTGCCATCATGCCAGATTTCAGGTCCAGTCCCAAGACAAAGATGTTCTGTCCAGCCAAATATACCACTGTAGCTTTCTGATTGTTGAACGGTCTGGAGAAACTGACTGAAAAGTCCATGACAGGAGATTAGAGGATATTATCCAGTGAATAAATTTGTATATGAAAAATAGATCAATTATTCACCTAAGTTTTAGTGCATCTTGCATAGAGGCATTTTACCTTTCTTGTAACAGTACAAATTCTCATTTTAGTGAGTGCTCTAATGCAATGAAAAGTAAGCCAAGCATAAATCCCAGGTCTTGTACTAAAAATGAAGACAGAATCAGGACCTTTTCTAGGAAGAAATCTAGTTGTATTTGCAGATCTAGAGGCAGGGTTGGATCTTCAACTATAGTAGTGAAGCATATTTTCACTGAGATACTCTGACTTACACCAACTGAGACTAGCCTCAAATGCCTCATGTTCACATTCACATTTGCAAATCATGACTGTGTATTAGGAGTGCGATGAAGTGCAGGCTAAATAAATAATATATACCTGTGTCAACACAGTTAATAAAAGTGTCTGAAGTGTTCAAGTCAGAACTAATGCCGACAGACTAAGAGCCATCATCTCTGCTTTACACAATGGATAGATGCTGCACCAGCTAATAGGCTCTCTTCTCTTTTGATTTTTTTTCTTCTCTTCAGCCTGAAGAAGTGGATTTAGAGGATATCAGCTGATATTGCAGAGATGGAAGCTAGTCTGACAGTGAAATTTGTAATAGCCATGATATTAAAGAAACCCTAACCCCAGTGACAAGTAGAGGAAGCTTATGTAGAAGCATGAAACTATAGTAATAATATTTCCTTTCTAAGTCTGTGTAAAGCAGTAAAGTACTCTATGAACACTCAGACAAGAGTAGTGTAGACAAGAGTCAGCACTCAAGCAAGAACTCTTAGCCCTGATGATATTTACACCTTCTCTACTATGGCTGTTAAGCTTAGGGCCTGCTAGTTGTCTATGGTGTGAAGCTTTAAGTGGGCACTGGAAGATAAGGCAGTGATACCCACACACAACATACTTATTTTCATCAGTGTAGCATAGAATATTATATTCATGAAGTGTCCATGGGTAGATTATACAGAGATATTGTTCTTGGGCATTTTCAACCCCTCAGTAATTGGTTATGTAGAAGAAACAGCCTGGTAGCTGTCAGGGAGGCAGCACAGAAACAGAATTGTCAGGGTTGGAAGTGACCTCAAGGATCATCCAGTTACAACCCCACTGCCATGGCCAGGGACACCTTACACTAGATCAGGTTGCCCAGAGCCACATCCAGCCTGTCCTTAAAAACATCCAGGGATGAGGCTTCCACCACCTCCCTGTGCAACCTGTGCCAGTGTCTCACCACCCTCATGGTGAAAAACTTCTTCCTAATATCTAATCTAAATCTCCCCTCCTCTAGCTTGGATCCATTACCCCCGGTCCTATCACCATCCAACACCCTAAGAAGTCCCTCCCCAGCTTTCTTGTAGCCTTCTTCAGATACTGGAAGGCCACAATAAGGTCTCCCCGGAGCCTTCTCTTCTCCAGACTGAACAACCCCAACTCTCTCAGCCTGTCCTCATAGCAGAGGTGCTCCAGCCCTCTGATCATCTGTGTCGCCCTTCTCTGAACACCTTCCAGCACCTCCAGATCTTTCCTGTAATAGAGACTCCAGAACTGGACACAGTGCTCCAGGTGGGGCCTCATCAGAGGCAGCCCAGGCTCTGGTTGCACTCTGGGGTACAAGTACACGCTGCTGGCTCATGTTGATCTTCTCATCCACAAGCACACCCAAGTTCCTCTCCCGAGGACTGCTCTCAAGCCGGTCCCTGCCTAGCCTATATCAGTGTCTGGGATTGTCCCAACCCAGATGATGGACCTCACACTTTGTCTTGTTGAACCTCATGATGTTGTCTTGGGCCCAGCTCTCCAGCCTGTCCAGGTCCCTCTGGATGAATTCCTTCCCTCCAGCTGTCAGACACACCACACAGCATGGTGGTGGTGAACTTGCTGAGAGTGCCTCAATGCCACTGTCCATGTCACCAATGAAGAGGTTAAAGATTGGTCCCAGTACTCATCCATGAGGGATAAGCAAGGTATAGGTGAAACTTGGGGGAAAATGAGGACAAAACTTTTGATTTCATCTATATCTCTAATAATAATTATGATTACAGTAAAAAGCTCCATTACTTTGGGTACTAATCCATACAGCAACATAGTTCCTATCTCAGATTGTTTACAGTCATATCAAGTGTTGAAACTAGGAAGTAGCAAGAGACCAGGACAAGTGTAGTAGCTATAATGTGCTCCAGAAGGTAATTTAACCAAAATTACAGGTTTATGAATATAATCTTGATAGACATTTCTCTCTTCTTAAAAGCAGTAGATTTTCGCAGTTCAGTGTTGGGCACTACAGCACAGGAAGGACATGGAGGGGCTGGAGCAGGGACAGAGAAGGGCAACTGAGCTGGGAAGGGGCTGGAGAATAAGGCTCTGAGGAGCAGCTGAGGGTGCTGGGGCTGCTTAGTCTGCAAAGGAGTAGGTGAGGGGAGACCTCATTGCTCTACAGCTACCTGACAGGAGGGTGTAGAGAGGTAGGCACTGGGCTCTGCTCACAAGTGACTCATGGTGGAATAAGAGCCTCAAGCTGTGCTAGGCCAGAATTAGGCTGGATATTAGGAAACATTTTTTCATGGGAAGGGTTGTGAGGCACTGGAATAGGCTGCCCAGAGAGATGGACAAGTCACCATCACTGGAGGTGTTTAAGAGCCATCAAGATCTGGTGCTTGGGGACAGGGTCTGGGGACGGGCTGGGTGGAGTGGGCAACATGACTGTATTTTATGAGCTCGGAGATCCTTTCTGGTCTGGATGAGTCTATGACTCTCAAACGGAAAGATGATTTTAAAATACATGTTGCCTTTTAAAATTAAATCCTAGAAACACTGCAGTGATGAGTGCAGTATAACAACTGAGCTTCTTAAATTATCACCGCCATGTATGCCACAGTATGGTCTTATAAGTGGAGCACCTGGGCTATGAGGAGGGGCTGAAGGAGCTGGTAGTGTTCAGGCTGCAGAAGAGGAGGCTGAGGGCAGACCTCATTCCAAGACGCCTCAGGGGAGGTTCAGGCTGGATACTAGGAAATATTTCTTGCCAGAGAGGATTCTCAAGCATGGAATGGTCTGCCCAGGGCAGTGCTGGAGTCCCCACCCCTGGAGGTGTTTAAGCAGCCTGTGGAGCTGGTGCTTAGAGACATGGTTTAGTGCTGATTCTGTAATGCTGAGTGGAAGAATATCATAGAATCATAGAATGGTTTAGGTTGGAAGGGACCTCAAAGATCATCTAGTTCCAACCCCCTGCCATAGGCAGGGACACCTCCCACTAGAACAGGTTGCTCAAGGCCTCATCCAACCGGTCCTTGAACACCTCCAGGCAGGGAGCAGCCACAGCCTCCCTGGGCAATCCATTCCAGTATCTCACCATCCTCACTGTAAAGAACTTCCTCCTAACATCTAGTTTAAATCTCCCCTCTGTCAGTTTACCATTACAGGACCTTGTAAATAGTCCCTCTCCAGCCTTCCTGTAACTCCCTTCAGACACTGGAAGGCTACTATAAGGTCTCCTGGAAGCCTTCTCTTCTCCAGGATTAAGAGCCCCAACTCTTGTAGCCTGCCCTCACTGTACACAGCCCTCCAGGTGGGGTTTGATAGGAGCAGAGTAAAGGGGGAGAATCCCCTCCCTTGTTCTGCTGGCCATGCTTCTCTTTCCCAGGACACTGTTGCTGTCTATGCTGTGCATGCACACTGCCAGATCATGTTGGGCTTTTCATCAACCCAGACCTCCAGGTCCTCTTCCTCAGGGCTGCTCTCCAGCCACTTGCCACCCAGCCTGGACTTGTGCTTGGGATTGCACCAGCCCAGGTGTAGGACCTTATATCTTTCAGGTCTTTTCCAACCAGATGTTCTGTGTGATTCTGTAATTGTCAGAGTATTTTTTAATGCATCAGAGTCACAGCCTACATCTGTAATGGGGGGTTTGAGGTGCTTTTCAATATTTTCAGTAATAAATAATAGGCACATAGAAATGTTTCACATTCTTAGAAAATATTATGTTACTCAACTGAGTCTTTCTCTAATAGGTAACCATTTCTCCCACTCATACCTCAGCATATGAAATTTTGGGTCACATGTGACTGTTTCCCTAGCAGAGAGAGGAGTGTGTGCTTCTGTGACTCCACTAAACTAGAGTCTGCTAGATTCTGTGGATTAGCAGTAAACGAACTGGGCTCCAAATCTTAAACTATGTAAGCTGTGTAATGCACACACCTGTAAAGTTCTGAAGCTAGTTTGTTACAGTCTAAAGCTAGTTTGGTACAGTCTGATTCTCAGCTGTGATTGCTGTACAGCATCCCCACCAGCAAAAGCACCGCACAATCAGAATTGTACTTTTCCTGGTGATTATATGATGATGGCGGTGAAACATCATTGAGACCATCTTTGTCAGAGATGTGGACAGAGGAATCGAGTGCACCTTCAGCAAGTTTGCAGATGGCACCAAGCTGTGCAGCACAGTCAACTTGCTAGAGGGCAGGGATCCATCCAGAGGGACCTGGACAGGCTGGAGAGATGGGCCCAGGCCAACCTCATGAAATTCAACAAGGCCAAGTGTAAGGTCCTTCATCTGGGCCAACATAATCTCAAGCACAAATCTAGGCTGAGTGGTGAGTGGCAGGAGAGCAACCCTGAGGAAAAGGACCTGGGGGTCTGGGTTGAAGAAAAGCAGTGTGCATGCAGCCCACATGGCAACTGTGTCCTGGGCTGCAGCAAGAACTGCATGACCAGCAGTGCAAGAGAGGGGATCGTTCCCCTTATTCTGCTCTCCTGAGGCCCCACCTGGTGTACTTGAATTGGTTGTGGGCAATTAACGAGGCAGGAATTATAAAATAGGTAGTTATTTTTATTTCCAAAAAGCCCCGTCCACAAACTGTGTACAAACTATTTAAATTTAGGTCCTAATTTGCTTGGGGAAATTGCCAAAAGGATGCTTCCAGGCAATTCAGTAACTTAGGAAAATCGGAATACTGGAAAAAGTTTACCCAAAAATGGCTTTGCCCCTCTTATAAACAGGCAGCCTAGAGCCCTAGGGAAAGTCTGTTTTAATCACAGCAGTGAAGTAGAATTCAGATCTAGCCCCTGGCTCCTTTGTGGCACTGCTGGAGCTGCTTGGCATCTTGATAGCTATTGAGAGTCTTCCAGATCTTCCCTGACTTTAGCAGAGTGCTGGTAAAAAGGCAGATCTCTGACTTGATCCCAGTTCCTCTTGGCACAGAGATTTGCAGAGGTGCAGGCAGGATCTCTTGCAAATGTGCAGAAAGCACAATGTTGGTGGGACTTCTCACCACATCATGAGACACCTAATGCCTTCTCCTGAGAAACTTCAGGCACTTCAGTTTCCATGTCATTCAAGCCCAGAACATCAGTGCTAAGCTGGTCTGAAGCAGGTGGCAGAGCAGACCATGTTGTCCAAGCCAAGCTGTCCATAGAGCAGAATGTAGAGCAGAACAGCACACAATGAGCAATACAGAGCAGCTCTACTGCTTGCAACTTGGCTCGATTTATAATTACTTGCCCAAGTGCAATGGCTCCTTTGGCCACAGTTATTCACCAATCAGAATGACATTTGCAAAACTGACCATATTAGGTGAACCCAGGACTTGCTTACCCTTACTTGGGCAAGACATTAACAGGGTACCTGTTAATTACTTTGAGAGGAGACATAATAGCCCAAGCCCTTGTTTTCCTCCCACCATTGCTTCCCCCATCAGCAGAAGGGTGGGGCAAGCCAGGATATCTAATAGGCCTATTATCCTTCCACTACAGTACTGTGTACAGTTCTGGAGTCCCCAACAAAGGAAGGACATGGAGCTGTTGGAACAAGTCCAGAGGAGGCCACAAAGATGCTCAGTGGACTGGAGCAGCTCTCCTATAAGGACAGGCTACAAGAGTTGGGGCACTTCAACCTGGAGAAGAGAAGGCTTTGAGGAGACTTTGGACTGGCCTTCCAGTATCTGAAAGGGGCCTACAGGTGGGCTGGGGAGGGGCTATTTACAAGGTCGTGTAATGACAGGATGAAGAGTAATGGGTTTAAACTGGCAGAGGGGAGATTTCCAGTGAGGGTGATGAGACACTGGCACAGGTTGCCCGGGGAGGTTGTGGATGTTCCCTCTCTGGAGGTGTTCAAGGCTGGGTGAAGCCTTGAGTGACCTGTTCTAGTGGGAGGTGTCCCTGCCTATGGTGGGGGGTTTGGAACTAGATGATCTTTTAGGTCCTTTCCAACCTCAACCATTCTATGATTCCATGATTCTATGATTATATGACTGTGGGATGTCTTAGGGACAGCCTTTCTTTGACATAATGATGATGCAGATAACCTATGATGTTGTCTGTGCTGAAGGTGAGTTTCTAGTGCTGCTGGAGAGGAAATTCCTTTTGATCATGATCAGTACAACATTTGGTTATCAGTGTAGCAGTTCTGTCAGGGCCTCTAGCACAGAAATGTTTCAGTAACAGTTTATTGATGCTAAAAAGACCTGTGCTTTGGAAGTAAGGCCAGATCTTCTGCAATAAAAGAAAAGCTAGAGAGGATTAACTGGACCCTGTGGTGGGACTAACTCCTGGTATGAGACAGACTGTGACCTACTTTCTCAAATATTTCCTACTGCTCTCTTCTGTCCTGACACGGGATGAGCTAATCAAACACAGTATCCCGTGGGACGA
>VWZI01018836.1:0-19989 GCA_013396835.1 Psilopogon haemacephalus
AGGTTCCCTGTCCTTTCTTCCACTCTCTGTAGGCTTTCTTCTTGTTATCCCAGAAAAGGGTAACAAAGCTGGTGAGGGGCCTGGAGCACAGCCCTATGAGGAGAGGCTGAAGGAGCTGGGGTTGTCTAGCCTGGAGAAGAGGAGGCTCAGGGGTGACCCTATTGCTGTCTACAACCACCTAAAGGCAGGTTGTAGCCAGGTGGGGTTGGTCTCTTCTCCCAGGCAACCAGCAACAGAACGAAGAGACACAGTCTCAAGTTGTGCCAAGGGAGGTATAGGCTGGATGTTAGGAAGTTCTTGACAGAGAGAGTGATTGGCATTGGAATGGGCTGCCCAGGGAGGTGGTGGAGTCACCATCCCTGGAGATGTTCAAGAAAGGACTGGATGAAGCACTTGGTGCCATGGTCCAGTTGATTGGCTAGGGCTAGCTGCTAGGTTGGACTGGATGATCTTGGAGGTCTCTTCCAACCTGGCCGATTCTATTCTAATATTTCAAATTCCAGGTTTTAGTATAGTGCTGCCCACGAAGGAGTCATCAATGGAAAAAGCAGTTGCAGATTTTTCTTGAGCCTCATAAACCCTCCCTCTCCTCACTCCCACAACTGCTCACACAAATCTCACCTCCTGCTCATAGAGCATGCCTGCCTCCTCTTGCTGCACCTCTCCTGGAAAGGGAGACAATAATCAGCCGGGCTGCAGCTCTCATCATTTTGGGATGAAATATTGGACAGTAAATTTTTATGCAACTGACTGAAGAAAGCCTGGAGAGCTCCAAAACTGAGCTGCAATGATGGAGTTGAAGTTGCCTGCAATAACTGTAATAAAGCTGTGAGCATCTGTACCACCCCCCCTCTACCCTCCCACCCCCCCTCCCTATCTCCAGCGGGGACTGATTTTGGCAGAGGGTCCCAGCAGGAATGCTGATCATAGAAAAATGCTCTGAAGGCTCTTTGAACTTGGATTCTGCTTCCTGAATGGGTTAGAAACAAGTGCTTTGGTATTTTTTCTTTCTCAGGGGCTGTTGCCCTGCACTGCCTTTCTGTGTGACATGGACAGTCTGGAGAGGAGAAGGCTCTGAAGTGACCTTGTTGTGACCTTTCAGTATCTTAAGGGGCCCTACAAGATAGCTGGATGGATGTCAGGTAGTGATAGGACTAAGGAGAATGAAACAAAGCTAGAAGTGGGTAGATCCAGTCTGGATGTTAGGAAGAAGTTCTTCAGCATGAGGGTGGTGAGACCCTGGAACTGCCCAGGGAGGTGGTGTAAGCCCTATCCTTGGGAGTGTTGAAGGCCAGGTTGGATGAGGCTCTAGACAGCCTTATCTAGTGTAAGGTGTCCCTGCTCATGGCAGGGAAGGGGGGGGTTGGAAGTAGATGATCCTTGTGGTTCCTTCCAACCCTGACTGATTCTATGATTCTGTGACAAAGAAGGGTGCTGATGGGTTCAAGAGTTTTCAGCCAGTGGAGAGGCCATGAGACCCATGGGATACTTGCTCCCAAAATGGGTCCTGAGCCCAGGCTGTCATTTCAAAGCCACCTCACCGATGGCCTAAATATTTTTTTTTTAATTCAAAACCTGCATTTTCTTGTCAATGGAAACACTTTTGATGTAATTAAAAAAAAAAAAAGGGCAATGGCTGTAAATGACCTGTTATTTTTCTGCTCCTCCATCCAGAAATAGTTAGAGAAATCTCATGCTGAGAATGAAATTGTGGGGAAATGATGTGTCTAAGCAATGCATATATTTTTAATGCTCTGAAGGTTCATCACAACAAACACCTTAGACATCCTGATCTGTTTATAAAGAGAAGTGCTGTTCATGTTGTAATTGGCTGCCTTGAGGCTACCCCAGCAATTAAGACCAGATCCTGGGGAAAAAAACCTTCCCTTTTTTTTAAATCCTCAGCCATACTTTGAAGAAGGCAGCATTCATAGAATCATAGAATGGTTTAGGTTGGATTGGACCTCAAAGATCATCCAGTTCCAGCCCCCACCATAGGCAGGGACACCTCCCACATCTAACCTGGCCTTCAACACCTCCAGGGAAAGAGCAGCCACAACCTCCCTGGGCAACCCATTCCAGTGTCTCACCACCCTCACTGTTAAGAACTTCCTCCTAACTTTCCATTTAAATCTCCCCTCTGCCAGTTTAAACCCATTCCCCCTTGTCCTGTCATAACGAGACCTTGTGAATAGTCCCTCCCCATCCCTACTGTAGGCCCCCTTCAGGTACTAGAAGACTACTACAAGGTCTCCTGGAAGCCTTCTCTTCTCCAGGCTGAAAAGCCCCAACTCTTGTAGCCTGTCCTCATAGCAGAGGTGCTCCAGCCCTCTGATCATCTCTGTGGCCCTCCTCTGGACTCTCTCCAACACGCTGCTGAATTTTCTCTCAAATGAGGAGCAGGCAGAGGCACACCTGAGTTGCCCAAGATCTTGCCCTACCCAAGAATTATTCATATTTCATAACTATTCATTATCTTACTTTTTTTTTTTTTTTTTTAATTTTTANTTTTTTTTTTTTTTTTTTTTTTTTTTTTTTTTTTTTTTAATTTTTAGGACATTTTCTCCCTCAGCATCGTCAGGCCTGTCCATAAGCCCAATGCTTCTGGTCACCAAAATCTAATCTGAGGCTCAGACAGAGCATTAACAGCCACCTGTGCACGGAGGACACATGCCCTTGGTTTTACTGTGGTGCAGAGGGAAATGCCTCATGCATTCCCCAGCAACCACACTGGGTTACAAGGGTTCCCCCACCAGATCCATTATGAAAGGTACTCCTGCCACCGAGCTCATTAAGAAGCACATTCCCCAGCTCCTTCGTGCTTAGCCCTGCCTCTTTTAAAATTGGACCTTTTAATTTGAGTGCATCTTTAATTCGATTCCATCTTCTTTTGTGCTCTGCCTGTAAAGAGCTATTCCCCAGGTTCCTCAGCACGAGGAGTTATTTGATCAGCTTCAAACGCAGATGCGTAGCCATGGAATTGATCTAATTTTGTTGAAGTGGCTGCAGGATTTTACTGCCTGCTGGTAGTGAGGACGTGGAACCGTAAAAGAGCAAGAGAGTGGCGAGTCCTGAGTTGTCTTGGTCTGCACTGCCCACCTCCACTGGATTTAGCACGCAGGGCAGCGAAGGGAAGGGCTCACTACCAGGCTGGTTTCCAGGTTTTCTCAGGAGGATGCTTTGCTTTCAGCTGTGCATTTTGTGTGTGTGTGTGCTAGAGTTCTCCACGCGTTAGGATGGTGGGAGGGAAGGTGAGCAAGGGGAGAGCATTTAGCATCAAAGATTAATCCACAGGGACTTTTTGGAGAGGGGGTTAATAGCTACTTGTAGGTCTTGATCCTATTTCTGCAAAGAAAGTGGCCACAGGGCTTGAGCCGTTTGTCTCTGGTGGAACGAACCCGGTCGAGAAGCAGAGGTAATGTGGGGGTGTGGTGAGAGGCTCTGTCCTTGAGGGCTTTTGGTTTGGACTAGAGGTTGGGTATGCAGCTGGTGAGCGCGCTGGGTAATCCTCACGGCTGCGATTAACCGCACGCAGCTGCAGACCTGATCCGGGCACAGGGTGTCTGAGCCAGGCCAGCCACCAGCGGGGCCACAGGGAACAAATCCCTTCCCTGCCCAGACCACGGCCCCTTCCTGCCAGCTCCTTCTTGTTGGACAGTGGAGATGGAGGAGGTGCTTACGGCTGCTAAATGGGAAATCCTGTATCTTCTCTGCCCTCCCCTCACAGGGCTCTCCTAAGATGTCTCTTAACCACAGCACCATGTTTCACAGAATCAATCAGGCAGGGTTGGAAGGGACCACTAAGATCATCCAGTTCCAATCCCCCTGCCCTAGACAGGGACACCTCCCACTAGAATAGGTTGCCCAAGGACTCATCCAACCTGGCCTTGACCACCTCCAGGGAGGGAGCAGCCACAACCTCCCTGGGCAACCTGTGCCAGTGTCTCACCACCCTCACTGTAAAGAACTTCCTCCTGTTTGCCAAGCTGATGTACAGAAAAGCATCTTCCCTGCTTCTCATCACCTCTGGACAAGTGGCACAGAATTGCTCTGCTCCCATACTGCTGTGGACCAATCTCGTTTGACATCTTTGTGGATGACATGGGCAGAGGCATTGAGTGCACCTTCAGCAAGTTTGCCAACCACACCAGGCTGTGTGGTGCAGCTGACACACAGGAGAGCAGAGATGCCATCCAGAGAGACTTGGACAGGCTGGAGAGATGGGCACAAACCAACCTCATGAGGTTCACCAAGACCAAGTGCAAGGTCCTGCATCTGAGTTGAGGCAATCCCAAGCACAAATACAGGCTGGGCAGTGACTGGCTGGAGAGCAGCTCTGTGGAGAGGGATCTGGGGGTGCTGGTGGATAAGAAGCTCAGTATGAACTGTCAGTGTGCTCTTACAGCCCAGAAAGCCAATCAGATCCTAAGAAGTCAAGAGCAGGTTGAGGGAAGTGATGTTCCCCCTCTACTCCGCACTGGTGAGACCCCACCTGGAGTACTGCATCCAGTTCTGGAGTCCCTGTTACAAGAAAGATATGGACATTCTGGAAAGTGTCCAGAGAAGGCCCACAAGGATGATCAGAGGGCTGGAGCACCTCTCCTATGAGGACAGACTGAAAGAGTTGGAGATGTTCAGTTTGGAGAAGAGGAGGCTCCAAGGTGACCTTATTGTGACCTTTCAGTATCTAAAGGGGGCCTACAGAAAAGCTGGGGAGGGACTTTTTAGAATGTCAGGTAGTGATAGGACTAGGGGGAATGGAGCAAAGCTAGAAATGGGTAGATTCAGACTGGATCTTTAGAAGAATTTCTTCACCATGAGTGGTGAGACTCTGGAATGGGCTGCCCAGGGAGGTGGTTGAGGCCCCATCCCTGGAGCTGTTTAAGGCCAGGCTGGATGAGGCTCTGGCCAGCCTGATGTAGTCTGAGGTGTCTCTGCCCACGGCAGGGGCATTGGAACTAGATGATCTTAGTGGGCCCTTTCAACCCTGCCTGATTCAGTGATTCAATGATGGTGGTGGATGGACTCCTGATTTACACTGCTGGAGGTGATATCTGGGCCCTGACCTCTCTTACAAAATCACAGAATGGTTTGGGTTGAAAGAAACCTTAAGGCTCATCTAGCTTATCCTGGGTGCTTTCATACCAAATTGATGAAAGTTACCTTAGCTCCAGGCTCCCACCCCAGGGTGAGCTGGTACCTCTGCAGCACCCCTGGCCTGCTTCAGTTCCCTAACTGCTAAAGACTTTCCTTAAAATCTCCTCCATGAGAAATTTTCCCAAAGAAGCCCTTCCCAGGTGTGTGCCCCTGAGGACAGGGCCAGCAGTGAGATGCCTGTAAAGAGCCTCTGGGCCAGTGGGTGCTACCTTTAATGCTCCACAGTGATTTCTTCATCCTTGACAGTTGCCAGGTGCCACCTTCTCCCCACTCCCTCTCTGCCATGTGGTGCAATGAGGTTTGTGACAGCAATCCCTTTTTGGGGAACAGCACAGCCCAGTTGCATCAGGTCTCTTTCCCCCAGGACCCTTCACCCTCTGTGCTGACACAGCTGGGGGCCAGGGGTTACTGCAGGTCAATTGTGCCACTGTAAGCTCACTCTGGGGAGCTCTGGCTTGTGGCAGGGCTGGTGTCTTTTGTTCCATGTCACTGCTTGCTGCTGTTGCAAGGTCTGTGCCATGTGAACTCACATCTCACATCAGCCAGGAGGGCTCCTGCAGGTGATGACTGGGCTGGGCTGTGGGTATGGCCTTCACATTTCTGCTTGTTCAGGCAATAAGCCACTCCGAAAACTCCCTTTTACTGGCATCAGATCATGCTATAGATGGGAAAAACCACCAGAACCAGCCTCAAACTAAGGGAACTGGGCAAGAGACTGGACTTCTTAGTACTATACTCCATCAGGGTGCATCCAAAACCAGCCCCTGGGCTCCAGAGAAGCTCCTGGATGCTCTCTGCATCTCCCTGCTTCTCAAGGAGAGCTGTGACCAAGCTGTGGGGCTTTGCCTTCAATTACCCTGGCTCCCCAGCAGCAGCATCTGGGCACAGACAAATCCCAGCTGCCTGAGCGCCCCCACTTGCCAGGACTATCAGCCTTTGCACCCAGCTTGGGACTGCTCCAAAGAGACATGGACCATGCCACGTTGAGAGATTTTAAACTAGCCCTAAGACCCAGGCCTGGCTTTGTGCATGAATCTTGTGGATGCCTTCATCTGCTGAAGAGCTCATTTCCTATCCAGGGTGGGTGGACAGCTCAGTGGGGGGGGGGAAAAAAAGAAGCTTTCATGCTGCCAGCTCCAAATCACCATCTGTGTTCAAGAGCTCAGCTACTGTAAAGGCAGGCGGTGAGACCTGGTTAACCTGTGCCTGGGGTCTCTGGGAGTGCAGGCAGCCAAAATGTCCACGTGGTTGTGCTGGGCCTGCCTCTGAGGGTGAGATGATGGAGGTGCTCTGGGCTCCTTTATTTGTAGGTGCCATCAATACAGATAAAACAGACTTTGCAGCTGATTTAGATGAAATTTGACCAGTGGCAACCTTCAGAGCCTGGTTTTATCCCTCCTTTCCTCTCCCTCTCTGCTTCCTCCTCCACCTCACCTCCTCTTCACATGCTTTATGGATTTTGCAGTTCCTGCCAAAGGATTTGGGTTTGAAACTATGCTATATTTTGGGCTGTAAAGATGTTGAATGAACGATTTAAAACTCTGAGTCATTAAAACTGTCCAGGAGAGCCTAATGAATGTTATTTACTGTGCTTCCCAGCTCAGCTAAAATCCAGCTTTTTCTTTCTCCTTGCTTTTTATATTTTGCTCTTAAAAACTGCAGCCAAATTCATCTGGAAAGCATTCCTTGCTAGAGACAAACTGGATCAGTAAGTGGAAATGTCAGTTTTTAAGCATCTCCACCACTGCTTTGAAGTAACTTCATTTTTTCGTTTGATTTCTCTAAGTCAAAAGCTTTATCTTCTAGGCCATCTCTTTAAAAAGGAAATTTAGGGGCTGCAGCTAGCATGGAAAAAAAAAAAAAAAAAAAGAAGAAGAAGAAGAAGTAAAAAAAAAGCTGCCAAATCCTGATCTTTTGATGCTCGTCTCTTCAGAAGGCTGCCTAGGTGGGCTGGCTCCTGGGCTCCTGCTCTGACTGGGCAGCACTGCTGAGCTGAATGCAGTTACTCCCCATTCCTGTGATGCTGGAGAGGTCAGAATAGGACCACCTCCCCACCCCCCCTTTAATTTCTGTTTGTGTTGCTGAGCTTAGCCTTGGAAATGGAAATCTGACTTGAAAGGAAACTACTTGCGATTAGAGGCTGTGAAGAAAAAATAATCTAATGAGTTGCTGCTTTTAATTCCACATCTGAAAGGCAATCTATTACTGTCTTTTATCACTTCTGTCTCCTATTAGAGAAGCAGTCTCATGCTGGGACTCTTTCAACACCCAGGCAGTTAATATACATTATAATTATTGCCTAATGTATGAATAGCCTGGTGTGCCCAAGATCTCTGTTCATTTGTACTCGGCTCCTGGAAAGCCTGTGCAGGATGTAAGCAGGGCTGGAGCAAAGATCTCATGAGATTGATGAAGGATTTAGTTTAAATTATTTCATTTTAGCATTGCACTGTCGCCTCAGAGGCTCTGTTTGAGAACAAATGCAGAACGCTCAGGTGGAAAGAGAAAATTCCTGTCCCAGAGAGATGGGTAGAGGAGCGAAAGGAAGGGGAGAAGCTCCGAGAGATCAGCAGGGGATACTACTTAGGGCATCCGCTTGCTGTGAGCTCAAGAGGTTGGAGTTTACAGTAGGCTTTCCAATACTGTTTAGAAACATAAAGGGGGGAAAAATAATTACATTTTTAAATGGAAAACAGTCATTTCATTCTAAGCATTGATTTATACAGCTCTGCTAATTTTCAGCTTGTTTAGCCAGTTTTAAAGCAAAAGGTAGAAGCAAAGTGGCTGTTATTTTCAAAGGGACATGCTCTGCATGGTGAGTGTCAAAGCAAAACCTTCCTTTGCACGCTCACAGAGGGGTTTGTTGTTGCCCTGGGTCCCTCAGCTGCGGGCTTGCAGCCGACAGGCTCTCAGGACCAGCACAAGGTCGCTGCTTGGTGCCCTGACCGATGAGCGACACAGCCATTAAGCCCCAACCCTTCCGTGACCTGGCACGTGGGTTTTCAGACAAGCCAGAAGCTCACAGCAGGTTGTGAAAATCCTTTATTCCTCACCACATGTTTGGGACAGCTTGATGCAGCGATGTATTTTTGGTGCAGCTATGAGCACCAGGCAATGTGGCACAGCTTGATCTCTTGAGCCTTCGTATGAACCTTCTCTCAAGGCTGTTTGCGAACTCCTGTTTCTCTCTTTTCCCCAAGCAGCTTCCCTGAGGACCATCCACAACCAAGAAAGATGTGAATCCCAGAGGCAGTCCTATGAACTAGCATCGCCGTGGGGTGAAGTTCTGGGCCGTTCCTTCCATCCATTGCAGAGCTCAGCTCATCTTTGTCAGGAGCCTACACCAACCACAATGCCAGGGCTGGATGGAGCAGCCTGAACCCAGAGGAAAACTTATTTGCCCCTTCCTAAAACTCTCAGAGCGCAGTTAATTATTTACAAGCCTTAACACTTAATGGCCACACGGACCCCGGGACAGGAGAGCATTAAAATTCCACTTGATGCTCACCAGGCCTGACTAATAAAATAATGTCCAACAAGGACATCAATTAGCCGCCGATTCGCTAACGCTTTGCGAGGCTAATGACAGCTGGAGCGAGGAATTTGAAACCCGAGTCATTTCTCCAGCCTGCACCGGGGTGCCAGGGATAAAAGGTTAGTCATGTGTACCAAATGCAGCATGAGCTCCTCCATTATTTATGTGTGTCAGACAGACAAGGCGCGTTTCAATGCCCACAGTCACTCTATGGTAATTTGTATTATATAAACAGATATCATCTGGTCATTAATACACATAATTCTGAGCGAGTTGACGGAAATTAATCTGGAGGGTATTATTCCGTTGACTTCTTCCCTCGCTAAACAACAGTCTGTATTAACAAGAAGCCCTTTACTCTGCTCTCCCCCTTTACGCTGCTCTCGTCAGACCCCACCTGGAGTACTGTGTGCAGTTCTGGAGCCCCCAGCACAGGAAGGACATGGAACTGTTGGAGAGGGTCCAGAGGAGGGCCACAAAGATGATCAGAGGGCTGAAGCACCTCTGCTATGAGGACAGGCTGAGAGAGTTGGGGCTTTTCAGCCTGGAGAAGAGAAGGCTTCCAGGAGACTTTATAGTAGCCTTCTAATATCTGAAGGGGGCCTACAGGAGGGCTGGGGAGGGACAATTCACAAGGTCTTGTAATGACAGGATGAGGGGGAATGGGTTTAAACTGGCAGAGGGGAGATTTAAACTGGATGTTAGGAGGAAGTTCTTTACAGTGAGGGTGGTGAGACACTGGAATGGGTTGCCCAGGGAGGTTGTGGCTGCTCTTTCCCTGGAGGTGTTGAAGGCCAGGTTGGATGAAGCCTTGAGCGACCTGTTCTAGTGGGAGGTGTCCCTGCCTATAGTGGGGGGTTGGAATTCAATTATCTTTGAGGTCCCTTCCAACCTAAACCATTCTGTGATTCTATATACTGTAGCCAGCAGCACCCCGGAGGGGTTCGTAGTGGACTCAAGGTATGTAGCTTGGCTCTTTGTCCTGAAGTTTTTGGCCAGGCCCTGCCTATACACTGATGGGATTTTGACTCCTCTCTCACCAGACCAGGTCTCTTCTGTTTATTGCCACAGGACAGCTCATGTTGCATCAATCACTGCTTGGCATTGCACACCCCTCATCTCTGGCTCTGGTAAGCTGGGCTGGGCTCATCAGCTTTCCTGTTCCTTCCCACCTCTCGGGAGAATGCTTTCATTAATAGCTAATAATTGAGGGGGTTTTGGTAGTGGTGTAACAAGGCGTTTTCTGGGAAAGTGGAGGTGGGTGTGTGCATGGACACCGTTGAGGGATGTGAGCCGAGTCTCACCATGGCTGCACAAAGACAGCAGATCTGTGCCACTCTGTAGATTTCCTTCTTTCTTGACACTAGAAGCTGACAATGCCACCGGTACATGCCACTGCACATGTACCACAAGTACCCTCAGCACTCAATAGCTGAGCCAACAGTGGCCCACGGGATACATTTACACAGGCTGATTTCCATGAAGCAGTGCCGTGAAGCATCAGCCTCCTCATCTTGAAAGGAGGATCTGCCAACCTGCACGGGAAGGTGGTCAGCATGGGCTCAGTCAGGGGAGCAGAGAGCAGCACGGTGCCTTGTCCTGGAAGCAAGCCCAGCCATGTGCTCATTGAGCTGCCCTGGGCTAACCCTTGCTTTGGATATGTCTCCATCAGTAAAAGGTTCCAATGACTAACTCTGCCGTTCCGGCAACTCTAAGGATGTTTTGGGAGCTCCCTGGAGGGCTGCAGCTCTGCTAAAGATCAGGGAAGAGGCTGAGGGTTATCTGTATGGGGTTTCTAAACCGGCTTTGCAATAAATAATCTCTGTTAACAAACCCAGATGAAGTAGGTTTGGGAGTGTCCAGCTGGAAAGGCAAAACTTCATCCCACAGTGAGTCCCAAGCCCAGGAGCTGCAGCAAGGGAGTGTCAGCAAGTTCCTGTCCCACCCAAAGCCCTGGTTCTTCTCACTGCTCCAAAGGAAGCGCCCAGCAACAACAGCATGGCCTCCTCATAAGATTTAATCTCCAGAATGCAGGAGGAAAACTCCACTGCCCTTTCTGAGGACAGGAAAGATCTGTTTGCCAGTGGTAGCTCATATCTACCTCTAGAGATAGAGGACAGATTTACCGTAAGGCTACTCCTGGTGCTTAGGTGTTGCATTACCCATTCTTACCTAACAATACTTCTGGCCATGCCTGTGCACTGAAACTCCCAGCACTACTTGTGGCAGCAAAGCAGCAATGGGAAATTTCAGGGCAAAAAGCCCAGGATAGACAGTTCTGCCCAGCTGCAGGGTGTACAAACCTGCTCATTAAAATAATGTCTAGCCTCCATCTAATGATCACCCTAGTTATCACTGGAGTGAAAACTACGTCACCAGCCCCATACAAAGTAGCCTTAGCATCTGGCTGGTTTCAAAGACCAAAGATGTTGCCTTTATCTTGATGCCTTTTCTGTGGGTTGTTGACCACACATGGGAAAGAAGAAGTTGCTGTGTACTTGGGGGAAAAAAACCCCAAAACTGCAATTGCCCCTAATTCTCTTGCCTGTCTCATGCTTCTTGTGCACTTTTGCTCCCCATTTGGATGATCTATAGGTCCTACCTTCTGATCTGTATTCACTGCCTTCAGCTGTTCTGTTCCCCGTTTGTTTCATAAAGGATATTTATATTCTCCTCTTAGTGAAGAATGAGTTGTTTTAACCACTTTAGTAGGCTCTTGGCTGTCATGTTGTGGCTTTTGGTCGCTATATGGAAATTTCTCCAATATTCTCCAGTTATCATTCTTGGGTTGGTTTTGTGGTTTGGGGTTTTGGGTTTGTTGTTTTTTTTTTTTTCCCCCCCTGTTTAAATTCTTTCTCTGAACTGATTTGGCTCATGCTTGTTTTCCGGTTTGTAACAGCAGCCTGGGAGAGCAGCAGGGCAATACCTTCCCGGGTTTGATTTTAGTCTGCCTGCACAGAACAAATGTTTTCAAGTGGCAGCCACTTCTTACCTACGCTACTGTGCGTTTTTCAGCCCTGTGATCAAACTCTCTCTATCTGCCAGGGAAAAAAGTCTCAGACAGGATTCTCCCCTGTTGGACGTGCGAGTTCTTTGGAGACAGGAAATAATCACCATCATCTTTACAAACACAGAGGCTCTTTCAGGGCTGGAGGCAGCTTTCCTGCAGAATTCGCTCCATTTGAAGTTTCCCTGTGACAATCTGGCCCTTTGCCCCTCTTTGCCCTTGGCAGCTGCTCAGGGAGATGTTCAGATGTTTCACGAGTTTGATTTTGTCCTCCACTGCAGATACCGGTTGGTCTGGTTTGTGGTTTTTATTTTAGATGATTGAGCCGTCAATTTTCCAATTAATTTACTGCTCAGTCCAATGACCTCGATGCTCATGATCCTATTCATTAACAGTTCTTCATCTTGTCCCCACTTCAGATTTCCTAAAAGCCTTGATCTTACCTCTTCAGTCAGCTTCCCAACACGTTCCCACCTTTCCAGCTAGGCCAATTTTTTTTCCTGTACAACAGTGTTTCCTGTTTATTAGCCAGGACCTACCTCTGGTGGATAGATGATGAAAGAATTTCTCTCCACTTCCTTCTTTGCTTTGATTGTATTTGTTCTGAGCACCTTCATTATGTGCTAAATGAGTTTCCATTTGTCCCCTCTTTGCACCTTTCCCTTTTGTTGTTAGTCTAACACCTCCCAGCCTAAGGCGGTCTGTCTGTGCCTCAGAAAATTGGTTTCCAGTTTGGGATGGAAGTCACCAAAACCCTCCAAACCCTCTCGTGAAGAGGTGAGATAAGTGCTTTGCAAATGACACCCATCTTGCCACTTCCATGGTCAGCTTGCTCATCAAACACTTTTTTGTTTTCTTAGTGTACAAGACAGAGATCTCTGAAAGCTCCTTTGGGCACCTTTTCATCATCCTTTCAAGTGATGCAGCCTAGAAAACATAAGAGAGGTTGTGATTTAGGGAGATGGATGCTGCAACCGTGCTCCTGACTGAGTGGTGTACTTGCTGGAACCATCACAAGGTAACTATGGCTTTCTTTTGGAATGCATCATTTGGGAAGCTGGTTTGTCTGGATAAAATAGCACACAACTAACCTAGCAGAAAAAGATTGTGTTCTGCTGTGATAGGGAGAGGATGAGAGTCTGCAGTCAGGACAGGGAGAGAGGGGAAAAAAGGAACTATGTTCATTCTGCAGCTTGGTTACTGCAGTGAGCCCAGCCCCAGTCCTTCCAGTGACTTGCCTTCTTGCAGGATAAAGCCATCTTCTTGGGACAGCTGAAAACCTCTTGGTAGGCAGGCTGGATTCACTTAGTTTGGATCTATAATTGAAATGCAATTAATTTCACTCTTTTTGTGCCATTATCTTTGTCTCAGCTGTAGCTGGCATGGAGAGTGTGCGTCCTGCCACCCCTCTGTTACACTTCCTCGTCTGCAAGAGCAGGGAGAGATTTTGTTTTCATGCTAAGAACTTCAAGACAGTGGGGAACTCCTCATGACACTGAGTTTCTCATTGTTTTGTGTTTTGTTTTGTTTTTTTCTCTAGGAAGTAATTTCCTCTCCCCTGGACAGCAGTGATTAGATGGGATGATCCTAACTGATCATCCCATTGATTTTGACTGCCATTGAGAAAACTGCTTCCTCTGCCTCCCAAGCCTTAAGCAGCTGTAAGCATCCTGCTCATCAACAAGCACTCTGGCAGATGCAAAGCATCCCCTGGAAACCATGGTGAGAGCTGCACACATGCTTAGGTGCTCCACTGAACTGAGGCCTCTCCAAACAAGAAGAGACCATTAGTTTTGGCTCATTACCTTAACAGGGATGACGATTAAATCCCGCTCCTCCTGCCACTTTCTGTAAAATAAACTTAGAAACGACCCATCTTTGCAGCTGTGACTAGTAATAAATCCAATTAATTCCCATGTCTTTGTCTACATGCATTAGCCATGTCAGCTCTGCCTTTTTGTTTCCCTCCTGGAAACGCTTGTCTCAGAGTTTCCCTTCTAATTAGAATGGGAATTTGTTCCTTTGTGGATGTATTCCTCCAGGAAGCCATTTACTGAGATGCAGCATCATCAGGAGTCCCAGGGAAAGGTGTTACTGATTGTTCTGGGTTTTTCTAAATGCGTGTGGCAATTGGCATCGCCACGAATTCATACTTCCCCAGCTAATGTAAAGGGTTAAGGAAAAAAAAAACAAACAAGCCACTTTTTTTTTTTTTTCCCCCCTGTGAAGATGTCACCAAATAAAGCAGAAACCAAAAGCGCAGATGCACTTCTGCTTTGAAATCTGCATAGTAATTACTGTTTACTCTCCTTCCTCCTCCATTGATGACTGCAGTACAAAAGGTACAGTAAACAGCTGTGTGGGATTCACGGTCAGATCCATTAGCAGAAGCCTGTATTTCAGTTGAGTGCAAGACCCATGCCAGTCCTTTAAGACTGGATAACAAGCAGAGAGGAAAACCACACAGGTCACGGCTCCAGCAAAGTCTTTCAGAAAGCGTTACTGGTAGTGCTCTCCTTGATTAGAGCGAGATCACAGCCTCAGCACAGATGGAGGGGCAAAGTGCACAGGCTCCAGCAAAGCCTTTGAAAGTTTATCAGCTCTTGTACTCCAAAAACTGCCCAAAGGTGCCTCGTATGTCAAATGGCAGAGCTCACTCAAAATGGGAGTCCAAGACTACTGGGTGCAGACCTGAAGGCACCACGTGCTCTGTACATAGAATAAGAAGCTGGAACTTGAATCCTGCACGGAAGAAACTTTTAGTTGTACCACATCCAAGAGAAAATCAGCCCAGAAGCCAAACTGCCATGAACAAACTTTGCTACCAACCTTCTTTCCTCCTCCGGCTGCCCTAGGACTAACCTTTCTTCTCCACCCTTACAAATAATGCAAACTCCCAGCTTCATTTACTGAGATTTCCCAGAGCACTGTGGATGCTTTTCTTTTTTGCCTGTCTCTCATGTTACATCCAGGAATGGCTATTTCTGCTTGCAAAGGTTATCTGTGTTTGAAGCCTCCTCCCCATGGACAGAATCATAAGGTCTCTGATGAGGAACAGCAGGTCTTTGTTCATTCTCAATGCACGGGGCTGTAAATCCTCTGAGGGTGACCAAGGAAACCAAGAGCTTGCCGCCCTCATAAATTTCCCACAGTGGTTACTGCAGCCATCATGTTCTCTCCAAGGGCTGCAGGTTTCTGATGGTTTCTGCAGTTGTAGGCTAGAAGATAAGCCAGTGTATGTCCTAGGGGTCAGGGACAAAATATGGGGTTCGGTCACTTCAGTTACAAGGTTGCCTGGTTAAGCTGCTGGGAGTGGTTGGGAAAGACAAGAGAGTGCAATAAGGCTTCGGAGTTTTCTGCCCGCTTCTTGACTAAGGCAGTGTTGATCATGTGGGCTTTGTTCATGGAACTGGCCAAGCCCCTGCCACATACAGGCTTGGTGCACCCACTTGGAAATGACTTGTGATCTAGGGAGTGATGGGGAAGGTCTCAGCAGAAACAATCCATCCAGCACCCTATGACCTGGATGTGGCTCTTGGACTTGGCCCATCCTCTCCCCACCTATTATCTTGCCCTGGCTTCAGAGGAGGATGGGAGAAGTCAGAGAAAGGCCTTGGGCAGTGAGCAACACGCAGGAGACAAACCCGTTGTTACTGTGCCAGCACCTTCCACCCAATCTTTCCCAGTGCTGTGGCCCTCTCAGATATGCTGTGGT
This sequence comes from Psilopogon haemacephalus, assembly GCA_013396835.1. Lineage (NCBI taxonomy): Eukaryota > Metazoa > Chordata > Aves > Piciformes > Megalaimidae > Psilopogon > Psilopogon haemacephalus. Next base: position 15,415 of record VWZI01018836.1, read on the forward strand.
TAGTGCCTTCATCTACCTGTTCATGAAAGATAAAGTTCTTGCCTCATCAGAACGGTGCAGGCTGCTGTGCTTGTCTCCCGCAGTGCAGTGGGGTAATTTTGAGAGCCTGTTGCACCAGGATGTCATCCATTTGCAAGGCTGGGAAATCATCTGCTGAACCACTGCACCTTGGCATCATCAGCTCAAATGCGGAGAGGTGGCTGACAGCCTCACGTCCCAGAGACATGGCTGAGCCCAGCTGAGTGTGACAAGCTCTCTGTGTGCTCCAGGGATGCAAGGAGCTGTCTTTTGGGTTTTTTGTTGTTGTTTTTTTTTTTTTTCTTCAAGTTTTCCAAGCTTGATCATTCCCAGGAAGAATCCCTGTTTAACTGTGTCATCCAGTGGTGGGTAGGAGCCTGATCTTGTGGCAGTAGCACCAGATGGTGACAAGTAAGACTTGTGTGCATGTGCCAGTTCTGCTCTCATCTCTGTGCCTTTGCTCAGGCAGGTCTCCCTAGTTCTGCTTTCCTCTTGATAAGATGGAGCATTTGCTGCAGCCTCTTTAGCTGCCACCCAGATGAAGTTTGCTTGGTGTCTCCAGCCCACATGCTTCTGCTCAGAGCAGGTATAGTGGAAAGCACATGAACAGGGCAGGTTTAAGGCAGGTATCACACCAGCCTCTTGTCATTACTGGTCTTATGTTTAGTCTCTGTGCCAGTCTTCCCTTCAGTCTAACTTCCTGGCCAGGACAACAACTATTTCTCTGGACATCTACACCAAGAGAAGGAAGCCTGAGTGAACTGATCCCTCCAGCTGCTCTGACTTTCCTGGTGTTCTCACTGCCATGAGCAGCAAGAAGAGGCCTGGTGGGTCTCCAGGCATTTTGTTGTTCAAAGTGACAACCTCGTTATGGGCCCTGCAGTCTTTGGCTGGATTCTCCTTCCTCCTCTTACCCTTCTGGCAACCATTTCATAAACAAACCCTCCAGTGATGCTCTTCCCAGCAGGCCCATGATGCAGCTATTTGAATGCTGCCTTTTTAGCCAGGTTCATTTTCTTCCTCCTCCAGGCAACTGGTAATGCCTATGGAGGGCTTTTGCCTCCTCCTCCTGCCTTGGATGTCTGAGTAGCCCTTCCTCTGCTCGCCCAGACAACTGACAGTCTACTTGTTTTCAGTCTCCCTGGAACAAGCCTGGTCTTTTATTTCATAGCTTCTTTCTGCCTTGCCAGGAGCCCTGAAGTGTCCTTGTCAAAGCAGGAGATGAGAAGATTTGAGCTCCGTGTGCTAAGATATCACTGGCACTGGTGTGGCATGGGAAGCAGGCATAGATTTGGCCATGTGGTCCAGATGCTTTTATTTTTTATTTCATATCTTTGCATGGCTTTGAGCAACCTGATGTAGTTGAAGATGTCCCTGCTTAAACTGGGACATTTAAGCTGACAGAGGGGAGATATAAATGGGATGTGAGGAGGAAGTTCTTCACAGTGAGGGTGGTGAGACACTGGAATGGGTTGCCCAGGGAGGTTGTGGCTGCTCCCTTCCTGGAGCTGTTGAAGGCCAAATTGGATGAGGTCTTGAGCGATCTGTTCTAGTGGGAGGTGTCCCTGCCTATGGCAGGGGGTTGGAACTGGATGATCTTTGAGGTCCCTTCCAACCTAAACCATTCTATGATTCTATGATTATTACGGCAGGGCTGGAGGGTTGGACTGGATGACCTTTAAAGGTCCCTTCCAACCCAACCCATTCTATGATTCCATGATTCTATGATCTATTTCTGTGCTACTTTTTCTGATGCCTGCTCCTTTGCTCTGGAAAATCTCACGTTTCCAGACACAGAATCAGAATTAATCAGGTTGGAAAAGACCTTCGAGACTGTCGAGTCCAACCCATCACTTAACACCTTTTGTAGGAAACAAATAAAACTTAAAAATAAAAAAGGGGGAAAAGAAGGTGTTGGAAGAAGCAGCAGCATTTGGAAATGTGTGCAAAGCAAGGTGGTGACATTTGCCTTAATCTGAAACAACGGAGGCAGATTGAGGCTGTCCCTCTTGGCTGTCAGTCCTCTTCCTCAGCTGCATCCCACAGCATTCCAGGCTCACTCCCTTTGCACTTTCCCTCTGCAGCTGCTAAGTGAACACTCTGTGGCATTTTAATAACAACCAAAGGCTGAGAATTTCACATGACTCTGGGAGTCAGGCTACAGAGCTGGGCTGTGACAGTTTTAGATGTTTGGATGTGCAGCCAAGCTGGAGGAGTTCTGCAGATGCTGCGCACTCTTAGGCTGAGCAGAGGCACACTATACACTGAGGTGATGCCTCAGTGTTGCATCTCAGTTAGGTGGAGTCGAGGAAAGCATCATCAATTTAAACCTTGCACACAAACACGGTTTAACAGCTTCCTGCCTGCACTTCAATCTCTTTAAAGAACACAAGCATAGATCGGAGTGAGGTGCAAGCTGAAAGGGTCAGATCCCAATCCAAAACATGAATGTGCCAGCATGTGGGTGTGTAGGTCCAGAGCTGGAGTCTGACTCACTTGCAAGTAGGAGCCCTTTGCAAAACATGGATCAGGGTTCAAATTCTTGTCCCTCCTCTGAAATTAAAGGTCGAAGAAACCCTGAGAGCTCGATGTTTTGGTTCTGGGACATCTAAGAGGGGTGAAGTATGTGTTTAAGTGCTTTGTTGAATAGGAAGAGACTTGAGCATGTGCTTAATGTTATTAAGTGCTTAGCTGGTTTTGTTGAATCAGGGCCCCATGCCTTTAAAGTCAATACTAACCCCTTAGGCTGCATCTGAAAGGATTTGGAAAAGAGGTGGCATCCAGATACTGCTGGATGTTTGACTGCTGAGCTCTGCATTCCTGCTTTGAAGGCTTGTTCCTCTAAAACTGCTCTCATTGCTATTCCACATCACCTAAATGACTTTCGCCTGGCCACCAGGTGATTATGCAAGAGAAGATGGGGAGTTTAACACTCCCGGCAGAACCCCTGGAGAAGTTCTGCGGCCCTGCAGTTTCCATCAGTGATCACAAAGCAGCACGGCACCGAAGAGGCACACTACAGACCTTCTGATGTCCTCTTCTGTTGGCTGCTGTGGGCTACTTCTTGCAACCAGCTTCTCGTTGTTGTTACAGCCCCTGAAGTCAGTTTGGTTAAAAGGAGTGGGTGAACATAAGCTAAGTTGGCTCCCTGTGGGTGATGTGGGTTAGGGAGTGATCACAGGAACACAGGCAGCTGATCCCTCACCAACAGCAGAGAACTGACAGTAGCTGCAGGCAGTAAACCTTTCAGTCAGCGTAGATGCTGCTGGAACAGAGGTGCCCCCAAAAGCCCAAAACAAGGATATGAACCTTAGCCCCTGAAAGAGCATTTTGATGGCTCAAGAGCTGGACCTGGCATGCAATGTTTGAGAGATATGAGGCTCCAGAAAGAGGCAGGGCAAACAGCAACTTTTCCTGCTTTGCAGGTAAAAAGTGTCTGAGACCAGGATGGAAATAGATGGAAAACTTATGCACAGATGAAAGGCTTGAAATGAAATACATTATGCATGAGACTAACAGTTGGAATCTGAGAGCCACTTGGAAGTAATCATCTGAAGAGAGAGAACGGTTCTGGGCAACAATTTTAGCCTACTGCAGAGGCACCAAAATGGAACCAGAAACTAGGCTTCCTTTTAAAGCAGAGGTAAAATCAGAGTGGCCAAAGCAGATGCAGCCCTCCCTCCCTCTTTCTCAGTTCTGGAGGGACAGGCAGGCTGGCTGCTGAGTCAGTCCTGGGACAGGGCTGGCAGTGCTGTCCCATGACTAGCAGCACCATACATAGGAGAGGCTTTCATTTGCAGTGCCAACATCTTTTGAAATGAAACAACTTCCTCGGGGCTGCTTTGCTATTGCAGGCTATTTTCTAAAAAAACACAAAACTAATAAAAAACCACCACCACCACCACCAAAAACCCCACAACCCAAACAAACAAAAAACCTGCTCTCTGCACATCTGATGCTCACACAGCAAATGGTAACACAGATGCAGTGCACCCTGCATCAACAGTTCCGCTGTGAGATTCAGGTTAAAGTTTTGGGGCAGTAATTTCTGGAAACTGAAATGCCATTCTTCTCTCCTGCAGGTTTGCAGATGCCTGAGCTGATAGAAAATATAGAACATGTTCTTCCAGGACAAAGACCTCCCTTATAGAAGACAAAAAAAAATGATGTTCCCTCTTAAGCCAACATTGGTAAGAGGCTCAGTACCCACTAAATGAAGGAAGCCAGCAGGGGTTCAGGTACCATTGCAGGTCATTTTGCACCTGAATTCAAATCCAGCCTCTCATGTGAGGTAGTCTCTCAGACTAGTCTCTGCTGGGTGCTATCTGTTCCGATTCACATCCTGCTGTTTATGTGTCGTGGGCTCCTTCCAAGTTTTATGGGGCTCACTGATGCAAAGCCTGGAGCCAGTGGCACCTCCCTTCCTCCCGGCACGTGCCTTAAGCAACAAGAAGAGGTCTGTGTTTGTTCTCCCTGGCACAGTGGAAAGAGAAAGATTTCAGGCAAAGAGATTTATGCTGGGGTTCTTTTTTTTTTTTTTTTTTTTTTTTTTTTTTT
>VWZI01018836.1:20014-30788 GCA_013396835.1 Psilopogon haemacephalus
AGTGGTTCCTTGACCTGTAGTTGTTATAACTAAATGAGACTCACTCCTGTTAACCCTCTGAGGATGGAAAAATGGCAGAGTTGACAGTAAGTGGAGAGAAAGCTGAAAATATTAGGCTAAGTTTTAAAGGGAAAAACTAAGGTTTTGCATGCAAAGGACATGAGGGTGAGATAGTGAGGACAAAGTGATGCAGGTAACAGATCAAAAAAGCATAAAGTGAGGGAACCCAAGAAAAAACTGTTCCTCCTATCTGCCTGCAAGGTGCTGGTATCTCCACCTTCCTTCTCCCTAGAACAGGGAGACAGTTTAGAAAGTTGAATAATGATCACCATAAATGCTTGTGATGGTTCAGGAATTCCCTCCCCCACCCCGACCCCACTTTTGAAATCACCCAGACTAGACTCAGCTGGATGGAATTTAATGAATGAAGCTTTACATTGGGTGGAGCATTTGCTGGATAAGGAATTGGCTGGATGGTTGCACACAATATCCACCTGGAGACCAGTGACAAGTGGCATCCCTCAGGGGTCAGTGCTGGGACCAGTGCTGTTTAACATCTTTGTCAGTGACATGGACAGAGGAATCAGTGCACCCTCAGCAAGTTTGCAGATGACACCAAGCTGTGTGTAACAGTTGACTTGCTGGAGGGCAGGGATCCATCCAGAGGGACCTGGACAGGATGGAGAGGTGGGCCCAGGCCAACCTCATGAAATTCAACAAGGCCAAGTCTAAAGTCCTGCACCTGGGTCGGTGCAATCCGAAGCACAGCTCCAGGCTGGGTGGTGAATGGCTGAGAGCAGCCCTGAGGAAAAGGACCTCGGGGTGTGGGGTGATGAAAAGCTCAATATGAGCCTGCAGCATGAGTGCAGCCCAGACAGCAATTGTGTGCTGGGCTGCAGCAAGAGCAGCTGTGGCCAGCAGGGCAAGGGAGGAGATTTTGCCCCTTTGATCTGCTCTCTTGAAACCCCACCTGGAGTACTGTGTGCAGTTCTGGAGCTCCCAGCACAAGAAAGGACATGGAACTGTTGGAGCCTGTCCAGAGGAAGCCACAAAGATGCTTAGAGAGCTGCAGCACCTCTACTATGAGGACAGGCTGAGGGAGTTGAGGCTTTTCAGCCTGGAGAGCAGAAGCCTTCGAGGAGACCTTGTAGTAGCCTTCCAGTATCTGACAGGGGCATACAGGAGGGCTGGGCAGGGACTATTCACAAGGTCTTGCTATGACAGGACAAGGGGGAATGGGTTTAAACTGGCAGAGGGGAGACTGAAATGGGATGTTAGGAGGAAATTCTTCACAGTGAGGGTGGTGAGACACTGGCACAGGTTGCCCAGGGAGGTTGTGGCTGCTCCCTCCCTGGAGGTGTTGAAGGCCAGGTTGGATGATGCCTTGAGCGACCTGATCTAGTGGGAGGTGTCCCTGCCTATGGTGGAGGGTTGGAACTCATTGATCTTTGAGGTCCCTTCCAACCTAAACCATTCAGCTTAGCACAACATACAAGCAGATATTTACAATATATTACAAATATTTACAGATAGATACATTTCAAAGGTAATACTGAAACACGATGTCCCTCCCAGAGTTCAGAGTCCCCCAAGAGTGGTTCCCAACCACCCTTCCACCTCATCCCCACCCACCAATTTTATCCCAGAATCTGTCTTACGTGTCAGGTAAACAGGGAAGCTCAGCCAGAGTGTGTTAGAAGCAGGAATTGATTAGTTGGGTTCCACAGATCCAGGTAGAAGCCCAGGAGAAAGAGATCAGCAGCCCACAGGCAGAGAGCAAACCTCCTATCTATGTTTGTATCTTTGCTTTAGTATATCTCAGTAAAGCTATGAGGGAAGTAGACATCACCACTGTTTCCTTTCCACAGCCTGCAACCTAATTTCTCGTATTAAAATGTTCCAGTTAGCCTCAAACCAGCACAATGCTACAAAAATGTTATGCTCTTCTCTTTTCCAAAAGAAATGTGCTTAGTTATTAGCCTGAGGACCACCTAGCAACCTGATGTTACCACAAGATCTTTTGAGCCTTCTTCTTTTCTAAACATGGCATCTCCTGGCTTAAAGGGAGAGCCCAAACGACAGGGGCTAGTACATTTAATCTCTCCTGTCTTTGTCACTGAAGTCTTGGTTATTTTGCCCATCCAGCTTGCCCATATCCAAAAGAAGGTGAAAAGCCAGTTCATAATATGTACTCTTTGGTGCAAACAAGATATATGCAGGTTGACTCTGATTTCTGCTCAGGGGTCATTTTTTACCTGTAGTGAAGCTGGTGTAAAGGATCTTTGTCCAAGTGGGGCTGTTCAGTTTGGAGAAGAGGAGGTTCTGAGGTGACCTTATTGTGGCCTTCCAATATCTGAAAGAGGCCTATAGAAAAGCTGGGGAGAGACCTTTTTAGGCTATCAGGTAGTGAGAGGACTAGGGGCAATGGAGCAAAGCTGGAGGTAGGGAGATTCAGCCTGGATGTGAGGAGGAAGTTGTTCAGCGTGAGAGTGATGAGACTCTGGAATGGGTTGCCCAGGGAGGTGGTTGGGGCCACATCCCTGGAGGTGTTTAAGGCCAAGCTGGATGAGGCTCTGTGCAGCCTGATTTAGGGTAGGGTGTCCCTGGGCATGGCAGAGGGGTTGGGACTGGATGATCCTTGTGGTCCCTTCCAACCCTGACTGATTCTGTGATTCTATAAGTAAGCATCAGCTGAGACCAAATCAACTCCTTTAAAGACTGTGAGGTTAGACTTTGCTGGGGAAAAAGTCCCCAAAAGTTGTTGCTGTCAGGGTTGTATGAACTTGACATGAGCCAACAGTGTGCACACATGGCTCAGCCAGCCAACCGTGTCCTGGGCTGCATTAAGAGAAGCATTACCAGCAGGGCAATGGAGGTGATTCTCCCCCTTTACTCTGCTCTCATCAGACCCCACCTGGAGTACTGTGTGCAGTTCTGGAGCCCCCAGCACACGAAGGACATGGAACTGCTGGAGAGAGTCCAGAGGGGGCCACAAAGATGATCAAAGGGCTGGAGCACCTCTGCTATGAGGACAGGCTGAGAGAGTTGGGGCTTTTCAGCCTGGAGAAGAGAAGGCTTCCAGGAGACCTTATAATAGCCTTCCAGTATCTGAAGGGGGCCAACAGGAAGGCTGGGGAGGGACTATTCACAAAGTCTTGTAATGACAGGATGAGGGGGAATGGGTTCAAATTGTTGGAGGGGAGATTTGAACGGGATATTAGGAGGAAGTTCTTCACAGTGAGAGTGGCGAGGCACTGGCACAGGTTGCCCAGGGAGGTTGTGTCTGCTCTCTCCCTGGAGGTGTTCAAGGCCAGGCTGGATGAGGTGTTGAGTGACCTGTTCTAGTGGGAGGCGTCCCTGCCTATGGTGGGGGGTTGGAACTGGATGATCTTTGAGGTCTCTTCCAACCGAAACCATTCTATGATTCTATGATTCTATGAACTAAAACATGTGGGTGCAGTTTGCTCAGCTACCCACGGCTTGAAGACAGCCTGGATTGGAAAGCCTTTCCGTGAGCATTTCTGCCCAGCTCCGGGCTCCCATCACATGGCCTACTTCAGCTAAGGGGTCCTGAGGCCATCCAAAGAGCACAACTGCAGCAAGCTCTGCTCTTGTTGCAGGCAGTCTGAATGCAAGTTGTTCTGCTAATTATGTCCTTTCTTCCTTGAAGGGCTTACTACGTAGAGCATGAACCTCAGGTCCTGGCTGTTTGTAGATGTGTGGAGAGGTAGGTGTCATGATTCAGCTAGCAAGGAGAGCATGGGGTGTATAAGCCTGTTTGGGACACAACATCTGGGCCAGGCAGGTGTTATTATTGCTATACCTTCCCTACCAACCATCGATTAGCTGGCTAGGCTAGCCCTGTGCCGGGTAAATGTTCACACAGACGGAAACTGCTGTGTAATAAGAGCTGTTGCTATACTTAATTCCAGTAGCAATGTTACCATGGTTTTGCAGTGTACCCAAAGCAGAGCTGGCCCCAGCATTGCCTTTCCTCCCCTGCTGTGCTTTGCCTCCCTACCCTTACACAGATGTCCTGCTGCTGCAGCACAAGGAGGGCTGCAGGCAAGACCCACTGCTGTTCCTCCTCGTGGCAGAGAGCTGGAGCAGAGTGGAGCTTATGGGCACATAGAGCTGAGAAGGGAACACAGATCCATTTTGCTGGGGGAGGGAAAATGGCTTAGCAACGTGAATGAGCAAGAGAGGACTTGGCAGCGTGAGTGGTCCTTTGCGCAGCTGCCATGGTTGGGTCTTTGAATGTTAGATTGGGAGTATTGTGGGTGGCAGGAGGAAGAGATCTCTGCATAGCCAAGCAGAGGTGGAATTCCCTTTCCTGTGCTTTCCTGTAGCAGGTAAAGTGCTGAAAGCAGGGTGAGAGAAGGGAAGGCAGCCAGTGGTAGGAGCAGGTCTGGCCTTTACTTGCTTTACTGGACTGGCTGCCATTGGAGCCTATGTTGATGTAGGACCTGAAAAGCATGAGTTCATGCTCAGTGCATTGTTGTCCCTTGGAGAGTCTTTTATCAGTCTTTACATATCCATGCCTAACCTTTTGTCAAAGACATCTTATGATGGAGAAGCTTTCTCTTGTGCAGGCTGTTCCAATTCTTTATGCTGGGAATTTCTAAATCTCAAACTGTAATTTAAGCCCATCATTTTTATTTTTCCACTCCCAGTCACTGATTGTTCCTTATTTCATAGATATTCTTCTGCATAGGCCACACTGGTGAGGGTTGTTCCCAGCCTGATGTGCTGAGATAGGTGTAAGAAGGCATTAAACTAAGAAGTTTGTGTCACCAAGGTTAGACATTAAAAAAATGTAAATGTGAACCCTAGGCCAGGAGAGGAAAAGGAATCAAAGTATGAGAACATCAGGTGTGATATTGTAAGGATGAATCAAAAGTAACTGCAGCACAACTCAACCAACATAATTTTTGTGGTGATGAGAGAGAAGGGGAAAAAAAAAAGAACAAGTGTCACTTGGAGTAATCCAGCCCTGACTTCATTTGAACAGTGTCCATGAGCCTGGGGAGGGAATGCAGTCCCCATCAGTTAGCATCAGGACATGATGTATTGGGTGATTTGCTAAAATGCTGGTAAAGTTTCTTTATAGTGAGCTATGAGTTTCAAGTTCTGCTTCTTGTCAGCTGTGAACATCATGAGTGACACTGGTTTGTTTAACTCCATGTTCCCCCCCCTCCTTATCAGTCCCTCTCTTATCCTTAAAACAGAGGTTGAAATAGAGCTGATCTTGCCTGGCTTTCCACCCTTCCTATCCAATTCTCTCACATGTCTTCTTTGCTAGTTTGATGCCTGAAGCAGGCAGTAGGCATTGCTGGAGCAGCACTGTGATTGATACCTTGCTGAGCTCAGGTCCCACCACCCCCCTCCAGAGGTGCTCTGGCTGCAGCAGAAGTGGGTCTTTCATGGCCCTAGGGAGCTCCATACCATTTGAGGCAGCAAAGGGTGATTCAAAACCAGTCCTCTTCCTGATTCAACAGATGGGCTGCTGCCTACAAAAAGGAAATGAATGTCTTTGCATGGCTCGTGGTCTGACAGGAATGTCTGGAGGAGCTCTAATGTCACTTCCCCATAAGCAGCTGTTGTCTGCATCCTCTTCCATGGCCTCCTGAGTAACTTCTTGTTTTGCAAACAGCCCATCCTTCCTTTGACATTCCCTCTGGATGAAGCTTTATGCAGGAGGGTTTCCTGCTCTTTTCATTTCTGTACAGCTTTGCCTTCTCAGCTGGGGCAATGCAACTGCTCATGCTGAAACTGCTGAAATATCTGGGTCAGCAAAAAGGAAAGAAGAGCAGTTAAAAAAAAAACAAACCAAAAACCTCACATCAGAGTAGTGATCTGCTTGCCAGCCATGGTCCCTGCACAGCTGGTGGGACAATGATCTGCAGCAGAGGAATAGCTAAATGCAGGAAATGCCCAAACTCGCAGTCAGGAGCAGGGAAAGGGACAGTATCACTGTCATCCTTGATTCCAGTGTGTGCTCCCTTCACATCAGGGGAGTCAGATCATTGCAGTGACCTCATGGAAAATGTCTGTCCCTTCCCTGGCACATGGACAATGCAGGGTGAGGGAAAGTGGGACTGTATCTTTTGATACAGTCAGATCAGATTAGAGTAAGGAGAAACTGGACCCTTGGGGGACCTAATCAAGCTGTCAATGGTTCCTAACGTAGCAGTCTCTAGTATTTTTTTGCCCTAACAACACAAACGTGTTAATGTTTTGACAGGCTGGGGTAGTGCTTGTCATCTGAATATTGTGAGTTTGTGTTAAGAGATTCTGCTCCACATTTAAGGATCTTGGCCTTTGCATCTTGTTGACAATATGGAAATTTTTCAAGCACTGTACAGACACAAGGAAACAAATGTAGGCTGCAGAAGTCTTGAGTAAAATGCACTGTAGGTGTGCTGCACCCAGAGAAATTTGGTTTATTTGACAAAAAAAAAAAAAAAAGGAAAAAAAAAAGAGAAAAAGAAAAATGAAAAATTGAAGAAAAATTGCTTCTGTTTAGGTTTGGTTGGNTTTTTTTTGCTAGAAATGTTTGTGGTTAGTAACCAGCACAAGGTTCACTTGTAATAATAATGTAACCATGGTAATATGATAACACAAACTGATGTCAGTCTGGTTTGCTGATAAGATTTATACCCTATTATATTATCCCGTGCAATTAAGAAATGCTTAGAAAATTAACATCAGAATAGATTAAAGTATCAGCAGCACGGTGACAGCTGTGGGTCTTAAGCATAGTCCCCAAGTGAACGTTTGTGGGTAATGTATCGCCCTGCCTCTGATGGGCTGTGCTACAGCAAGCAAGGAAGGCAATTCCTTTCATTGCACAAACGGGGAATTTGCAATGTTCCTCTTCACCCCTGCAATTTCCTTTACTTATCTTAGTGTAGCTGGCCAGAAATGAAGCTAGGATAAGTAACGATTGTTAATTTGCCTTATTTAATGTAAACTGAAATTAAGGATCATCAGGAGTGGAAGAGGGAAAGGCAAACATATGCACTGGGATGTTGGGGTTTGCTCCCAGTGGGAAGGAAATGGAACAGTAAGATGGGGAGTGAGAAACTCTTGCCCCTCACCTTCATGTTTTGGATCCACTGCCCATCGTGCCAACTGCTACTTTCTCAGGGCTCCTTTTTTATTACCAGTGGCAGCCATCTGCAGTTTCTTGTCCGGTGAGCTCTGTTGGGCAGAGACCATATCTTTGCTCCCTAGGTATGGAATCCAAAGGGAACACAGCACTTTTATCACCTAATGATATAATCATTAGAGCTGAACCAGAGTAATCATAAAAGATGAGCCATTTCATAACTGCCTCTGTACCAGACAGAGTTACACCTCTCCCAACATCCTAGCAACAGAGCTACTCAATCATCGTCTCTTTGTCCCTGCAAATCACTCAGTGCCTCCCTCCTTGCAGTTTCTATGTTCAAGTTTAGGGTGGGGAATGTGGGATTATTTGTTTTCTGGAGAATTTCAGATGATTACCCTAGTGAAGGGATATCAACTTTATAGGGGAGTGTAAGAGCAAGCCCTTCAGGTGCGGCCACAAGTCAGGAGAGGAATGGGAGGGAGTTTTGGACCTGAAGATTTTTTTTTTTGTTTTTATGTAAAGAGTCGTGTTACTTAGCCCTTGATAAGAGTTTGGAGATGTTTGGTTTGGTGAGATAGAGGCCTCCAAAGGCTGTCCAGTCACGATTAATCTGGGGACTGGAGCCTCCTTCTTATCTCAGACTAGTTTTTCACTGGGGATGACAGGCTGCAGCATAACTGAGAGCGGGGGGAAAACCAATCGTAGGCTCTTACTCTTTCTGTGCTTGTTTGTTTTATTTGAGGATGGTACATAGAAAATGAACTCTTTTCACTATCTTGTCACCTAACTGTCCTCTTCTAATTCTGTCTTTCATCTTTATTCCACCAGGTACAGTTGGTCTCTTTCTCTTGATGCTTATGGACATTTTGTTTTGTTCTTTCCTCAACAGTGTCTTCCTGACTAAATCAAAGGGACTGTATTTTATGCTGCCTTCAACTTCTGCCTTTCCAGGCTCTCCCTCCCCTTATCTCTGTGACCTACACTCTGCTGAGATGCATCTTAATTCTTGAATAGTCTTCTGTGACTCACCCCTCACTTGTGGTGTTTAAGCTCACATCTTGTTTTTCTTCTGTTGTTCACATAATTTGACTTTTTTTTTTTTCCTGGCTTCTCATATCTCCTTCTCCCACACTGTCCAGCCTTCTCATTCTCCCTGTTTCTCTGGCATCTTATTATTCCCTCATCTATGGGGAGAAACTTGAATTTGTCTTCTTCAGATTCCCTTTCCCTTCCTCTTGGCTGATCCTAGCCACACAGGGAGTCAGGTTCAGTTGGAGCTGCATTCTTTTCTCCACGTGAGGTAAGCAGTTGACTATTTTGGCAGTTCTTGTGTTTCTTTTTCCTTCCTGGATCCAATGCACTGCAAAGGATGAACACAAAACTGTCAGCAGGGAGTACAGGAGACAAGCAGCATCTTAACACTCTGCAGAGAGGAAGAGGTGACTGTGGAGGGAAGACCCCCCTTCTTGATACACCAAAATCTACCAAGTGGCAAAATAAATAAATCTGAATATGAAGACAGATTTTATTTAGCACTGTGATTTATTTTTGAAGCAACCTCTACATTGCAGAGTGCACAAGAGTGCAGAAGTAGTTGAAATAGCTTTACATGAATACTGCATGAAGCTTTGTGTGCAAACACATGTAAGGCACAGAGCTGCATGCAAAATCTGGCTAAAAAGAATGAAGGAAAATGTGGGAGCTCTCTGGAGAGCTTCTGATACCCACTCTGTAACTCTGCATTGCAACACAGTTTTCAGCATAAACATGCTCAGAGGGTGCTGCATGCCAAACCTGCATGCAGCAGAGCAAGCCATGGAGCAGGTTTTCAGGCAAGCAGCAGTGGCCTGTAGTTGGTGGGCCAGGGGCTGAACCTACTTGTGGGCCTTTTATGGGTCCAGATACATTAAATGAGTAGAGAGGCAGTGGTCCAGTATGGAACCTGGGGGTTGTTTCCAGTTTTGCTTAGCAACCTCAGTCAATCCTTTCCCCTTGAGGTATTCCTTATCCTTTCAGTATCTGTTGGTTCTCTCTATGTTGCAATTTCATGGTCTCTTGCATCTGGCAGGAGTAACATTGCTTCCCAAAGAAGCTGCCTTGCCTTCTCGGTCTGCCAGTTCCTGTGCCGCTTCATGTCCCCCTTTTGCTGACACCTACATCTACGTCTACATCTACATCTACATTTACATCTACATCTAGAGCAGCAGCAAAGACAGCACAGGAGACACGGATTTACCAAGCAGAATGGCTGTCCTGAGGATGTGCCATCCATGCTGCACATATCTCAAGGGTGTTACTTTAGGCTGTGTTCTTCTCCTGCATACCAAATGTCTAATCGTGACCATCCATTAATGGAGGGAGTGGTTAAGGTGTGCTCCTTTCTTCTGCTTTTGCTTTATTCCGAATCATCTCAGTTCTTTTGTTCTCAGATTTCTCTGCGATGTGAATTGCAGCAAGGTAAGACAGAACAATCCAGGGCTGGTTCAGAAAGGCACTTGTAATTCAAACTATAATACTAGCCTGGACATACTGTGCTTACATGGATGTGTGGTGAACCAGCTCTGGGCAAAGATCAGAAGCAAAGAGAAGTTTTAGAAGTTTGAAGCTAGTTTTAGCTTCATTCATCACTGAGCTGATGTGTGTGGCCTCAAGAGCATTTCAGCTAGCACTTGGCAAGGACCAAGGACTTGTAGGAAGCGGCAGGAGAAAAATGAACCTGCTTTTCAGAAAGCACTTTACATTGGTTTAAGAAGACTGCAAGATAATGTGTCAGCTGCAGGTACAGCAGATAAAGCAGGTTCACACAATGCACTGTCTACTGCAACAGCAAAGGAGCGAGGACATGAATTTCATCTGAGACCTTTCAGTACCACAAAGTCTCATAATCTTCTGAGGGACAGAAGGAGAGCAGTAAAGTTCATTTCATTATGCTTACAATGTCTGTACATCAGGCTCACAGCTTTTCAGACAAATCCCATATTGTGAAGGGCTTTCTTCTTCCCCTCCCATTCTCCCCTCTTAGAACATGCCTGCAACTCAGTTTGTGCTCTAACATTTTTCTTTTTTTCTTCAACATCTGCATTCTTCCCCCCTCCTCCCTTTTCCACCACATGCCCATTGAAAGCCTAATTGCAGATCCCTTACTGCAATTAGTCTACACACTGTTCCCAAGTTCACTTCATTACGGCTTTTTGGCTGTGTGGCTCAAAGGGGCTTTGAAGCAACACCTCGCTGGTGCTTTGATCCTTGTGCCTACACTGCCTTCAGCACCCTGGTGCAAGCACTGCCATGTTCTCGGCTTTCCACCTCTGCCTACCTTCTCCTTATGCCCTCACCCATTCATACCAGGATTCGCCCCCCGCCCAGAGGCACCATTTATGCTTCTGTTTGAGCTGTTCAAGCAATGGGATACCAGGTGGGCCATCACTACGCCGCGTAGGTCTCCCGAGGTCACCGCTGGAGTTTTTGGAGAGGTCAGTAAGCAGCGCACCCTCCCACCCCACCTTCCAACACCCCGCCAGGCTCCGGGACTGTGGGGGACGACGGAGCTGCGGGGCGGGACGGGACGAGGAGGAGCAGGAGGAAGGCGACCGCAGGCGTGGAGGGAGGGAAGGACGAGAAAGGACGGGAGGGAGGGAAAGACGGAGGGGTGGGAAGGAA
>VWZI01018836.1:32064-50104 GCA_013396835.1 Psilopogon haemacephalus
TTAAAAAAAAAAAAAAATCCTATTAGCTTTTTAATTAATTTAGGATTCTTTCCTTCTTTAAAATAAATGAATTTGCTGCTGAGAAAGGGCCAGAGAATCATTACTCAAAGGAAAAATAAAAAAAAAGAGAGAGAAAGAAAAAAAAAGAAAACAACGAGATTTGTGGTAGCACTTTAATTTGTGCACTTGACATTGCAGATTAGAACCAGATGCAGCGCTGGCTGGGGGTGGGGGGGACACTGGTGGCAGTAGGTGGCGCAGGGAGTCACCGCCTGATCCCATCACCTCTGCCAGCCTGGCCTCCAGCCACTTCCTGGCTCCTGTCACGAATGTGGAAGAAGACCTGAGATTGCCCCTTTGGTTCTCCAGGGATGGTGTTGCATGCCAGCACATCTTCAAACGGCCGCGCTAATGCTCTTAGCATTTGCTTTCCCTTTGCCTAAGGACTGGCCCACCCCAAGGGAAAGGTTGCCCTAGATTTAATGGGTTTAGGACTAGTCCAGTTATGAGCATCAAAACTCTTTGCAGTGAGCGTATCGGGAGCACTGCTGGGCAATGAAAATGATGCACTTAAAAAAAAAAAAAAAAGGAGGTGAACCTTTTCTCTGCCTCTCCTGCTTTCTTCAAAGCCAGAACAATTAAAGGGTAGGAAGCTGAACAGATGATGGATAAGCAACATTATAATACTGATTGCATTGACCATAGGTTAATGAGTGCCTTACAAAATAATTTCTTATTGCCGATTTTATGCCATCAAATTACCTTCATAAATAGTCTTAAAATCCATCCCACAGCAATTTTACACAATTATAATTGGAGTAGAGGAAGAATTACTCTTCCTTCCTGCTGCACTGCTAAACTAATAAAAGGGCTTTGAGCCCAGCCCTGGGGAATCTTGCTGTCTATATAGCAAACTATAAGCTCAGCATGTGCAGCAGAACAAGGTGGTTCCCACACTGTGGGCACTTGTTGGCAGGGCTGTTTCATTCCATTGTGTGAGCAGATGTGATGTTTGACTAATATGACTGTGGTGGTGCACATCCCGTGTTATGCTGGCACAGCTCTGCTTTTACCAAAGCAGCCTGTTTCATATGTACGGGTCTGGTTTGACCATATCATACAATCCAGCTTTGTTGTTACAGCTGTGGCCCTCCAAAGGAGCACTTTGCCAGCGTAGTGTGTTGGTCTTCCTAAACTGTGGAGCTTGCTCTTGATGTAGAACCAACTGGGAGAGGCTGAGATGAAGTGTCAGCATAATTCTTCAGTCAAGTATTTATAGAATCATAGAATCAGTCAGGGTTGGAAGGGACCACAAGGATCATCTAGTTCCAACCCCCTTGCCATGGGCAGGGATACCCTACCCTACATCAGGCTGGCCAGAGCCTCCTCTAGCCTGGCTGCAAACACCTCCAGGAATGTGGCCCCAACCACCCCTCTGGGCAACCCATTCCAGGCTCTCACCACTCTCACAGTGAAGAACTTCCTCCTCACGTCCAGTCTGAATCTCCCCACCTCCAGCTTTGCTCCATTCCCTGTAGTCCTATCACTACCTAATAGCCTAAAAAGTCCAGAGCATGTATCTAGAATTTCAGCGCTTTACTCTGTTTTGGCTTTGGTGTTTGGTTTTTTTTTGTTTTGTTTTGTTGTGTTTTGTTTTGTTTCAGTTTGGTTTGGTTTCATAAAAACTTACCAACATCCCTTGATGCCCAGATGGAGAAGGCTGGCTGGTTTTGGCTTCCCTTCATGTCCACCTCACTGAGGGAGCTGACATTTGCTGTCTTGTTTTCCAGAACTGCTTGAGAAGGAGGGATGCTGGCCTACTGAATCAGTTGCAAGAGCTAGATAAGCAAATAAGTGATCTCCGCCTGGACGTGGAGAAAACGACAGATGAGCACCTTGAGACAGACAGTCGTCCAAGTTCAGGTAAGGCCCATAGCCAGCAAAGTGGAGCCTCCCTGGGGGGCTGGAATTAAACTGGCTGTACCTTTCAGCAGCACTGCGACAGCAAATGTCTGTGGCATGTTCACACTGATAATTAATGCCTGCTAGCAAAGCTCACCTGCCGCAAGATAGGTTGCTGGTTGTAGGCAGCGTATTCAGAAGAACATCTCAAGCTTAATTAGGTTTTGCGTGTATGGGGCATTTTTATTTTCAAGGTCACCCCACAAATTAGTTCCAAAAGTTCTCATTTTTTTTTTTTGCACATTGGGAAGGAGGCTGCGGGGGAAAATGGTGAGAAAGGAGACACCACCAGCAGGGGAGAGATGTCACAACTGAGCTTACAGCCAGAAGGGGAGCATTGAATCAAACAATCTGATCTCACGTAGATTGAATTTCATCGCATTCTGACTGTGTTGAAGCCAGTAAGTGGTGTCTAACTCTAGGGAACCTTTCCTGGAGGCATCAAATCTTGTTCTGAAGACAGTGAAAAGTGGAGAATCTGCCAATTTGCAATTGGTAGAATAATTGCTAATTCCTAATCTGAATTGTTCCATCCCTGAATTTTATGTACCTTTCCTCTATAGAGTAGGATCTTCTCAAGTACCCAGCCTTTTCTCTTGTTGGAGGTGCTATACAGTGTAATTCCTGACTTTTTGGTGAGCTAAACAGGTCAAGTTCATTAAGTCATTTGTTTTAAGGCATTTTTCCAAGCTCTTAAATAGCTTTATGGCCCCTTTCCAATCTTCTAGCTTTGTTTTAACTGTGCTGGAGTCGAGAGCCAAGCATACCATTCCAGTGTCTTTCCTACCAGTGCTGCATAGACTGCTGAAGTCATTTCCATGCTTCTATTCATTAGTCTCTGTACATCCAACAATCTCATTAGCTTTTTTTTTTCCCTTCCATATCATTAAGCTTGATTGAGCTGCTTTTCCACGCTGACTAAGTCCTTTTCAGGATCATTGTTTTCCAGGATGCATCCCCATTCTGTAGACATGCCCTGCATTCCTTCTTCCTAAATTTAAATCTCGATTACGGTATGTCATACTTTTCTTGGGTATACCCAGTTAACCAAGAAATGATTTTTTTCTGTCCCTGCACATTATTCACCATTTTCCTTCTTTCATGGCATACACTGTTTATCTCTAGAGCTTTGATGAAAATAATGGGTAACATTGGCCTTAGCACTCAGTTAAAAAAAAAATTGTATCGAGATAATAAATAGCTGGGGAGTTTGTCTTGGAAGAATCTTACACTACTAAATGAATAAGGTGTCAAACACAGCCTGCATCCTTCCTGTTAAAAATCTTAAGACCCATGTAAAAGTGAATTAAAAAAAAAAAATCATATGTAAAGCAAAGTTCTGCTTTTTTTAATTTTTAAGTGTTTTACTTTGAAATGGAATCCTTCATAGCAATAAGGATATTACTAAACCGTGCACTGTGTTTTTGGGTGACTGAATGAAATCCCTTAACTAATTGCAACAGAGTAAGCCAACGTAAACATGAGCTTGACTGCCTTTCTAGGGACACAAATGGTGACTTTGTGTAGACATAACTAATATAAATCCAAACTCTTATTTTTATAGGGTTTTATGAGCTGAGTGATGGAGCTTCTGGATCGCTCTCCAATTCATCTAACTCTGTCTTCAGTGAGTGTTTATCCAGTTGCCATTCTAGCACTTGCTTTTGCAGCCCTTTGGAGGCAACACTGAATATCTCAGATGGACGCCCTAAATCTGCAGGTATAGTAAAAGCAGGTCAAATGCATCATACTCCAGGAGGTGGCTTTGGCTTTGGAAATACTGCCTCAGGAGTATCTGGGTTGGATTAACCCTTCTTCCTTTAATTTGATGTGTTGTGCTCTGAAAAGATTCCAGTGCCTATCACGTACATGGGTCACGAGGCGGGACCATTTGTCCCCTGCTACTCCAGCCTTACATGTGAATATGTCACTCTAAACACCAGGACCTTAGGTGAAAATATGACAGCTGCTCTTCCCAGTAGGGGGCAGTGGTACCTATACACAGAAACCATGTTAGTTGGCTAATTTCTTATGGTTTCCCTTAGAAAAAGATCATTGTTACCGAATAACGCTCACGAAATATACCTCAATAGCCACAGCCTCGTTGACATGACAGAGCAAGGAGATCACTACATGCTTTAGGACATCAGGGCATATGCCAGTCTGTGGTGGTGACCACGCTGAATTGTCCTGCATTGGTATAGTATAGCCAAACAGGCATCAGGAAGAGGGAGAAAGTATTTAGCCTCTTTGGCAGAGAGCTGATTCCTTTGAGGATGCAAGCGTTAATGTGTGGGGTAGTGAAATAGGAAGGCCTCCTCTGTTGTACAGAAAGAACACTTAAGCAGGATTTTGTGGTTAAGCATTAATTGAATGCAGACATACTCAGTCAAAACCTCAGCTTGCTCTGGGTTGTGGAGGATACTTCTAACCATAGTATTTCCAATAGGCAACTAAAGGTTAATTTGTAGTGATTTTTTGTGTGTGTGTGTGAATCAGAGGCAAAATAATTTGGGTTCTTCTGACTCCAAACTGTGCTAATACAACCTGTGCTAATTCATCCTGAGATGCTGAAGAGTCCTCTAAGTTATACTTTGGGCAGCTTGAGGTAATTTAATGCTCCCTGATATAGGGTGTATGTGATCTTCATAATCCATACATAAACAGAAAAGTGTGCAGAAGGATTTCCAGCAGATTGCATTCCCTTTTTTTTTTTTTTGCTGTATACATCATGAAAAAATAAAACTTTCATTACTCATACTGTCTCACTTTTAAAGATGAAATTTCACTACCTGGCATGGGTTTTTTGGCACGGTTTTTCTCATTCTGACATAGAATTTAGGAAATGTGGAAAATCTGCCAGGTGATCCAGAGGAAGTTCCTGCTTCTGACTTCCCTATTCTTCTTCTCCTGCCCACACAGGAACACCATCTCTATCAGTTAATTCCATCAAAGTCTGTGAGACCTCTTTTGAAATAAGCCTTAGATAAGGGATGAGCACTGAGCATTCAAATTGGAGTACCCTGGCTGAAGTTTCTAGCCCAAGGGTGGAAAACAGGACTGACAGTGATCTGGAAGGATCATTTAGACTGTGCCCCTACCCAAGGAGTCAAGGGCAACCTAAGCTTAAGGAAATAATAATCTTAGGTGCTTGGATTGAAGACTCACTCCTGAGGTCGTTTACTTCCCAAATAAGTGCCTTAGCTATTGAATCTGACTCATGTATCTTGAAAGGCACTGGATTTCTCTTATAGAACTCTTTGCAGAGCCAAGGCTAGGATGTCAGCTGGATTGACCTGCACTCCTTGTACTTGTGTGGAAAGATGAGCCTCTTCCCCATTCTTCTTCTTTACCACTCAAAAGGAGCATTCTGTACAATTTTTATAATTATTAAAGCCATTATGATGACAATAATAGTAGTACTTGTAATAATAACACAAATTAAATTAAATCTGGATCTTTTCTGACTCCAGATATGCTTGGGAAAAAAAGTTTGGAACTTAAATTTGTCAGTAAGCTAAAGGAATTACTTGGTCTCTGGCCTTTATTGTTTACATTTCTCTTTGGATTTAACAAAATAAAATACAAGATTTTGTTTTGTATCTCATGCTGAGGCCTGCATGAGTTTTACAGGTCACTGTAACATACAAATGTAAGAGAACCTTACAGACTTCTGAGTGGCTTGGATGTGGAATAGGAAGCTCTTAGCAACCTAGGAACAGTTCAGAAACCAACGTGAGTGTTCTCACTAGGGCTGTGGCTTACACCTTTTTAACCACGTAGACATATTGAGGCAAATCCTACGCAGATGCTGTTACAAAGACAGCCACAGAAGAATAGTTGCTGCTTTTGTATCGCTTGAATGGCTTTCCTTGGTTGCAAGGTTTCCGCTGTTTGAAAAGTGCTGCTGTAGTATAAACGTTACATTGCACGTGCAGATGGGACCAGAGTCCTTGCTGGCACATGACTAACCTAGCGCAACAGTCCCTGGCAGGCTCTCTAAACTCTTCTAAAATGCCTTTCAGATCTCATAGGCTGGATGGACTATAATAAGGAAGGCCAGCATGAGGACCAGACCGCGGGCTCTGTCTGTCGCTCTTTGTCCACACCGCACTCAAATTCCCTCGATGTCGTTGCAGATGTACATCCAAAGTACCAGTGTGATCTGGTGTCTAAAAACGGGAACGACATCTACCGGTACCCCAGCCCACTCCACGCGGTCGCTGTGCAGAGTCCCATGTTTCTTCTCCCCGTGACTGAAAACCCCCAGCGAGAAGAGGAAAGGCTTGGTTGCGATATTAGCGACGTTTGTGCCGGCTCTGAAACAGACTCGGGAAAATCCACCAACACCTTTCTCCCACAAAGCTCCTGGCAGGCACCATGCCCTTCCACCAGCAAGAGGATAGATGGTTACATCTTAAGCCTGGTTCAGAAAAAGACTCACGCGGTAAGGACTAACAAACCGAGGACAAGTCTCAATGCCGATCCCACCAAAGGGATCCTAAGGCACGGAAGTATGTGTGTCAGGCAGCCTGCAGGGGTGGTGGCTCACGGTAACATTGTGAACCTGAAGAGCTCCAAGCAAGCGTGCCTGCCTTCTGGTGGGACAGCTGCTATAGACCACCTGACACCCTCCCCGTTAAAGCAGAGGCCAAGGGAGCCAGCTGGTGAGCAGCTGGATAGTAGGAAGGCATCTTTGCCGGTGGCTTTCCCGCCTGGTGCAACCAGTGAACTTCAGAGCAAACACCTGTCCCGTGGTGTCAAACCGGCACCTCCAGAGCTCAACCGCAATGCAGTGGCTGCAGTGGGGGATGTCCCCAAGGAGAATGGCCAGCTCTTTGCCACGTCTCCCAAGGAGAGCCCGGGGAAGCCTGTGGTGCTGCAGCCAGAGAACAGGGTCAGTCAGGCTCCCAAAAAAGCCCTCCTGAAGAGCAACTTGCAGGTGGCTCGCTCCTCATCGCCTGCTGTTGAAGAGAGGCCCATGCTGGATTTCAAAAGCGAGGGCTCTTCTTCCCAGAGCCTGGATGATGGGCTGCTGGTGAATGCCCAGTACATACCAGCTCAGCAGCAAAGCGTGAAGCTTCACAAAGGCACCCGAAACGTCAAGATTTTGAAAAGCTCTATGTTGAAGCACAGGCCCCACCTTGCCAATGGGTTGGAGAACAGTTCGCAGACCCTACGGGAGAAAACCAAGCCCGTTGGCAAGAAGTGCCGCTTTCCGGATGAGTTGGATACAAATAAGAAACTGAAAAAGCCCTCCTCAAGGGGTAAGAGAGGCAGTGGCTTGCAGCCTGAGTCCGGCCTCCAGAGTCGGCAGGCTGGCCTGCACAAGTCCACCATCCGCTCCCATGGGCATGGCCGAGAGGTTGTGGTGGCCAAGCCTAAACACAAGCGGGCTGACTACCGCCGGTGGAAGTCATCGGCAGAGATTTCCTATGAGGAAGCCCTGCGGCGGGCGAGGAGGAACCGTCGGGAAGGTGTAGGGGTCTACTCACAAGTCCCCCTGCCCTACGTCAGCCCATACGCCTACGTGGCCAGCGACTCAGAGTACTCCGCGGAGTGCGAGTCCTTGTTCCACTCCACCGTGGTGGACACAAGCGAGGACGAACAGAGCAACTACACGACAAACTGCTTTGGAGACAGCGAGTCGAGCCTGAGTGAGGTGGAGTTCGTAGGGGAGAGCACGACCACCAGTGACTCTGATGAGAGCGGGGGCCTTATTTGGTCTCAGTTTGTCCAGACGCTCCCCATCCAAACGGTTACGGCGCCAGAGCTGCATGAAAATGCGGCCAAAGCCTTTGTCAAAATCAAAGCCTCCCATAACCTCAAGAAGAAAATCCTCCGCTTTCGGTCGGGTTCCCTGAAGCTCATGACAACTGTCTAGTGAGGTGACTTGGTGGAATGTATCTGCTTCTGCTTTTGGAAGCAAGGTGCTTTTGTGTACATATTTCCACAGATTTTTTTTTTATTATTATTATATATATATATATATATATATACACAAATATTTAAAACTTAAGGTAAATTATGTCACTTGTTTTCAGAACTTGGGTGGATACTAGTGCCTTTTATGTGGAAATAAAAGAACGTTGTACTCATTTAAAACAAACAAGCAAACAAAACAAAAAGAAAAGGTAACACTGCCATTTCAGTGGTGAACAGCCTCCAGTGCATGGTGTCAGAAGGCTTTGGAAAAAAAAAGGCTAATGCTCCTGGGAATGGATCTTCCTTGCCTGGTTTATACAGTTCTGGGTCTTATACAGGATATTGACAGCTTAAGGTCATAAGTTTTTAGGGAATTAGGGGAAGGGAGTCTGGGTGGTCTTCATGCTTTTGCTTGTCCCATTCTGCTACTCTGGTTACCATATCTTGAACTTCTTCCTTCTGGTAGTCTGGCCTGGTTTGTTGTTTTTGTTGTTGTTGTTGTTGTTTTGTTTTTGTTTTTAAACTTTTCTTGTTGATTCCTTTCTTGAAACTCACCTCTGTCCTCCCCCCAGCCTTTCCCCTCCAGAAAAGGGCTCCTGTTCAACCTGACTCCAGGGTTAAGTCACCTTCTCTGGAGTGCACTCTGCTCTGATCTCCTGAGAGTCCTGCCGTGGACAGTGCTGATGTTCACAGCATACTGTTGGAGCAGTTGACCAAGGCTTAGTAACTTCAGTATATTGTGTAAAACTGCTTTTGAAAAAAGGAAAGAAAAAAAAACCCAACCCAACCCAACCCATATGCATGTCATGTGCATGAGTATCAGTAGTTTTAATATTCATGTTGATGTCCAATTTACTGTACATCATCAATGGCTGGTTTTATATATATATATATATATATATATACATATCATTGTGTAAATTAATATAACACATCATATGCTGTAATAAACAGTCTGTTTTAATACTTCCTTTAAAGTTCCTTACATTGGTGCAGACCCAGTCAATGGTTTTATATTGGCATTGTCACCACTTAGATCTCTCTGAAGTGACCTGTTAATGTTCACTGCATTTAGCCATAAAGGAAAGAGAGCAAGTTTAAAATGTGCTTTGTGCTTTGAAGGAGCTAGATTGTCATGGCTCCTCTTATTTTAAGGGAAAGATGGGATTTGGGAGCTCAGAGGCATCTTCACGTTGTTGATTATGGGTGGCTCATGTTGCAGAGCAGATGGAAGCGCAATGTTAATCCTCCTGGCTGAGAGGGTGCTTGCAGACTTTGGTTGGTACAACACAGGGGCAGGTGGCAGGTTTCTGTAACCAAATAGATCTGTGAAGTGCAACAGATGTGCCTCTGAAACGTCCAGTAAATGAATCCCCAAAAGGTGTGCCTTCTGGGAGCTGGGCTGGGTAGAGGACAGCATGGACTTGCTGCCCTTGTTGCCCTTTTTAGGTATGGTAGCAGACTGTATCACAGCCCTTGCAGGGTTATGGAAACAAGAGACAGTTGTGTCACCCACCAGGCTCTGTCTCAGTTTCTTTCTTCCCCTAGGATTGGAGGTGAGTCTGCCAGCAAAGGAGAAGGGAGCTAACCAGAGACAGCACTGCTTGCCTTTGCAGCAAGAGCTTTGAAGCTGCCTGGTGGGAAGGCTGGAAGCTTATGGCAAGCATGTATGGTGGAGCAGGCCCTGAGGTTGGGCTTGGCTTCTGCAGGTTCATTTGCTTTGGTATCCACGAAGTGGTGGACACACAGCTGGCTTGGATGCTGTGATTTGGTATGAATTCCAGGGATATGTGTGCAGCCAGTTCATTGCATAGCAAGGTCTGCCGAGCAGACACGTTCCTTTGTGGCTCCTCGGTATCCTGCTGTCACCCACCTGAAAGGCAGAGCAGTTTTTTCCTCAGGTTTTCATGCATTGCAAATGTTGGAAGGAGAGATCCACCCAGAATTAAATGTCTCTGGGAGCAGCTTCTGTGACAATGGTAACACTTTGTCTAAGTGGCAGATTTTATCTTCTAATCTACAGTGTAGTAAATCCCTAAATGTCTCTCTCATGTGATTTCCCCCCACCCCCCCCTCTATTTTTAATAGAGGAATGTCAGCTTCTGTAACCATTCTTGCAGTACAAGGTTCTGCATTCAGTGACTTGGAAAGTCTTTGCACTTCCATCTCCTACAAGACAAGAAAAGCTGTGACCTGGTCATAACTTACCTGGTCATAACTCTCCCATTGCTTTACACATGGAAGGGCAGCTTGTGTGTGTGTGTGTATATGTGTGGTGTATATATATATATATCTATATGTGTGTGTGTGTGTATGAAAATTCTATATATTCATAATAATTCATCCAGAAATTGGTGGACAATGGCTGCCACCACAGAGAGAGGAGAGAAGAAATGCTTCTTGTTAAAACATGGCATTGCTAAGGCTAAGCAGCAGCTTAATGCATTCCCATTAGTAATCGATGGATGTTACATCAAACAAAGGGAATGCCAAGCAGGTTGTCGGGGCGAGTAGTTCCTTTCCTAGAGTATCTCTTAATCGTGCCATATAATCTCCCTTTGAGTGAGAAAAACACTTGCAAATCCCTGTAAATCTCCTCAAAGGTGTAGTGGAGTAGCAGAGAGGATCTTCAGATGTGCACTCTGTCTCTCTAGCTGTAAAGGAGGTGCTGGTGGGTGGAAGACAAGCCGACCAGTGGCTTTGGGATGGTGAGTTTTTAATTGCAGTGCTATAGCACGTTGTCTCATTGCAGGTGAGGGAGACTGGTTTTCAGAAGTGAGCTGCTGAACAGTTTATTTTTAGATAATTGAGTAAAAAAAAAAAAAAAAAGCAGCTAGCCACCCAGATATCAACAAGATTATCAGCTGCAGCCACCCTTTGCTGCAGTGCTGTCACTGAGTAGTTTAATACCAGACAGGGACATGGGCTGATGCTGTGCCTGGCTTAATTGCATCTGAGGTTTCTCAGTTTGGGGAAGGAACTTTCCTTTCCTTACATGATTTCGGTGAGCATCCAGAATCCTTTTAAACAGGCCTGGGTTTTTTCTGTCTACATCCCACATCCCTGTCCAACCTTTGTGTTCTGGGTTTTTGGTTTTGTTTTTTTTTTTTCCCCCAAAAAAAAGATCTTACAGTGCTGGAAAAGTACTTGAGATGGTCCCAATACACAACAGACATTCTCTTCTGTGGTTCTGGTTGAGGAAACACATCTAAGTTCGTATGTTTTTGCAATGTTAGGTTGAAAAACATCTGCTAAACTTGGAGACCAGTTTGATGTCTGGCAGTTCTTTAAGCTACCTGGCTTTCCAACTCCACAGCCTGGAGTCTGGCACGTTTTAATTATCCCCAGTGTTTATGGTAGTCTTTGGAAGTCTAAAGCAGAAACATTTCTCTTCAGTGTGCTTGGGGCCTGTTTCAAGGTGGGTCGGGTTGTGATGGGGAGGTTTGGGATTAGCTGCCCCTGTGCTCCATGTATAATGCAGCTCAGGGAAGCACAGAAGCGCATGCTTAAGGGAAAGGGAAGAGCAGATCCATTCCGCCAGATCCCTGGTGATCAGGTTATGTAGTTGGAGCAGGTCCAGAGGAGGGCCACAAAGATTATAAGAGGGCTGGAACACCTCTGCTATGGGGATAGGCTGTGAGAGCTGGGGCTGCTCAGCCTAGAGAAGAGAACACTCTGGTGAGACCTTACAGCAGCCTTCCAGTACCTGATGACAGTGTTGCTGCATGCCTCTAAAATACCACCTCTCCCAATACAGGAATCAGCATAGCAAACAGCATAGCTGTCATCTGAAAGAAATGAGAGTTTTGCTGGACTGTCTGCCTTACAGCAGGCTTTTTGGGTCTTTCTCCTTTTCCCTAACCCCAGCCAACAGCTGTGGGTCTGTGTCGTGAAGCAAGTCGTGTCTGGTGTGTGCAGGGTCAGAGACAGGACCTGGCATTGTGCCTAGACATCCCAACTGAGTGAGGTCCGTGTTGTGGATGTCATGCTTGTCAGGAGAAATTCCATGTGGTGTAAGGATTTGGACAGCTGGGTCTGAAGGCAGGTGGCATTGGAGAGTCCCGTAAATGGAGAGGGTCTGTCCCTGCTTCAGCTGTATTTCCAGGAGAGGCTGAAAGAGGAGGCGTTTCAGCCTAATGCCTAGCTCAGCAAGTTGGACTGAGCTAAACAGAGTCCTCTGAAGGACTCTGCCTGGTTTCTTCTAGTGCTCTTTAAGTGGTCAAGGTCAGCACTGTCAGTTGTGGAGTTGCTTTAACCATTTGGCCAAGTTCTGCAAGAGCTTTGCTGGGATGAGTGTTAAGCTCCAGTCCCCAGAGTCACTTTTTGACTTCCCATAGCACAACCTCTCTTTAGAGAGCCTGTAGGTCCCAGTCCATTGTACCTTTCCCAGTCCTGGAGCTTCAGAGGGAATCTCTCTATTCTTTCCAAGATTTTTAGTTTGTTTTCTGGCTTGAGATCATCCTGGGTAGGGACTGGTAACAGATTCTCCATGGCAGCGTCCTGTGCCTTCACTAATCCCAGCCTGCTTGTTGGCTCAGAGAAAGGTCAGGCACTCCTCAGGTGGCAGCCAGCAAAGCCATCCCTGAGGGACCTGCATCTCTTTCCTCCACAAAGAGCATCAAAGGCTTTTACTGGCACTCAGCAGGTGACTCACTGCTCTAGGCATGGCTCTTTCTCAGACTTTTCTCACAGGAGACAACAAGCACATAAACATTTTGAGGGAGCAGAAACAGCTGAAGACACTTTTATATACAACTTCAATGAAGAAAGGCTGAGAGAGGGAGTTCAGCACAGAGGAGAGAAGGCTCTGGGGAGGCTTTTATAAGGGGGCTCTTATAAGGAGGCTTATAAGAAAGTTGGGACAGATACTTCAATTGGTTCTGTGGTGGTAGAACAAGGGGTGGTGGTTTTGAAATGAAAGGGGAGAGGCAAACTAGATACAAGAAAGAAATGTTCTATAGTTAAGGTGGTGAAACAGTCACAGGTTGCCCAGAGAGATGGTGGATACCCCACTCCTGGAAACGTTCATGTTGAGGTTGGACTGGGCTCTGATCAACCCAACCTAGTTGAAGACATCCCTGCTTACTGCATGGGGGTTGTACTAGATGTTCCAACCAACGCCATTCTATGAATCCACAAAGAGCTAATTTCAGCATCCAATATGTTGTACCTTGGAGTAGCCAACAGTACTACACACAGCTCTGCTGCTGGTACGGAAACCTGGACCATCCTCAGCTCTTTGCAACGTCCTGTGTGCAGTGCAGAGAGGATACAGAAACTGTAGGCCAGCAGAGACAACTTATAAATCCCAAGTCTATCTTTAAAACTTGTTTTTCTCCTGAATCTCTCTGAATCTCCAAGGAATTGTGTGAGGCTCCTTGCATGGCTCGATATTTCTTTAACTACATATTATAGATGAAGCACTGTGGTGAGAAACAATTGCCCTGGGGTTTGAACACTCTCACAATGCTGGAATGAGGAAAGACATGGAAACAAGTGGGAGATCTGTTTAAAAGGGATAACAGAAAGTGGTGTTTTTTACACAGCAGGGGATTTGCTGCCACAGGTAATAATGAGTCAGATGTAATAGCAGGTTCAAAGGAGCTGGAGAAGGTAAGGAAGGATGTGTGTGCTACCACCCCACTCAGAGACTGTGCTAGGGTGCTCGGACTGGTGTGAGGTGAATGGACTGCAAGTAGTGGGCAGGCTTGTGTGTGCTCCCCATAACAGCAGTTGTCCTGCAACTGCTGAAGCACTGTTAACTGGAGGAGAGGCACCATCCTGCTGGCCCAGCAGAATGTTTCCTGTATTCCTATGATCTTGGTGTAGCTGATGGGAGTTGTCTATGCAATTGAATTTCTTCACTCTTGAGTAGTCTTTTGTCCTCACAACTGCTGCTGAAGACAAGCTTTGCATTGATTTGCAAAGAATTTCACTTTGCATGCTTGGCTGGTGCATGCATTTATCCAAACTATGGACATGTTTCTGGTCACTCCTGTCATCTCACAGAGTAATTTCACCTACCCTTTCACATGGGCAGCCTGTGCTGAAGTCCCCCGTTACGGTGAACATTGCCTGCCCTGTAATGCAAGCACTGTTATGGACAAAGTTCATATATTGTCTACTGTGGGAGTCACTGCTGGGCGACAATTTTGCATCCTACTGTTGCTTCTAAACTGTAGGAAGAATTGATGACCTCCAAACCAAATGAACCGTCCCACCAACAGAGTACATCTACTGCGCCCTGCCCCTTAGCACTTTGCTGTCCTTGGAGAGTTTTTCTCTCCCTCTGTGTCTATGTTCTTTTTTTTTTTTTTTTTTTTTTTTTTTCNGCAACAGAGCAGTCTGCAAATGAATCCTTTGGTGGTCTTCACTTACTGCCTGTTGATTTGGACAGCAGAGATGTTTTGGTGCTGACTATCTAGACATCCTTGCAATGCTAACCCAGATGGTCTGCTCCAGGGGCACAGCAAATATGCACCTACCCAGGCAAGGACATGACAATCTGAACCGGTGATGGCTCCCTAGAACAGCTTCTAGTCAGAAAATGTAGACAGGTGTAGTTCAAATGACATTGGGGGTCAGACTGAATCTAAGCTGAAGTAAACACTTGAACTGCATATATTGTACATGTGGGGACCTCAGTCTGGATCTGCTCCCTTTGTGCTGAATGACTTGTTAATGTAAACAGAGCCTCTCTTTCACTTGATGGCCTTTGTTTCCATGCTGTATTCCTTTAAGATCAATAAAGTGTATTAACATTAATAACTTGATTTCACTGAGCCAAGCTCTGAAAATCTGGCTTTTGTTCTTTTTAAAGGACTTGGAATATAAAGTCCTGGGAACTAAGATTTTCATTAGAGTAATGAAGGCAAAACAATACGACTTGGACTCCGACCTAGTGATGTAATGGTTCTGTAAGCAAATCAAGTGTTTTCTCCCCCCAAAAGGTTCAAGTCTAGTGTGCTCAAGGGCAGGAAGTTGCAAAACTTCCAACCTGTTGGAGACTACGTTCCTTGTGTCTCCTTACACTCTGTAAGCCTTGTGTCTTCAGAACTGAGATTTTCCTGAGGAGGAGGGGAAGCATGAGGTACAGGGCAGGAGAAGGACCTAATCAATCTTAATCTCTGAAGTACTCATGCAGTAGGTGTTTAAGCATGTGATTAAGCCCATTCTTACTCAGCCAAGCATTTCAGTGCATGCTTTGAGTGCTTCATGGTTGGGGTAAATTAAGCACGTGCTCAGGAATGCTGGTGGATCAAGGTCTCTGAGCCTGTCTTTGCAAGCATCCTGTGTCTGTTTGTACAGGCTGGCCCAGTGACTTCTCTTGGTTTGTGTTGGAAGGACTCCCTGCTCTCTGAAGAGCCAGACCCTGTTAGTCTGACCTTCAGAGAAGCAGTATCTTGAGCTCATGCTTCAAGTAGTGATAGAAGTGCTTTTGAAGGAGGAAATGCATATATTAAAGAGCACTGACCAGAAACAGGTAAGAGTGAATGTGCTTGTGCTCTGTACCAATAGCAGGACTTTGTGTAAAATCTGAGAATGGCACTTGGGAGGAGACAAAATGACTCTTTCTGCCTTTATAATTTTCCATTGGGTACCCAAGTGGGGCTGGGAGAATGATGGAGACAGGGAGGACTGACACAGACACCAGTCCTGTAGGGCCTGAGGCACCACTCATTCATGTGCCTGGCTAATCTGACTTGAGTCCCCATTGCAGGTAGAGGAATTGGCAAAAGAGTGGGAATCCCCACTTTACTCTGCTCTCATCAGACCCCACCTGGAGTACTGTGTGCAGTTCTGGACCCCCCAGCACAGCAAGGACATG
This sequence comes from Psilopogon haemacephalus, assembly GCA_013396835.1. NCBI lineage: Eukaryota > Metazoa > Chordata > Aves > Piciformes > Megalaimidae > Psilopogon > Psilopogon haemacephalus. The sequence goes on from VWZI01018836.1 coordinate 47,780, forward strand.
GAACTGCTGGAGAGTCCAGAGGAGGGCCACGAAGATGATCAGAGGGCTGCAGCACCTTTGCTATGAGGACAGGCTGAGAGAGTTGGGGCTTTTCAGACTGGAGAAGAGAAGGCTTCCAGGAGACCTTAGAGTAACCTTCCAGTATCTGAAGGGGGCCTACAGGAAGGCTGGGGAGGGACTATTCACAAGGTCTTGTAATGACAGGACAAGGGGGAATGGGTTTAAATTGGCAGAGGGGAGATTTAGGTGGGATGTTAGGAGGAAGTTCTTTGCAGTGAGGGTGGTGAGACATTGGCACAGATTACCCAGGGAGGTTGTGGCTGCTCCCTGCCTGGATGTATTCAAGGCCAGGCTAGATGAGGCCTTGAGTGACCTGATCTAGTGGGAGGTGTCCCTGCCTGTGACGGGGGGTTGGAACTGGATGATCTTTGAGGTCCCTTCCAACCTAAACCATTCTATGATTCTATGAACTCCGGGCTACCCAGAGCTGCAGGACAGAGCTAGGAAGCATGACTTTGCCTCTCCTCAAGGAAACCTGCAGTTTGACTGAACAAGAGGTAGGGGCAAGGGAAGGGTTAAGTCTGTCTTCTCTTCCCAGACACATTATTTACAGTGGGTTGGTTTCCTTTTGGAAGGGCCCTCTGTAAAAGGAGACGTTCCCAGCGTTTCTGCAGGTTAGACCTATATCACGTTACAATTTTCTTTCCTGGAGTCTTGACTGACACTATTTCCTGTGAAGCTGCTCTTCTCTTGGGAAGGTGAACTCAGGAAAGAGTAGGAGTTTGCTAAAAATCCAGAGTCTTGGCAAGCAAAATCACGGTGATGGCCTCTTCGTTCTAGGCAGCAGGTCAGACCTCAAGGCTGTATCATGCTCTGTATCTCCCAGTGTAGGGCAAGGACTGGGAAAGGAGTGGGAGACGAAATCCATCAGGTTTGATAAGAGAGCAGTCTGTAAATCCTGCTGGAGCAGCTAGCCAAGGCCATAGCATCAACCCCAGGAGCAGTGCCTGACTGTGCAGTGAGAGCAGCCATCTCACCAGTGGCCAGTGAGGTCAAGGGCAGTGTTGGCTGCTGACCTGGATATCCAGCCCTATCTCTGCTATTGCTTAAGCCCATCTTCATGCCTCCAGGCATGTTCACCCTGGTAAGTTTTTCCTCTCTTGCTCCTTTCGTCTTCTTGATGAAATAACCTGTGGCTTGGGATTAAAGTATGAGTACTGAACAGAACTCAATTTCTGGCTTGTCAAACATTTTATGATAGTGCTTTCCTTGATTTTGTTGTTTGGAAGAGGCACTGTCCCCTTTTCTTCTGCAACATACCCATCTTTTACAGGTGTCTTTACAGGCTTGTGTTGGGCAATCCACTGCACTCCTCAACACTATGCAGCACAGCCTGCAGTAACCCTGTATCTGCAAAATCCACACCTACCCTAAGATATTTTTCTGACAGGGGCTTCGGGACTGGGAGGTTTGGCTCTGATGCATCCCACTTGAAGCCTGTACCAGTGTGTGAAGGTACTCCTGCCGTGAGAAGAGGAAGCATGCTCAGAGATGTTTATTATTGCTGTTAAGTGACAAGCTGGCTTTCTTTCCCCTCCCCTGCCGTGGACATAGTCATCTCTGCTCTGGTCCCTGCTGCTTTCTTCTTCCTGTGTTGATCTATGGTAAGGCTTGTTGCCCATGAAGGATGGTCTTAGCCCCCAGAGAGGGTTTTAGTGCTGAGCCACTGACTTTTGATTCAGAATATGTGTCTTCTCCTGGGCCTGTTGCAAATGTCCATTGTCACTCTGGATAGGTTGCTTGCGCTCTTGTACATGCTAATGTGGGTGATCTGAGCCTTCCTCTTTGTCACTAAATTATCCTCTGTGTCATCTGAAGTCATCCAGCTGTGAGGGTATTTCTCGTGACACACCCTCAGCACAGGTCTTTGGTCTAAAAGAACTTTGTAGATCCATTGCAAAAATATGAAATAAGCAAAGAATTTAATTTTTTTTTTTTAAGAGAGAGAAAGTGAGAGGAGAGCTAAGTTTTCTTTCTATTGTATTTTCCTCCTTTATTAACTTCTCAACAAAAGCCCCATGGTAGGGACAGGCAGCACAGCCAAAGAAGTGAAAATCATACATCACCATCATCAGCACTGCAGAGCAGAGTGTCAATGCTTTTGCATGAAGGAAGGAAACAAAAGGCCAGTTGTCCTGACAAAAGGATCCTCACTGATACTATACTAAAAGCCAAAGTAATTTACTGATCTACTATTAGGAGGGGGTACCAAAAGGGACAAATGGGAGCTGTGAAGATGGGCAAAATGTAGCTAGCTTTTTTTTT
>VWZI01018836.1:50139-61202 GCA_013396835.1 Psilopogon haemacephalus
TTTTTTGCTAGAAACTGATTCCTCTGCCTGCAGAATCCACTCTTGTTCCTGTTGATTGCTTCTGACACCATTTTCTTAGTGGTCAGGGCTGCTTTCAGAAACCACTTATGTTGCACTGATGAAAAGCCCAGTTTTGTGATTAAACTTCTTGACAGATGGTTTGTTGTTCCAGCCCTACGTAAACCTACAGCTGGTTTCAGTGCCTCCCATAGATGTTTCTCAGGAGGACATCCCCACAAGGTACTCTGGAGCTCTCAGCTTTCACAGAACACCTGGCTGCATCCCAAGGAGGAGCCTTGGCATTTGCTTGACATGTTGCAGGTACATCTTTGGGAACAATACAGACCTCTGGAAACATGTATCCCATAGCAGTGCAGGTAAAACTGGGCTCCTAGGGGAGCCTATTTATGACTGGACAGAGAAGAATAGAATAGAATAGAATAGAATAGAATAGAATAGAATAGAATAGAATAGAATAGAATAGAATAGAATAGAATAGAATAGAATAGAATAGAATAAGCCAGGTCGGAAGACACCTCCAAGATCATCCAGTCCAACCCAGCACCCAGCCCTAGCCAATGGCACTAAGTGCTCCATCCAGTCTTTTAACTAACACCTCCAGGGATGGCAACTCCACCACCTCCCTGGGCAGTACACTCCAATGCCAATCACTCTCTCCGTGAAGAATTTCTTCCTAATATCCAGCCCATACCTTCCCTGGCACAGCTTGAGACTGTATCCCCGTATTCTGTTGGTTGCCTGGGAAGAAGAGACCAACCCCTACCTGGCTACAACCTCCCTTTAGGTTGTTGTAGACAGCACTGAGGTGATCCCTGAGCCTCCTCCTCTCCAGGCTAAACAACCCCAGCTCCCTCAGCCTCTCCTCATAGGTCTTGTGCTCCAGGCCCCTCACCAGCTAGACAAAGGTGTCTGTGCTGTCTCTTGGTCCATGAGCAGTGAGTATAAACAAGATCAGAGCAAGAAACCTCTTATATCCTTTATCCTTCAGTCCCATTTGTTTCGGTATTGCCTCACCTCAACCTTTCAAAAATCTGTCCTCCACAATTTCTAGTAAATCGTAGGAAAAAAAGTGTATGTAGGCAATGATTTTTCCAAGTGAATCTCAACCTTTCCGCCTATTTCATTTGTGAGTCCAATGAACTGGTCCAAGCCCTGAGGTCAGCCCATGAAGCTTGTAGTCACTCATGGTATCAGACACATAGCTCAGGCAGATCAAGTATTGCCGTTAGAAGCTCATGGATAAATTACAGATTTTACTTCATTCTTCTTCCCTGGGGAGGTGGTAGGGCTGTAAGTTTGTGTCATCTGCCTTCCAGACCAGGCAACTGAGATTTGACTGATCTGTGTGTCTCTTCAGTGTTTCTGGTAGGTCATACAGAGTATACAGCTCTCTGCTTTGGACCTGAGAGCAGCAGAAGCAGGACTGATGCGCAGAAGCTGCTGCTGCCTCTTTCCTGCACCCACTCTGGAAGGGTGTCTTCTAGGAATGGGTTTAAAAAGATGATTCTCATTTGGGAAGAAGTTTGATTTTGATGAAATTAGGCTGAACTTCATCTGAATTGGAGCAAAACACAACCAGGTAGAAATTCTTTAAAAGGGAACAGTGCACCAGCTTGCACTGGCGGTTGTCTCAAGAGACCGTCTCTGGAGTGCTGACTCTCTTTGCCAGGTATTATGAACTCTCCATCTGTGGATGCTCCTGTATTTAATATCTAGAAGCCCCAGACTGAGAAGTGTGGGAGCAGCGAAATCCCCTCTTGCAAAGGGGGAATCTTATCAATGCCTAAAGCATGACTGTCATGAGGACGGGGCCAGATTCTTTTCAGTGGTGCCCAGCAACATGACAGCAAGACAAGAGGCACAAACTGGAACAAGCCACGTTCCATCTGAACATGAGGAAAAACTTCTTTACTTTGAGGGTGATGGAGCACTAGAAAAGGTTGCCCAGAGTTGTTGTGGAGTCTCCTTCTCCGGAGGCTTTCAAAACATGCCTGGATGTGATTCTGTGCAACCTGTTCTGGGTGACCCTTCTTTAGCAGCAGAGTTGGATGAGATATCTCCAGAGTTCCTTTCCAACCCCTACCATTCTGTGATTCTGTAAAGCAGCCTATTTGGCAGCAGGCTGCCTCAGGGCCCTGGAAACCTGAACGGTGGAGGAACCAGATGGGTGACCAGGCAGGTTTCTGATGTTAGGAGCCCTGCGTGAGTTTCATGGGAACCTGGGCAAAATTGACTCACCTTGTTGAGATTTTGCTGAATTGGTGAATTCCTCTGAAAAGTTGTTTTGCCTGAAACCTTCTGAGCAGGTGCAATATCTCCAGCTATCTTTTGGAGACACAGACGACGTGTTCCCCTGAGCTTTGCAACATGGTTCTTCTGGGAGTCAAAGAAGCACTTGTCTTTGCTATTGAGCTCTCTGCCAGCATTCACACTCTTGAAGTGGTGTCAAAGAGGGAGGATACAGGAACTTGGCAGTGATGAGTGAAGGATGCTGGCAGGTTATTCTGATCCTTAGAAAATCATTGTGTTCTCCTCATTACACTACACCTCATCCACCTACTCCGTCTTGTCCTATGGACTGTAAATCCTCCACGCGAAATTAATTCCCCAAGTTCTCTATTTGTTTCTACAGCCTCTAGCTGAGTTTCCTAGGTGCTACCCTAATATAAACAGTCATAAAGACTGCTCTGTCCTGCTGCAAACCACTTCTGAGGATGTTCCCTCTAATTCTCTTCCTTGTTGAGCGTTGTGTCATTAAAAGGCATGAGGCGCTTAATTGGAGGCTTACAGCTTTTGTGACTGATGCAAACCAGTGCGTGCGTAATTGCTCGCTGCAAACGCTCAGGTGAATGCTTTTGAGAGGAAAGGGAGAGGATGCAGATGGCCACAAGCAGAAGGCTCCTCGCAAAGGGTCACAGGAAAAGGTTAGTGATAGGGTTGCCCCGAAGCTGGGAAAAAGAACCTAATACCTGGACAACTGGTGAAGAGCCTGGCTAGACCCTGGCTTTGTTCCCTAAAGGGGTTGGGGGGGGCTGCCGCTGCCGCAGAGACTCGTACATCAAAGCTCTCATAATAAAACACAGCAGAGATCAGTATCACCCAGCCTGTGGCACTGGAGGGAAATGGATTGGTTGACAAGTCGGAGGCCCTTTCTGGGCAGATGGCTGGGTAGGAGTTGCTGGCTGCTTGCAAAATCTCGGCAGGAGCCTTTAATCTGCGTGTGATACTGTATGTTTTAGCGAGCATCTAGATGTTTATCTTGGCTGCATTAGTCACCGGGAGAGTCTGCTCTCAACCTTTCCTCTCCCGTACCTTAGCTGCAGGCTTCTTCCCCCCACTTTTTGGAAAAGCTGGTAGGATTCGTTGGGCTCGTAAGCAGTTCTGAGAGGGAAATCAAAGGTGGTCAGGTTTTTCTTGGTAACGCTCTGCAGAGCACGTTTAGTGACGTGGGGTCGCGTGCTCTCTGTTTTCCCACGTGCTGTGACACTTTCGGAGCCTTGCCCAGCGGTCTGAAAAGCCTTATCGTGCTTCTAAACAAATAGCTCTGTCCTGAAGACCATTAGAACAACAACTACAAAGCCCTGCTTCTCCCAGCCTGATGTTAAATGTCTTGCAGTGCCAAAGGTAAACAGGATCCATCAATCATCCTCACAGGGTTTTGTCTAATGGCACTCCATGAATCAAGCTGGCTTTGGAGGGCGTTTTTATCTGCCTTGGGGAGTACAAGCTGGCCAAATTGGGGTCTTCCTCTGCATGTGCAGGCTGAAGAGTGCAAGGCTGGGTCTGGCAGGATGTGTTAATTAGGTGGAGGCCAGTGTAAATATGTCTATTATGATGAGGTCTGCAAAGTGCTGAGGCCTGAGCTTTGCAGGCTTTGGTGGCCATCTCTGCTCTCCCACAAGGCCAATATTGCCATAGTGCATCTGCTGGCTTGGCCAAACAACAGCTTGATGATGCTTTTACTTCCGCGCTTTTGTACCTGTGGTGTATTGTTTGTCTTCTTTTGACTATGCCAAAAAAAAGAGTTTAGCTCAGTGGGGAAACTAAACTCCCAGCAATGCCTGAAGAGTACAGACGATTTAATAGTCTGAAGTTTTGCTAATCCAGACAGTAACATGAGCTCAGGGTGTTCAGCTGAAGTGCCCCTATAACTTTTGCACATCAGCCAGTGAGATTTAAAGCCTAGCAGGTCATGGGCTGTGTGTGCAATTAAAAAGCTCCTTTCCCCATGGAGTTCACAGCACAGAGACAAAATATTACCCTCCCAATTAGTTTATTGCAGCAGACTAGGGCACAGAAGTCAGATTATCCAGGGGCATGCAAAGACCATTCATGTGCCATTGAACTTGAAAAAGGCATTTTTCACGACATCTGGTTTCAATCAATTTGTCGTCCATTCAAAGTGCCAGACCCATTTTCTGGGACCATTAAAGTGCACAGCACTGACACGGGGTTGCAGCTGTAATCCAAACATGGGTATCCAAAATAAGAGTCCTGCTACCTCTGGTTGGTGGCTATGCAGAGAACAGGAGCTGGTCAGCCATGCGCTTCTGAATACAGCTCCTTTTCCCACTTGAGAAAACCTCAAGGCTGGAGTGTCACCTTCAGTGGTGCCTTATGCAGCTCAGTCATATGCACAGTACCTGGACAGAACCAGTTTCCTTGCGTTGGGGAAGAGATTCATGCCAAGCATCCTGGCCTGTATCCAATGGCATCCTGGCCTGTATCAGGAATAGTGTGGCCAGCAGGACAAGGGAGGTTATCCTTCCCCTGTACTTGGCACTGGCCAGGCCTCACCTTGAGTACTGTGTCCAGTTCTGGGCCCTTCAATTCAAGAGAGAAGTTGTGGTACCAGAACGTTCCCAGAGAAGTGTGGCGAGGCTGGTGAGGGGCCTGGAGCACAGCCCTGTGAGGAGAGGCTGAGGGAGCTGGGGTTGTTTAGCCTGGAGAGGAGGAGGTTCAGGGCAGACCTCATTGCTATCTACAACTACCTGAAGGGAGGTTGTAGCCAGCTAGGGGTTGGTCTCTTCTTCTCGGGCGACCAGCAACAGAATAAGGGGACACAGTCTCAAGTTGTGCTGGGACAGGTATAGGCTCGATATTAGGAGGAAGTTCTTCACAGAGAGAGTGATTGGCATTGGAATGGGCTGCCCAGGGAGGTGGTGGAGTCGCTGTCCCTGGAAGTGTTCAAGAAAAGCCTGGATGGGGCACTTAGTGCCATTGGCTAGGGCTGGATGCTAGGCTGGACTGGATGATCTTGGAGGTGCCTTCCAACCTGGTTTATTCTATTCTATTCTATTCTATTCTATTCTATTCTATTCTATTCTATTCTATTCTATTCTATTCTATTCTATTCTATTCTATTCTATTCTATTCTAAACTGAAGCTTTTGCAAAGCCTCTCTCCTACTACATGAACCAGGTTGCTTCCCCAGCCTGCTCTGGCATTTTGCTTTTAGCGCTCCGAGAACCTTCTTGTGCAAGCAGCCCATGGTGGCTGTGATTCTGCCAATATGGGCACACACTGAGAAGGGCCTGGCTCATTTAAATGTGTGCAACCATAGCTCATGCTTCTGCAGCACACAGCCAGTGAAGCAATGCCTTTATCTGCAGTACCTAGACTTTATCTAATATCTTCTCAGTCTAAAGCTTTTTTTTTTTTTGAAACGCAGATTAAGTAATAACAACGTAGGATAATTGAGTGCATTTTTTCACAGTGACATAATGATGCTTATCTGTGGCTACTGAAAAGCAAGGATAATATCCTAAGTGAGGGCTGTGTTATCTTGCTTCTGAAACAGGCCAAGTTCGGCGTTAGGGCTTAAGTAATTGAAATACAGCAGCTTGCACCAAAGCCTGTTTGTTTATGACAAAGCCTAATACATTTTTCTAATGGACATTGCAATGGCAGAAGCACTGACACGAGTCCTGACTCTTTGCGACCTGTGAGGGTTGGTAGTGCATTGAGTGCGGAGATCATCCCGTGTAAGAACTACATCTGATGTGTCTCTTGTTACACGAGAGCAAAAGCCACCTCTGTCACGAGACGAGCTGACCTTGGGGATCAGCCTTGGTAATGTGTGTTAGTGTTTTGGATGTCAGGTGAGACGCAGTACTCAGCATGCTCTGCTCAGCATCGTGGCGGCTTTTGTGGGTAATTAGTTCTAACGCTGCTGTGAGCAGACCTCCTGAAGCCAGTGGGTCTGAACCTCCCTCCTCCTGGGGAGGTTGTGGCTGCTCCCTCCCTGGAGGTGTTCAAGGCCAGGCTGGATGAGGTCTTGAGTGTCCTGATCTAGAGGGAGGTGTCCCTGCCTATGGTGGGGGGTTGGAACAGGAAGATCTTTGAGGTCTCTTCCAACCTAAACCATTCTATGATTCTATGATTTGCATAGCTAGGTCTGCTGGAATAAAATGACAGGCTGAGGTGGTGAAACAAGCTGGGCTCCCTCTGAATCCTACTGAGTGAGGAGGAAAAGACAAATGAACAACCCCCTCCAAAGCCTCAGACACACAGGTCTCTTCCCCAGCAAAACAGTCTGGGCATCTTCCAGAAAAACTGGAGGATCGATGGGAAAACACTTAGATTTGAATTGACTTACTGTCCAAAGTGGTATTTTAGTCCCTCTTCCATTTGTTCAAGCAGAACATGATAGTGTGTCTCTGGATAATTTTCCACCTGCCTGTTTTGAATATCAGATGGAAGCATTTAGCTGGTGAACTGGAACAGTGCCAGGTTTTGCAGGAGTCTTTTCTCCTGAGTTCTGCTGTTTTTGTAACTACTTAGAGAGAATTATCCAAGCACGGTCTTGGCTGGTACAGGGTAAATGCTGAGCAACACAACATGAGTTGACTCTTCATGTGTCAACACATTTCCAGAGTTAATGTCAGGGACCAAGCTACTAGGGCTCATTTAACTGGAATTCACAGGTTGTCAAAGGGCCAGAAGGATATTTGATGCAATATGAACTTACAGAATGACACTTGATCCATCAGCAAAGTCATTTCAGAAACTGAAAAAAAAAAAGAAAAAAACCCTCACATTTTCTTGCTGGATTTCTGTGCTGCATGCCCCAGTGTGCATGACAACCGTGTTGCTGAAGATGACTGAAAGCTTCTTATTCTCTTAAGCATCTTTTAATAGGGTTGGAAGTAGAGGTTAATTCAGCTAGGTAAAGTGGTGCTTTGAAGATGCTCAATGTATGAACTGTTTAGCTGCATATGTGTATGTGTGTGAGGAGAGGCAAAGTCCTGCAGGCTCTGTCCTGCAGCTCTGGGTAACCCAGAATTCATAGAATCATAGAATGGTTTAGGTTGGAAGAGACCTCAAAGATCATCCAGTTCCAACCCCCCCGCCACAGGCAGGGACACCTCCCAGTAGAACAGGTCACTCAAGACCTCATCCAACCTGGCCTTCAACGCCTCCAGGGAGGGAGCAGCCACAACCTCCCTGGGCAACTTGTGCCAGTGTCTCACCACTCTCACTGGAAAGAGCTTCTTCCTAACATCCAGTTTAAATCTCCCCTCTGACAGTTTAAACCCATTACTCCTCACCCTGTCATTACAACACCTTGTGAATAGTCCCTCCCCAGCCCTCCTGTAGACCCCTTTCAGATACTGGAAGGCTACTATAAGGTCTCCTCAAAGCCTTCTCTTCTTCAGGTTGCAGAGACCCAATTCTCTCAGCCTGTCCTCATAGCAGAGGTGCTCCAGCCCTCTGATCATCTTTGTGGCCTCCTCTGGACTCTCTCCTACATTTCCATGTCATTTTTGTGTTGGGGGGTTCAGAACTGCACACAGTATTCCAGGTGGGGACTCAGGAGAGTGGAGTAGGTGGAGAATCCCCTCCCTTGCCCTGCTGCCCACAGCTGCTCTTGATGCAGCCCAGCACACAGTTGCTCTCTGGGCTGCACTCACACTGCAGGCTCATGTTGAGCTTTTCATCACCCCAGACCCTCAGGTCCTTTTCCTCAGGGTTGCTCTCAGCCATTCCCCACCCATCCTGGATTTGTGCTTGGGATTGCACCAACCCAGATACAGGACCTTACACTTGGCCTTATTGAATTTCATGAGGTTGACTTGGGCCCACCTCTCCAGCCTGTCTGGGTTCCTCTGGATGAAAAATAAAATATAGAAAAAATGCCAAGTGCCAGCTATCCTGAGGGAAACTTCAGAGAGAACCAGCTACTAGATGGTTTGATTACTCTTTCACCCCTAGACCTGGGTTGGATGATTGATTTGTACACCAGGACTGCTGTAGACCTCCACCAGAGGTTTTTCTGGCTTTGCCCTAACGTAGGCATAGTTCACCATCTATATATGTATATGTAAGTACGTATATAGACACACATAACTGGAATACTGATGTTGGGACTCCTGCCTGGGTCACCTGTTTGTTCCTTGTGTTGTTTGATTGGTGTTAATCCTGAGGAAGGAGGTAGTGGTGCTGGGAAACGCTTTCCCTGCTGGAAACAGCACCATTAGCCCCATTCTCACATGTGGTTGGTATCTTCACAGAGCAAGATTTCGTTAGCTTAGAGCTTCTCTCTAAATAGGTGACAACTCTTCTCGGATAAGCTGTGGCTGCCCTGCATGTGAGACCTCAGACACCAAATAAACAGTGCTGGCATCAGATAATTCTGTTTAGAATGCAGTGGCCTTAGAAGTATCCTATCTTTTGAAATGCAGTGTCGGAGTTTTTTTTCCCATGGGTTGTTTACCTCTTCCTGCAGTGACTTCATGTCGTTTTGTAGTTCTTCAGTGTCTATGAAAGCTTAAACCACTGAGCCTAGGAAGTATCTGCAGGATTGGATTTAATTTTCTAGGGCTTTTGGGGAACCACTTGCCTGTATTCTCCCTCCTGCTCCAAAAAGGTCTGCTGGAGTGCTGATGGGCAAAACAGAGCTTGCACTCACAGAGATGCAGCATTTCTGGAAAAAAAGGCTTCATTTGGTGGTGTGTTCCAAAGGTGAACGTTGTGGTCAGTGAGATGCTACTGGGAAATGACATAGATGCTTTCATGCTCAAAGTGAGCAGGAGAGGCTTAAGCGTTAGGTCCACTGGCCTCAGAGCATTATGGTGATTTCTGCTTGCTCCCTTTAAAAGGTAGGGTGCAAACTGCCATTGTAAACATCACGACCTTCTGCAATCTGCAATTGGGCTGGAAACTTTGAGTGCTTGGGAAGCTGTGAGCAAACAAGACTGAAGCTGGCTGCGAAATCACGGAGCACATCAAGTGAAGAAGGGAAAGCACCAAAAATCTGAGAGTTTTGAAACTGTTTATCTAAATTCCTTGCATGGTCTCTCTTATCACAGCATCACGGCACCTCCTGCACGGTAATATGTTTTATCTTCTTGCCAACACCCTCACCGGGTTCCTATCCCTATTTTGCAGTGAGGAGACCCAAGTGCAGGCGCTGAGTGATATGCCCAGTGGCACTTGGGGTTTCTGTGGCAGATCAAGGAATGAAACTCAACTTTCACATGCCCCAGGCTAATTCCTTAAGCCCGTGGGATCCTCCTGGAAATGAGCAGAACGGCTCAGCAAAACACCAATGCAGATGCATTGAGCAAGGCTTATGAGGGTGAGTATAGCAGGGTGCTGGCCAGGCTATGTTTCTTCAGGGACTGAAATGAGCTGCTCTGTGTAGTACTGGGTGTGTGGCTTTTGCTGCCCATGCAGAGCAACTGGCATTTCAAGCTCTCTCATCATACTGGGCTGGAGCTGCATCTCCTTGGCTAGTGGCAGAGCAGTGGATTCTCCAATGCTCTTTGTCCTTGTGAAGGCCCTAACCCAAGCAGCTGTTCTGAAAAGCTCTTTTCCAGGATGGATCTGGCAGTTTGAGCCTTTGAGCCCTTGAGTTATTCTGAGCTGTTGCACCTCCCTTACTGCTTTCCGCATTCAGCTGCACAATAACTTCATGATAATAATAGGTTTTAGAATCACAAAATATTGGTATAGGAGAACCAATAACAGAGGAAGAGAGTGAATATGTAATAGATGCAGGTCATTACCTAATATCTGGCTGTTTTGTTCACTGATATTGTTTAAACTATCTGAAATTGCAGCATCTAATAAACCATAGAACCATAGGTTGGAAGAGACCTCAAAGATCATCCAGTTCCAACCCCCCGTCACAGGCAGGGACACCTCCCACTAGAACAGGTCACTCAAGGCCTCATCCAACCTGGCCTTCAACACCTCCAGGGAGGCAGCAGCCACAACCTCCCTGGGCAACCTGTGCCAGTGTCTCATCACCCTCACTGCAAAGAACTTCCTCCTAACATCCCGTTTAAATCTCCCCTCTGCCAGCTTAAACCCATTTCCTCTCATCCTGTCATTCCAACACCTTGTGAATAGTCCTTCCCCAGCCTTCCTGTAGGCCCCCTTCAGATACTGGAAGGCTGCTATAAGGTCTTCTGGAAGCCTTCTCTTCTCCAGGCTGAAAAGCCCCAACTCTTGTAGCCTATCCTCATAGCAGAGGTGCTGCAGCCCTCTCATCATCTTCGTGGCCCTAAATGCTACTAAATAGTTCCATGCCCATAACTTGATTGCCCTAATCCATCAGGAAACACGTTTCAAATTGTCAATGTTTCTCAGCAGCTGGAAAACGAGTTCTTAGTGTGAGTTTTGGGAAAACCTGGTGTTTCACATACTGCTGGTTTTGTTAGCTCCTGATTCTGGAATGCTGGCTTGCTCCTTCTTGCTCTGCACTGTACCAGTGTCCAGAGCCCCTTTTAGGAGGCCACAGTAGTATTGTATTAAAGAGGCAGAGAGGCTCAGCCAGAAGCCTACAGCTTTGGCTAGAAGGGCAAGCGAGGTTGCAGAATAAAAGGAAGGTGAAGATGAGCACAGGAGGCAGCAGTCTGCTTTGGCTGCCTGCCTGCTCCTCACTACTGTTCACAGCGGTTTCGCTGAACAGCCGAACTGGTGTGCTGCTAGTTGGGAATGCTGTCAGATCCTCAAAACCTTGGTTTCTGAGCCCTTGCTCTCCTATGCACGCTCAGCAAGTCTCCAGTATGAGCAAAAAAAAAAAAAAAAAAAAA
>VWZI01018836.1:61234-71295 GCA_013396835.1 Psilopogon haemacephalus
AAACCAACAAAAAAGCCCTCTCATTGTCACTGTAAGGCAGGCAGCGCATCACAAAGTCCTCATCGCAGAAGATCCTAGATGAGTGTCTCATTTGCATGTCTAACAAAGCCTTGGGTAATCACCAAAAGGACGCTGGACTCAGTTAAAAGACTTGGACGATAGCAGTAGGTGTTTGGCAAGAGGCATCCGTGTTGGGTGATTCCTTGATCTGCCTCAGATTTGAGTTTTTCTGCTCATCTTGCAAAAAAACCAGATGTTGCAGCAGCTCCACGACCTATCTGGAAATTCCAGATTTTTGTGAAAGGCATGGGACTGGGAGCTGGGAAGGCTGGGGAGCCATACAGCTTGTTCTCTCAAGCACTGTTTTGTAGTGAAAGCACTATCAGGACTGCAAGATTTTCCCTGGGCAGCAGCAGAGGGGAGGAATAAATGGGGGCTGCCGCACAATGGAGCTCACCAAGGGAGAGGCTGAGTCCAGTTCTGGCTGGTTGCCGCAGCTTTGTTATGACATTATGCAAAGGCCTTGGAAGGTTTTCTCTTGGCAGAGCCTGAACATTGTCATGGAGGTAAAGCAGGGAAAGGTCTAAACCTTCGTAAAGCAGTCAGAGCATGATCCTCTTGGCTATATGGTGAGTTGGGCAGCAGAGGACGTGAACAGGCTGGCCCTGGCCTTGAGATGCAAATGAAAACTGGCAAAGAAGATGGGTTAAGATGTCTGGAGAATGGAGAGACAAGCAGAGTGGAGTCCTTATAAAGACAGAACCCTTCTCTGGCAGTTCCACAAAGCATATTTCCACCTGAAGCACAATTTCTCAATTTCCTCTCATTTCTCTCTATTTTTAATTTTTTTTTGTTTTGATCTCATGAGTCACAGAATCTCAAGTTGGAATCAATCACTGTCACCTTGCCATAATGCCATGAGTTACCAGTGACACATGACACTAGATTAAAGAAGTTGGAAGGGACCTTTGGAGACCTTGTGACGGGACAAAGGGCAACAGGTGGAAGGCATAGGAGGTTCCATGTGAACCTGAGGAAGAATATTTTTCACTGTGAGAGTGATAGAGCACTGAAATGAGTACTCTGCCCAGGGTGGTTGTGAAGTCTCCCTCTCTGGAGATAGTCAAGAATGATCTGGATGCATTCCAGTGTGATCTGGTATGGGTGATCCTGCTCTGGCAGAGGGGCTGGACCAGATGCTCTTTCCAGGTCTCTTACAGCCCCTGACATTCTATGATTCTATGATCATCTAGTTCAATTCCCCTGCTAAAGCAGGGTCACCTAGTGCAAGTTGCACAGGTTGTCCTGATGTTCTTGAAAGTCTCCAGAGAAGGAGGCTACACAACCTCTGGGCAGCCTGTTTCAGTGATCCATCACTTTCAAAGGAAAGAAGTTTTCCCTCATGTTTACGTGGTGAACATTTATGGCTTTGCTTTAATCTACTGTTATGTGTCACTGGTAACTCATGGCATTATGGCAAGGTGACAGTGGCATAGCCAGGAAGCTCTCCAGGCTTAATTTCCTGCCATTCCCTCTCACCTGGGAGTGTCACATCCTCCAGGCTGATCAGTGGACTCCAGCACAGAGGTTCTTAGCTTCACAGAGATATCATTCACACCTCAGACCATCTAATTCCACACCATATGCTTCTTGTGCTTACGTTTCCTGATAACATGCATCCCAGCTTCTCATGTTTGTTCCCTCTCTGACTTTGGAGCTCTGAGGAATGTTGATGGGAGAGGCCTCGTGGGTGCCTGAAAAATACTGCATCACCTTCCTTTTAAATTTTGGTTTATGTCTCTGTAGAAGGAGTAGCACTTCACTGGAACAGCAACTTCCCCTCTTCAGCATCCCAAACATTTTAAAATAAATTTGAAGGAATAAAACATTTTGGGGAGCCCCTCAGTTGTAAAGACTATGGCTTGTGCTTTCTTTCTGCTATCCAATGAAATATTCACATTTTCTGTAACAGGACTCTCTGAAAACTTTCCAGACAATGTCATATTGTGCTTGGAGTGAGTATCTCTGTGTCTTGCTGTTTGTGCTGATCCGTTCATCTTCTTGCAGACTGAAAAACCTTCCACAGAGCAAAGAGATGATGAGTGTGAGACACCACCCAGAGTACTGTGTACAGTTCTGGAGTCCCCAAGAAGGACCTGGAACTGGTGGAGAGAGTCCAGAGGAGGCCACAAAGATGCTCAGAGGGATGGAGCACCTCTGCTATAAGGACAGGCTACAAGAGTTGGGGCTCTTCAGACTGGAGAAGAGAAGGCTTAGAGGACACCTTGGATTGGCCTTCCAGTACCTGAAGGGGGCCTAAAGGAAGGCTGTGGAGGGACTATTCACAAGGTCTTGTAATGACAGGATGAGGGGGAATGGGTTCAAATTGGCGGAGGTGAGATTTGAATGGGATGTTAGGAGGAAGTTCTTCACAGTGAGGGTGGTGAGACACTGGCACAGGTTGCCCAGGGAGGTTGTGTCTGCTCCTTCCCTGGAGGTGTTCAAGGCCAGGCTGGATGAGGTCTTGAGTGACCTGTTCTAGTGGGACGTGTCCCTGCCTATGGTGGGGGGTTGGAACTGGGTGAACTTTGAGGTCTCTTCCAACCTAAACCATTCTATGATTCTATCCATTTTCTCAGTAAAAACTCCTATTCTTTCATCACCTTGAAGGGAGATTTCAGAGGGATTACTCTGGCATTCCCTGAGGAATCCTGCTTTTATTGTGGGTGAAAATGACCATTTTCCAAGGGGAACGATTTGAAGCAGGCATTGGATCCTCCTCCTTCCTTCATCAGCTTTTAATAAATGGCAGGGCACAAACACAGACTGCTCAGTGCTTGCTGAAAGAACCAAACCAATGCCTTTCAAAAGCTGAGCCTCTGCTCTGGAGTTGGGTTGTGCTGTGGCTCCTGGTGGTCCCTGGTGGTTGTGTGGGAGTGTGAGTTTAGCCAAGAGTGAAGGTTGGTTTGTGGTGAGTTATTTTGCCTGAGAGAAACTTTAAAATCACTAAAGCTGAAAATTTACCCTGCTGGTGGCACTAGCTGGGCAGTGGGTGCAGATGTGCCTAGTGGTTCTGGACCCAGACAAAGGTGTACGTAGCACACAGCACAGGCACTTCTCCCTTTGCTGCCCTCCCCAAGCAGGAGAATCACAGAATCGTGGTAAGGTAGGGATTGAAAAGGACCTCCAGAGATCATAAAAGATTTAATTTTTTTTAGAAATAGCTTGTTTTCCTTTGCTTTCTAAAGCATATATCTTGGAGGGAAGTTGCTGCAGCCCTGACACAAATAAAGGCTGGGCAGTGAGTGGCTGGAGAGCAGCTCTGCGGAGAGGGATTTGGGGGTGCTGGTGGGTGAGAAGCTCAACATGAGCTGGTAGTGTGCACTTGCAGCTCAGAAAGCCAACCAGATCCTGGGCTGCATCAGGAGAAGTATGGCCAGCAGGTTGAGGGAGGTGATTCTCCCCCTCTACTCCACCCTGGTGAGATCCCACCTGGAGTACTGCATCCAGTTCTGGAGCCCCTGTTACAAGAGGGATGTGGACATGATGGAGCACGTTCAGAGAAGGGCCATGAGGATGCTCAGAGGGCTGGAGCACCTCTCCTATGAGGACACACTGAAAGAGTTGGGGCTGTTCAGTTTGGAGAAGGCTCCCAGGTGACCTTATTGTGGCCTTCCAGTATCTGAAGTAGGCCTACAGAAAAGCTGTGGAGGGAGTTTTGAGGCTCTCAGGTAGTGACAGGACTAGGGGGAAGGGAGCAAAGCTGGAGGTGGGGAGATTCAGACTGGATGTGAGGAGGAAGTTCTTCAGCATGAGAGCAGTGAGATGCTGGAATTGGTTGTCGAGGGAGGTGGTTGGGGGTCACATCCCTGGAGGTGTTTAAGGCCAGGCTGGATAAGGCTGTGGGCAACCTGATCTAGGGCAGGGTGTCCCTTTGCATGGCAGGGGAGTTGGAACTAGATGATCCTTCTGGTCCCTTCCAACCCTGACTGATTCTATGGTTCTGTGATTATTGTCATGCAACTGCGTAACAGAATGTTTTTAAGTGATCAAACCTTAGGCTGCTTTTTGCTACTGCTACCTGAGAATAATCACAGAATCATAGAATTACAGAATCAGCCATCAAGCCAGTTCTTTATCCATCTGGTGGTCCACTCATCAAATCCACGTTTCACCAGCTTGGAGACCAGGATGTGGTGTGGGACAGTGTCAAAGGCCTCGCTCAGGTCCAGGTAAATAATGTCAGTTGCTCACCCCTCATCTATTAATGTTGTGACCTGTTCATAGAATGCCACCAGTTTTGTCAGGCAGGATCTGCCCTTGGTGAAGCCATGCTGATTGGACCCAATCACCTCTTCACTATTCTCCTGTCTCAGTAGTACCTCCAGGAGGATCTGCTCCACGATCTTACTGGGCACAGAGGTGGAACTGACTGGCCTGTAGTTCCCCAGCTCCTTCTTCCTACCCTTTCTGAAAATGGGAGTTATGTTTCCCCTTTTCTAGTCAGTGGGGACTTCATCATGTGTCAGGATTTCAACGGCACAAATTTGGTTCTGGGTTGGTGCTCTTGCTGATGCTGGTGATTTGCTGCTTGCGCACTGCAGTGGTGTAATAGGTGGCTCTTGGTTGCAGGCTAGCAGCATTCTGTTGTGCCAGGTGTTCTGCTTTTAACAGGAGTCTTGTGGGGTTTGTTTGTTTGGTGGTTTTTTTTTTTTTTTGTTTTTTTTTTTTTTTTATGAACAACTAAATTAGCTCATGACCTATAATCGGTATTAATTCCTTTGAATGCTCTTGTGTGAGTTAGAGCTGATTATGTTGTCCAACCCTAGCTAAGTCCACTTCTAGAAAAGGCTTTGTGTGACTTGGTGTGCACAGCTGAAAGGAATGCAGCTTTCCCCTAATTACACACTGGGTAATGCAAGAGGAGACATTTCTAGTTCTGCGTCTGAAAGTATTTCCTTTGAGCACTGATGAGCCAGTGATAGCAGTAACCTCTGAAACCATTCTGTAAGTGAGAGGCAAGGCAGGAGCTAACAGAGTTTCATCACTTGAAGCCTTGTGCAGGCTGTAGCAGCAATTGAGCCATCAGCAAGACAAGGGGTGTAATATCTTTAAACCGCTCTGTATTTTAATAAGATTAAACTGATTGGAGTCTTTGCCAGCCTTTTCAAAGCCAGTGCTCTACAGTGGTCAGTAGCTCTGCCATCTCTCTTTGTTGGCAAGTAAGGAACTGAAGAGTCGTATATTTAAGCTGAAGAACTCCCCCAACGTTTTTATGCGCAGTCTGCTGCCTTAGATGTGCAGAAAAATTACCCTCTTATAAGCAAGTCACATTTCCTAATCAGCTATGCCTATTTGATTTTTCTACAGCCTTTGTTCTCTGCTCTTTAATTTTATTTAGATCTCCTGTCAGGAGCGTGAAGACATTTCTCACTGCAGGTGCTGCAAATACAATGAATTTCTTGCAGAACCGAGTTCAATTGTCAATACCATTTATTTCGGTATTAGTTAAGGAGCTGTGAATAAATCAAAAGGATTAACATTATCTCTCGGGTAGGATAGAGGAACAGAACATTATATTGCTCATGTATCATTGATGAACACTATTTCCCCAACCTTTCATTTATAAAATGAGAATAGGTTTCCCTAAAGTAGGTCCTTTTCCGTGGGTTTGAACTGGCCCCACAGTTTTTACCATTTAATCTTTAAAAACTATGTTTAATTAACCTTTATTTTTTTTATTATAGGTAAATATCACTTTATTTAAATGTATTTGGGATGCTGCGTCAATGCGTTTAACACTTCTTCAGCTGAGCATTTCAGTCATTAATTATCCTCTCCAAAGCAATCAGAGGAAAGGAAAAGAATATATATCATGGTGGCTTAGAAGTTACCTGCCCCCCCACCCTTTGATATAACCCAGGCTAGGACTCAGAACGGCTGGAAGTTGATAAATGAAGCTTTATATTTACAGCAATGCTCAATATACAAGCAGGTATTTATAATGTATAACAGATATTTACAGATATATACAGTGAAAAGGTAATACAGAAACACCACAGCCCTCCCAGAGATCAAAATCCCTAAGAGGGGTTTCTAACCACACCTACCACCTTTCCACCCTTCCCCAATCTTATCTCACCCTCTGTTGATGCAGCAGATAGGTGAAAGTAGATTGGCCAGAGGGTTAGCAGTAGGAAAAGAAGTTAGTAGCATTATGAAGAATCAGCTACAAAAGGCAGGGACAAAGGAGCCATGCAAGAAGAGCAGCCACAGCCCAGAGAGGTCTGAAGCAGTCTTACTTATTTATATTTGGGTTATAACTCTTAAAACATTTTTTTTCCTTTCTCAGTAGAGCCCTGAGTGGAGTAGCATCCTTTGTTTTCCTCTCTCACCCTATAGCCTAATTCTTAATACAAATCTCCAATTAGTTCAAACCAGCACATATATATATACACATATACATATATATATATATATATATACACATATACATATATATATATATATATGAGTACATGGCTCTACTTGAGCTGTGCTATAGATGTAAAGATAATCCTGTGTTAGCTCTGGGCAAAGGGCACTTGTGTGGACATTTACTGAGCCTCAGCTGACCTGTGGCCACTGCTACTCATTAGAGAGCAGCAACATCCCAATGCGACAGGTGGTGAATGTGCTACTAGACTTGAACCACCTCGGTTTAACTGACCAAAGAGGTTAGGAGATGGCTTGATTGTGCTTTTGGAGAAACTGGACATGGCAGAAATTTCTAATAGGAGGCAATGCTTCATTCTAGCAGAAAAGGTTACAATGGAAGCGAGAGTCAACTTAATTAGAGCTGACGGACTCAGAGCAAGGAAGGCAGCTAACCTTGGAACGGTGATTCAAGGACAAGCTGGATGTTCAATCTTCTAAGGCTTTAGTGTTGAGTCTGCATATTTCCCTGACATGGGTCATAGCTCAGTCAGGAGTTATGGGCTTGAGACAGAAATTGTGTTACATGTTGTGTGGAAGGTCAAGCAAGACAGTTGTTAAAACCTTGGCCCTTAAAATCTATGGATTCCAGTAAGAATTATTGTAGGTTTGACAAAGGTGGGTTTGAACTTGGTGCAGACATTAGTTGACAAATACTGCATGTCTGAGATATCTTATAACAGAAAAAGTGAGACAGTAGTGTTGCCCTATGTATCTTTTATGGCTGGCCTTGATGATCTTCAAGATACCTTGCAACTTAACAGTTCTATGGTTCCGTGGCATATGATGCTGAAGTCGTATTCCTTGATCTGTATTGGGTTATAGCATGGCTTTGGATTTAAGCAATGGAGAGACTCACGAGGTCCTGGTTTTGCTACAAGTTTTCTATTTGATCCGAATAAAGCTTTTCACCCTTGCTTTAGGTCAATATTTATTTTCCTAATATCCAACACGAAGCACTCATGCATCTTGCAATAGATAACTAACTGGGTATAGATCACAGCTCAAACCATTTCCATCTTTTGTATCTCCAGAGCTTCTGCAAGGCAGCAAAAGTCCTAGAAATATTTTTTTTTTTTTGTTTTCCTTTTTTTTGGTCCTTCTGACTTTGAGCAGTGCAGAAGCTGGGCAGTTTTGATTGAATCTGGCTTTAATTTGCGTAATCCCTACAGCGCAATTTGGTGATATTTCAGTCCCTTGAAAGAGTGATATGAATGGCACAGGAAATGTGCTTATTTCTTTAAACTGCCATTTAAAAATAGCTTGCTGTTAGGACTGTGTCCAAAAAACCAGAGGATTTAAAAATAAGTCTCTATTAATGAGAGCAAATTGGCAGTAACAGTGCTATAGGTTAGCTCTTGTGCGTATGTGTGTGTGTGCCTGGGCCCTCTCCAATCTTCAGTCCTGGCTGTCTATGGTGGCAGCAGAGACATGGTGCCTTTGGTCCTATATTATTTTTCTCTCTCTTGGAAATTAAAAGGTCTCTAGAGACATCTTTGGAAGCTGCCTCAATAACGGCCTGCACCCCAGCAAAATCCCCCAGAGAGGGGCTCTGCTGTACCAAAACCCATCACATCCATGGAGAAGGCTCTTCTCTGGCTGAAGGAGTCCTGCTGTGCGTGGAAATATGAAAGAACGCCCTCAAAAGTCAACCTTTCAGGTTACAGTACGCACAGAGCAAGCTGAAAATGAATTTCAGCTTTCAAGTGACTTTGTGCTGTCTCCTTGATTGACTTGCTGGTTTTAAGACCATAAATTGGGGGATCGTGTGTAATGCATTCATGCCATTCTTGCCTGGAATGAAGCAGGAACGTAATTTATGGGGATATTCTCATCTGAGCCTTTGAGGAATTAGCTTCAATTAACTCTGTCGGGAATTGCATGTGTCGGGTGTCAGAAAGCCATCAAATTTTCTTTAGAAATGCCGGCTGCTGCACCCGCTTCATTCTTTGGCTGTCTGAGGGGCTTTAGCGATGGATAAGGATTCAAAGCTTGGGAAACGCAGATCTGGGGGACCAAGTTTCACAGGGTTAATGCCGCACTCGGGTGATAGACAGGACCATAGCTGAATGAATTGCAGGTTGTTACAATTTATAGGCCCTCTGGCACGGGTGAGATAGCATTTGGAGAGGCTGCGGTACCTTGTGAACCCCAAGCGCTGAAAGAGCAAACACACCAGAAGACACAGGCTGTAAAATAATATCTCTCCGGATAAATCTTTCTGACATCCATGAGAATTAGAAAGAACATTGATTTCAGGTGGAGTGTGGCCAGTGTTTCTGGATCTGAGGTCTTTAGGCTGTGATCTGTATGTCTGTGCTGCTACCCAATTTGAGACCAGCCCTAAAGAAAAGCAGGGTAGAGAAAGAACACTGATTTCAGGTGGAGTGTGGCCAGTGTTTCTGGATCTGAGGTCCTTAGGCTGTGATCTGTATGTCTGTGCTGCTACCCAGTTTGAGGCCAGCCCTAAAGTAAAGCAGGGTAGTAAACGTGTGGAAGCAGAGTGCCATCAGTTTGCAGAGTGGGTGTAGCAGAGT
Source organism: Psilopogon haemacephalus (assembly GCA_013396835.1). Taxonomy (NCBI): domain Eukaryota; kingdom Metazoa; phylum Chordata; class Aves; order Piciformes; family Megalaimidae; genus Psilopogon; species Psilopogon haemacephalus. The sequence continues at coordinate 70,246 of VWZI01018836.1, forward strand.
CCATCACAGTGTTGTGTCACTCCTGGGTCCTGTTCAGCCTTGGGAGGCTTTGCCACCATGCAATGGACAGCTGAAGAGAGGTAGCTAAGACAGACTCTTTTAGGACAGTAAAAAGAAGAGCTTCAGAGAAAGAAGCCTCCTGGAAGAAGCACACCTGACCTCCTTGCTCTTTGCAAGATGAGAATATGCTGGGGAGCACTTCCCCTTGTCAGGTGCTGCATACTCAGAGGGGAGAAGCTCTCTGTCAGACTAAACCTGAGAGCTGTTGTCTCTTGCCATGCGATGCTGCTTGTCACCCTTGGTGAGAGGGAAAGGACACACGGCCTGCCAGACTTCATTAGGCAGCTGTATCGAAATACAGCACAGGAGAGCTGTGAGGTTCCATCAGCCCCAGCAACACTCCCTCTGCCTTGGCTTGCCAGTCATCATCCTGTAATTCTTCTTTCAAGCATCGTTTTAAATCTTGGAAGAGTGGAAGGTGCTTATTTTCACTCTTAGCTTACACTCTTGGGCACTCTCTCAGCAGAGAAAAGATTGGGTAGAGATGTCTGGTGCTTCTTGAAAGCTCCAGATCCTCCCCCCACCTCGCCCCCACACCCCTGATTATCACTTCATTATCTAGCAGCCGCTTGCCAGATCAGACACAGAAGTCATTTTGCAGCCGGCGCTGGCAAACTGTTTCCCAGCAATGCGTTTATGTCTAAATGGATAATTCTCTATCCACAGCTTATCCCAAAGATTAAAAAGAACCCAACCAAGCTAGATCTGAACAAATCCAAAGCAGGAATCCTAATCAGTTCTGTTGCTGAAAGTGCATTAGCATGGCACAAGAGCGAGCATGGCTTTCTTCCAGTAGATACAGCAATCACAGCTCGTTTGGGCGGGGAATTTTTCTACTGCTGTGTATTGACACAAAGGAGCACTTAGCTTGATAATGCCTCCTGGCTGCTGCCACAAATCCGAATATTAAGAACAAATTAAGGTGTAAGATTAACCTCTGGAAGTTGTTACCTGTTCACAGTCAGGTAACAGTTGCTTCTTTAGCTTTTT
>VWZI01018836.1:71304-102504 GCA_013396835.1 Psilopogon haemacephalus
TTTTTTTACCAAAATATTGGCTGTCAGCACTCGGGAGTTTAAAAATAAAATTAAACTCCTGCCTTACTCAGGAAACAATTAGGATCTCAAATCTCCTGTAATGTTTTTGCTGCAGAATTTCTAATCTGCAATTAAATCTGTCATGGGTTGTAACAGAATCATAGAATCAGAGAATCAGTCAGGGTTGGAAGGGACCGCAAAGATCATCTAGTTTCAACCCCTCTGCCATGCCCAGGAACACCCTACCCTAAATTAGGCTGCCCACAGTCTCATCCAGCCTGGCTGCAAACACCTCCAGGGATGTGGCCCCAAACATCCCCCTGGGCAACCCATTCCAGGGCCTCACCACTCTCATGCTGAAGAAGTTCCTCCTCACATCCAGTCTGAATCTCCCCACCTCCAGCTGTGCTCCATTCCCCCTAGTCCTCTCACTACCTGAGAGCCTCAAAAGTCCCTCCCCAGCTTTTTTTGTAGGCCCCCCTCAGATATCGGAAGGCCACAATAAGGTCACCTTGGAGCCTCCTCCAAACTGAACAGCCCCAACTCTTTCAGTGTGTTCTCATAGGGGAGGTGCTTCATCCCTCTGATCATCCTTGTGGCTCCTCCCTGGACATGCTCCAGCATGTCCACATCCCTCTTATAATATGACTGACTGCAGTCCCCTGAACTCCAGCTTGTCAGGGTGGCTTACTCATGTGGGCAGTTCAAAGTGGCACCGATGTGGCAGCTTGCATAAACTGAAAGCCAGCTCAAAGTTCAACACAGCTACAAAAGTCCCAAGGCTGGAGCCATGGGTGTTGCTGTGTGCCAGGTCTTTGCTGCCCCAGGATGCCCAGCATTGCAGCTCTGCATCCTGGACAGCTGTGACCAGGGTCACGCCACCAATGAAACATGCCAGTCTGTGGTGTACTGGGGAATGGGAAAGTTGGCAATTACCCCAGTTCCCCAGAGGGTAAGTAGCATTGAGACTGAGTTAGAAGTGAGTAAACTCTATTTGCCTACATGTTGCCCCTTAATTCGAGAGAGATATTGAGGTACCGGAATGTGTCAAGAGAAGGGTGAGGAAGCTGATGAGAGGGCTGAAGCACAGCCCTGTGAGGAGAGGCTGAGGGACCTGGGGTTGTTTAGCCTGGAGAAGAGGAGGCTCAGGGGTGACCCTATTGCTGTCTACAACTACCTGAAGGGAGGTTGTAGCCAGGTGGGGTTGGTCTCTTCTCCCAAGCAACCAGCAACAGAAGGAGGGGACACAGTCTCAAGTTGTGCCGGGGGAGGTATAGGCTGGATATCAGGAAAAAGTTCTTGACAGAGAGAGTGATTGGCATTGGAAAGGGCTGCCCAGGGAGGTGGTGGAGTCACCAAGCCTGGAGGTGTTCAAGAAAAGACTGGATGAAGCACTTAGTGCCATTGGCTAGGGCTGGGTGCTAGGTTGGACTGGATGATCCTGGAGGTTACTTGCAACCTGGCTTATTCTATTCTTAATATCAGTATTGACAGCCATAATTGCAGGAGGATGTGGGTCTGGGGTAAAAGATATGTCTCTTTGGTGATGGTGGTAAATCTGGCCAAACATGGTACCTTCATAAATGATCTCAGTGCTGGATGCACTGTAGTGGAACCTGCAGTCACTGTGGAACTGAGAGAAGTGAGCAATAGAGGAGATCAAGGCTTGCTTTGAAAATACTTAAGTGAAATAACTTGGCTAAAAATAACCTTCCTTTTAATGGGATGGGGAAGCTGGAAGAAGCATGGAGAAATGTTGGTGGAAGACCATTTGAGGGATGCATTCTAGGAAAACTGCTGGGTGCTAGATTAGGTTGAAGGTGCAGATACTCTGTGCGGGGGAGAGCATGAGCTGCAGGTCCTCCTTCTCTGCTGAGCTTGGCTTGATCCCACTCAGCAGCTCCAGGTCCCCTTCTTGGCAGCTGCCTGTGGAGACATGGCGAGGAGTGGCAGGAGTTCAGAGAATAGCACCGGCAAGGTGCTGGAGCTGGAGAGACGGATTTATGTGGCCATGCTGACAGTGAGCTATGTGCATAGCTTAGCTAAGCACCAGTCTCAACATGGGATGAGGAGTAGGAGAGAGATTAGGCAAGAGCCTGCAGTCACTTGGAAGCCTGAAGTGCTGGTGAGGAAGAAAGGATATTTTAAGTGGTGAGGGATATAATGAAGAAAACAATGATGTGGCTTATAAAATGGAGGGAGGAGAGGGGGGAGTAAAAAAGTGATGAGGACATCTATTAAGGCATTAAGTAGCTTTCTAAAGGGAATGACTGTTATACTGTAGTGAAATTTGGACACTGCCAGCACAAGTGCACCTTCAAGAATTATCCCATGATGAGGATGGAAAGAAATGAAGATGTTTCCTCCTCCCTGTTTTGAAGGAGTGCTTTGCACTGTCCTGTCCTGTCCTGTCCTGTCCTGTCCTGTCCTATCCTATCCTATCCTATCCTATCCTATCCTATCCTATCCTATCCTATCCTATCCTATCCTATCCTACCCTACCCTGTGATACCAAAGGTTGGGGCCACATCTCTGGAGGTGTTTAAGGCCAAGCTGGATGAAGCTGTGGCCAGCCTGATCTAGGGTAGGGTGGCCCTTTGCATGGCAGGGGGGTTGGAACTAGCTGATCCTTGTGGTCCCTGCCAACCCTGACTGATTCTCTGATTCTATGATTGCTTGTTTTCAGCATCTCTCTGACAAAAGAGAGTGATTTTTTTTCCTTCCACTGAGTGACTTGGAGAGAGATTTGCTCTAGGTGAGCTGATTGATAGTGCTTCAGTTCTGTGTGTTCTGGCTGAGCTGAAGCTCTTGAGCCTTTAGCCTCCCCAGGGACACTGTCCACAGATGCAATGAACTTTCTTCCCAAATTCATTTTGGAAACTTGACCATTTTGCATAATAACGTGCAAGAGTCATTACAAATGCTACCAGCCACACAGTAGCTCAGCATTTCTCCCAGAGATACAGATTTGCTGAGGCTACTGGAAATGAGCAACTGGATTGGGAAATGCAGGAAATGTGTTAGTGTGGCTGGGCCGCAGCTGAGCAAATCTTGCCAAAATCTCTCTGGCTGCCTGGGCTTTTCCTCTGTGCTTTCTTGTCCTTTCATCTTCATTAACCTTTTTATAACTCTGTCTGATCACTGCAGCGTTCCCACCGTTTCCTACCAAAATGTCACTCTAATTGCTTTGTTATGAGCAGCCGATATCGATGTTGGCCATTAGCATCTAAGAGAGTGATTGAGATGGGATGGAGCTGTCTGTGAGCAATGCTGACTGTCGGATGTCCACCAAGGCTGCAAGGAATGCCTGTTGGGAGGGAGTGGGAGCAATCACCATATGAAACGTGCCTCCGTGAGTCTCCCAGATCGCTGATATCGTTGTGAGAAATTCAACAGCTTCTGGAACCCATCGAAGCCCTGCATAAGCTGCCAGATTTACTCTTTTGCAACTGTTTTTTTGTTGTTGTTTTGTTTTGGGGTTTTTTTTGGTGGGGGGCAAGTTTAAAACAACAAAAATAAAAAATAAACCCTCACAAAATGTTCCTGTTCAAAAAGATCCTTGTCAGCTGCTGCAGTCTTTGTGAGCCTGGGTGGGGCTTTTTTTTTTGGGTATAAGTCAGTAATTTCCATTGTCTAGCAGCAAGCTAGGGCATTAAATTGTCACGGATCACATCTTTCGCATCACACGTGCCCAAATCTGGAAGATTAATTATGCTCCCTTTGTAAAATGCAGTATCCCAAGTGATTAGGGAAGAAATGAATCAAGAATATGAATTTAAGTACCTAAAAGCAATTCAGCCATAGCTTGGCTTGAAAGAAAACAGCTGCCAAGAAAAACAGTGAGGCAAAAAAATGTGGAGCAGCATCTCTGAGGGTAGGGGAGGGAAAAGGACTTTGGGATGCTCCCAGAAGAGTGTTTAGACTGACCTGAGGCCCTGACACCTTCAGAAGGGATTTCATCAGCTCTGAGCTGGGTGAAACTCATGTGGAGTTTCTCTAAGTGACAGGCAGGCTAAACTGGAGGGTGTTGCAGGAGATGGTATTTCCCCCTTCAGTTAGGACTCCAAATTCTTGCATGTTGGTGATTGCAGCTTTAAAGCCTAAGGCTCAATGAACCTTTTCTGGTGTTAAAAGGAAAAGAGGGTATCAGTGTACTACATCCAGGAATTCATGCAGCATATTTTGCCTTCTGCTATTCCTGCTATGCGATTTCCTGCATGCTTTTGTTCTTCCCTTGCATTTTAAGGGCTCTGCGAGAGGAGGTGCAGTGAGGGTTGGGAGCGTGACCCTTTCATGCATGGTGTTGGTGCACTGGTGCAAAGCACTGGCAGGGTATGTTTGCTCAGTGGGAGCAGCAGGAGTGGGATGGACATGCATTCCTGCCAACAGGCATAGTGGTGACCTCCAGCACAGGAGCTGCAGCAACGTGGGTGGAAAATGTGCTTTGCTTGGTGGAGGTGAATCATATTGCAAGGTGCTGCTGTATGCAGAGTCAACGCTCCGTGTTGGAGGGGCAGTATTGAGTGAGGACAACAACAAATGAGGCTCCCAGGTGACCTCATTGTGGCCTTCCAGTATCTGAAGGGGGCCTACAAAAAAGCTGGGGAGGCACTTTTGAGGGGGAATGGAGCAAAGCTGGAGGTGGGGAGATTCAGATTGGATGTGAGGAGGAAGATCTTCACTGTGAGAGTGGTGAGACACTGGAATGGGTTGTCCAGGTGGTGGTTGGGGCCACATCCCTGAAGGTGTTTAAGGCCAGGCTGGATGAGGCTGTGGCCAGCCTGATCTAGGGCAAGGTGTCCCTGGGCATGGCAGGGGGGTTGGAACTAGATGATCTTTGTGGTCCCTTCCAACCCTGACTGATTCTATGATTCTACAAAGCCATACTCAGACTACTTATATATTCAGGCTGATCCTGCAGGATGTGAGTTTGGCCCAGTATGTGTTCTGTCTGTTTTTATTACTATGCCTCCCTTTTGACTTCCTTCAAGAAAAATAAAAATTGGAAGGAACATTAAAAATGGAAAAATAATAGAATCATAGAATGCTTTTAAGTTGAAAGTGACCTTTAAAGGTCATCAGGTCCAACCCCTCTGCAGTGAGCAGGGACATCTTTAACTAGACCAAGTTGTCCTGTCCAGCCCTGAATGTTTCCAGAGATGGGACTTGTACCACTTTGTGTTGGTTTGAGCTAATTGGAGAATTTGAGTGAGAAATTAGACTATTGGCTGAGAGAGAGTTAAACAACACAGTGTCACTTCACCAAGTTTCACTGAGACACTGGCAACCTATGCCAGTTTTTCACCACCATGATTGTAAAAAATGTCTTCCTTACATCTAGTCTAAATCTCCCCTCTTTTACTTTAAAACCATCACCCCTTGTCCTGTCCCAACAGGCCCTACTAAAAACATTATCCCCATCTTTCTTATAGGCCCCCTATTAACTACTGAAAGGCCACAATAAGGTTTCCTCAGAGACTTCTTTTCTCCATGCTGAGCCCCGAAGTGTTGCAAAACAGTCTTGCAAGTGTGTGCCAGCCCAGAGGCACGGATGGACTGCTGGGGCTGTTAGCACCAGACAAGTCATGCTGCAAAATGCCACTGAGGTTCCTGGTTCCAGTGCCCCTGCTGAGACCTGCCCTATTTTCTTGCTAACCACCAGTTCACCAACAAATGAGCCACATCGTCTGCTCCTCCCAGCACTGTCACCAGCACTGCTTGGTGCATTATGGCCAACCACTGACTCTGCTTTTTTTTCCCTGAAGGATCTGCCACTGTTTGTCTAGAAATGAACATAGCAGAGACCGAGTGGGAGATGTAACTGTCTCCAGATGTGCTCTGCGAGCAGGATGGGAATGGGCTGTTCCTTGTCTCTGCTGTGGACAGGAAAGCGCCTGGGATTAAGCTGGACATCTAAGTCCAGGAAAAGCTTTGAAGGGTGAGAAGGAGAGAGCTGAGGGAAGCAGTTGCCCAGGAAGACTGGAATTTCAGCGAGTGGGTATTTTTAGAACTGGGTTGGGCAATAAGCTGTAATTTGACCCTGCCTTGACGGATGAACTGGGAGACCACTCGAGGTCCCTTGTGGCCCCATTTGCTGAGTTGTATTTGTTTGCTTGTGTTTATGTAGCATTTAAAGGCTCTGGGTTGGGGCTGTTTCTGTGCGCACACATATGAGCAAGGGGCAGGGAGTTCACAGCGTGACCAGACACATATATATCAGAGTGCTTATCAGTAACTGTAAGCAGATAAGGGAGTTCTAAAGCTCTCATTTTAGAGAAGGGGAAAAGTTTCAAATGTGTTTCTGTGAAAAGCAGAGAGACAGAAGAATTCCCAGCAGCAGAAGTCCCACGTTCCCTTCCCTCTCCTCTTTCACTCTTATGTTCCCGAGACTTAGTCACCCCTGCCTCAGGGCTGGTGAGACCCTTCTGATATCTAATATAACTCATGAGGATGAGAGAAGACCAACACAAGGACCCAGGCAGTCAACCCAAGTTAAGGACTTGAGGTGGCTTGGGGAAGGGCCTGGTGAGCACCAGATCTGGGGGAGGGAGGTGTAAGGTGGCCATATGGAAACTTGGGGAGTTGTAGGAGGCTCCATAAGACTTCCTTTGTCAGAACTCAGTGACAAAAATTACTTGCCCAAGACCACAGAAACCTGTGATGTGACAGAGATTTTACCTATGCATTTTCCTCACCGAGCTGTGTTTTGGGAGGCAGTTATGTCAGGGAGCAGTGCTGTCTGTCATCTTTGGCTGTGCCTGCACCAGAAGGTCTATCGTGGCTGTGCTGTGCAGATGTTTGGACAGTTGTGTGAGCAGCTTGGGTGAGCTGTGCTCCTCTGTCAGGCTCCACAAGCTTGGCCCGACAGTGCCTGCTGCCAGCTCTGCACAGAGTGCTCTTGCAAAGTACTTTGGGATGGAAATAATAATCTATAATTGTAACTTATCAGCCTTCTTTAAAACACAAAGAACAAAAAAAGGGAAAGGGAAGAAAGGAGTCTTTTTTTTTCTTCTTCCTCCTGGGAGGAGCTCTTATCTGATCCCTGAAGATCGTTTTAGTGTCTGTGCTATTTTTGTAGCTGGAAGTGCAGCCTGCGAACGAGCAAGCAGGGCTGGGAACCTCAGAGAAATTCATTACGAAAGTAGGAGGCCAAAAGTTGAGTGGAGACGTGGAAATCAAACAACTGTGTGCTTTCCAGCCTCTGAATTTGATCTCCTTCTCTGAAGTCCTACCAGCCGTATGGCTCCTGAGCTCAGAGACAGCTGGGCTGGAGCAACCAGCCTTGACACAGAGGTCTGCTAGGCAAGATAAGGTTACTTAAACATCTTCACCCCATCACTGTCTAATGTGTCACATTTGGAGTCCACTATCGATTTCCAGGCCTTGGGATCCTTATAGCCACCAAAGTATAGATCAGGATTAACTCACCCACCTTTTTTGCACGGTGATGGTGATGAGCTGCAGAGTTCAATTTTTCACCACTTTTCCACTCCTGCTCTCCAGGTTGGCCATCTGCGTGCAGCTGCCTACAATAACTCCAAGAAACACAAGAAGGATGTGGAACTGTTGGAGAAAGTCCAGAGGGCCATGAAGATGATCAGAGGACTGCAGCAGCTCTGCTATAAGGACAGGCTACAAGAGTTGGGGCTTTTCAGCCTGGAGAAGAGAAGGCTCCCAGGAGACCTTATAGTAGCCTTCCAGTATCTGAAGGGGAACTACAGGAAGGCTGGGGAGGGACTATTGACAAGGTCTTGTAATGCCAGGACAAGGGGTAATGGGTTAAAGCTGGCAGAGGGGAGATTTAAACTGGATGTTAGGAAGTTCTTTGCAGTGAGGGTGATGAGACACTGGCACAGGTTGTCCAGGGAGGTTGTGGCTGCTGCCTCCCTGGAGGTGTTGAAGGCCAGGTTGGATGAGGCCTTGAGTGACCTATTCTAGTGGGAGGTGTCCCTGTCTATGGCAGGGGGTTGGAATTGGATGATCTTTGAGGTCCCTTTCAACCTAAACCATTCTATGATTCTATGATAAATGGACCCCTCTTTGCTGCTTTCCCAAAATAACAACATCACAGAATCATGTAATTGTGGGGGTTGGAAGGGACCTCTGGAGATCATCTAGCCCAGCCCCTCTGCTAAAGCAGTTTGCCTACAGCAGGTTGCACAGAATCATGCCCAGGTAGATTTGGAATCTCTCCAGAGACGGAGACTCCACAATCTGTCTGAGCAGCCTCTTCCAAGTGCTCTGGCACCCTCAAAGTAAAGAAGCTTTTCTAAAATAGTGAGGGGCGCTGTGATAAATTTGGGATATGGAGCTGTTTCACTCCTGCTTGCTCAGGAAAACGGCAGAGAGCTGGCAGTTTGTTTTTTTCACACATCAGCTGAGAATCATGTGTTTGAAAATCTTACAGAAGGTGGTTGGCTTTTTTTCCCCCATTTTTCCTTTTTTTTTTTTTTTTTTTTTTTTTTTTTTTTTTTTTTCCTTATTTTTTTTTCTTTTTTCCCTTTTGTGTGTGTGCAATTCACAATCCAAAGTACTGATCTCTTGATGTATGCCTGCTGACAGGTGCCCATCTGGTCCCCTGGAAGCTCATCTTTCGTGCCTGTGAGATGGGGTGAAGCAGCGTCAGGCTGGCGCGCGTGCTCACGGCACAGCAGATCTGCTCTGCTGGGTATCCGCAGCCGAAAGGGGCAGGGGATGCAAGATTGCATCTCTGTGGGTGGTTGTCATGCAACCGAGCCTGCTCATCCTTGCCGGTGTGGGAAATGGTGCTGGCTGCATCGCTAGTGCAGGGAAGGAAGGAGCAGGAGAAAAATGACACTGCTGCAAAAGGCTGGCAGGCATTCATGGTGCCCATGGCTCTGTCTTTGCTGGGGAGCGGAGATCTGTGTGCTGCCATCAGGCAGGGGGTTAGATTTTGACAGCGTTTCTATTAAGCCAGGAAAAGTTTGACCTCTGCCTGTTCTTTAGTTCTAGCTGAGTTTGGGAGATTATGACAAAGACTGTGTAGGCGTGTTCCCAGTGTTCAGTTTCCAAAAGATGGAAATATCATCTCGCTCGGCCTTTGGAGCGTTGAGCAGGGGGAGCTGGAGCGCTGTGTCCTTCAGTGCAGCCCCAAAGCCCCTGACTCCAGCACCCTGCTTTCCTCCCCGCCCACTCTGCAGCCTTCTCACTATGGGTTTGCCCTAATCGTGACCGTGTGGAAGCTGGGGTAGGAGGCAAGTCTTGCTGCTTCTTGCTCTACTGAAAAACATTTATGGTGTTTTGGGGTTCATAGAGAAGCCAAAGAGTGCACAGGCACTTTCCCATCCTCTTTCTCGCTGTGTATATAGAAACATATTGGAACGTTGCTGCTGGTGGCTTTTGACTGTATTAGTATTTTTGTAGTCCTGGATTTACCCCACCCTAACTTTGCCAGAGGTGCCTGGCTCTGGAGCACAGACATCCTCGAGCTCCCTCTGTTGTCAATGGAGCGAAGCACCTGCAGAAGGTGACCTTGCTCTGAGGTGAGCCCTTGGGCTAATTTGCTCCTCTCTTGTTCTGTGTCAGCGAAGCACATACTGGCAGCTGGGGTGGGTCTGGACCTATGTGTCCTGCGTGGCCAGGAGCCTTTGCCAGGCTCCACCGTGCCAGGTGCTGCACACAAACGTGGGTTAGGAAGGTGGCTCTGCCTGAGGGAGCTTGAGATCTGGTGATGCATCTACCCAGACAGGTGCCAAATCAGGAGCATCAGGTCAGATAGAAGAAGAGGTGATTGTGCTTGTCTAAGCTGGCTGGAGAAAAGTAAGGCCTTGAAAGCACCTGCCCCATAGCCCCAAGCCCTGTCACAACTTCTTGTCCGTTGCTTCACAGGAAAGGAGAATTGGAAGAAGGGAATTGAGATGCCTTTGCAGAAGGCACTGGGGTGATGCCTCTGCAGCAGGAAGCCATCAGCCCCAGCCCGATGAGCTGGTGGTGGGCCCATCCTGCAGCAACTCAGGGAGGGGAGCTGACATCTTGAGAGTGAGAAGAAATGAAACAATGAGGAGAGATGAGAGATAGGGCAGGGCACGCCTTGAGATGAAAGACATGTGGTTTGTGTTTGAGGAGTAGTGACATTCCGTGGAGAGGAGGATTTATTTCTTCATTAACTTGGTGCCTGAACAAGTTTATCTTGAAGCTCTGAACAAGTGTCATTAATGTTTCCTTTGAGCAAACGAGGCTCTTTGATAATGCCTACCCTCCTCTGACCTTTATTTTAATTTTGAATGCTACTAATTAATGCTGATCGTTCATTCAAACACTAAACTGGTTGTTCCTGCTAAATGCAAAGCAAGTGCTTTGTGGTCAGGAGCAAAATAGGGGCAGGCTTCTGTAGGGAGCTCTAAGGTTGAGGGACACCCTACGCAAACCAGGGACTGATGTCTTCAATTGGGAATTTCCTCTCTGGTCCTTGGGGTGTAGCTGTAAATAGCACATCCCACAGGAAAGGAGAGGGAGCTCTCAGAGGATGGCTCATGGGAGCTGTGCCAGGGCTCAGGAGCATCTAAACCTTGTGGGTTTTGTTTTCTGTTAAAATGTCTGCTTTTCAGCTCCCTTGGAAAGGGTGTTCGGTGGCTGCTGAGGAGCACAGTTTCATCATGCTACCAACCCCATCTTGCCATGGTTTGGACTGCTGGCCAAGAGGGATGTCAAGAGGGATGATCCTACATGGATCCAAATTTATCTAACATACAGGCAGAGAAGGGAGGACTCAGTGCCAGAGGGTCTCTGTGGACAGGATTTCTGGGCTAGACTTTGCCAAGGAGGAAGGAGTTTCACGAAGGAAAGGCTGGTGACCAGGATTTCTTTTCTTTGCACAAATCCTGCCTTAGTGATTTATCACTTGGAAAACTAATGGAGAGTGATAACTCTTTGTGTGAAAGAAGCTCCCTGGCGTATATAATTATGGTGCTGCTGTCTCCAATTCCTACACAGGCTTAGAGGACAAAACAGGATTCCAGGCTCCAGCTTGAACCCCTCCCTGTTTCATATGAGTATGAGTAACCACTGTGGCTAGACAAACTGTGGCAACAAGATAGAGGCAGGGGATTCGAAGGCCAAATTCTTCTGGGTACAGGAGTGCAATCCTTGGTGCATCTTAACTGGTGGGGTCAGCTGGGTGCTGTCTGCAGACACATTAGAAGCCTCTTAGGGAACTGAAAGCAACTCTACCAGGGCTTTAGTTCCCTCTCAAAGCAATGGGGCTACCAAACTTCCCAGCAGAGAATCCTGGATCCCCACTACTGAAGTGCTTTAAATGTCAGGTCTCAGAGAACTGTGTGGGCTCACCTTAGCCCACCATAAGCACCATGAAGCATGCTCTCTCTCCAAATGCTTAGCAACGTTACCAGCTTTGGCTCCTTTCCTGGAAAGAAGAAGGAAATGCGACTGAAAGCTTAGCAGCATCAGCAGCGCTCTTGAATGGCAGGGCCCATCTATTTTGGTCTAATAATGATTGCACTATCTAGCAGTCTGCCATGGTCGTGGTCCCATGATATTTCTAGCACGAGGAAGGGAAGATAAAACATCCACTGGCAATGAATGTTGAGCCTCTAATAGCTTCCAGGCCAGGCCAGCAGATATAAATATGACTTCCTGGTTTCCACACGCCAACAGATTGGCACAGCTGAACAAAACCTCTTTTCCAGCCCCTACGAGGGCTTTTTAGCACCCGTGGAGTGATTGGTTTTTTTTGCTCAGCTCCCTATCTGCTGGAAACTCAGCCTGCCTTTTGCCACTCCAGCTCAGCCTGTAGGTCCTGTGAGGCTGATTTTTAAGGAGCACGGTGAAGCAGCATCGCTTAAACGTTTTGCTCAGGAGCTCCACCACATCAGAAGGCAGTGAATGAATCAGGCACATTCCTTTATCTGATGGTGTGTTTGGCTGAAAGGAGTGACATGCAGTGAGGAACTTGCTGGTGCAGGGAATTTCTGTTTACATAAATCTCCAGCCCACAGATGTGCATGTGTGTGTGTTTTTAAAAAAATTATATATATTATTATGGCAATCCCAAGCACAAATACAGGCTGGGCAGTGACTGGCTGGAGAGCAGCTCTGCAGAGAGGGACTTAAGGGTACTGGTGGACGAGAAGCTCAACCTGAGGCAGCAGTGTGCACTTGCAGCCCACAAAGCAAACCAGATCCTGGGCTGCATCAGGAGAAGTATGGCCAGCAGGTCGAGGGAGGTGATTCTCTGCCTCTATTCTGCCCTGGAGACCCCACCTGGAGTACTGTGTCCAGTTCTGGAGTCGCTATTACAAGAGGGATGTTTACAAGCTGGAGCATGTCCAGAGAAGGGCCACGAGGATGCTCAGAGGGCTGGAGAACCTCTGCTATGAGGGCAGACTGAAAGAGATGGGGCCATGTTTGGAGAAGAGGAGGCTCCCAGGTGACCTTATTGTGGCCTTCCAGTATCTGAAGGGAGCCTACAGAAAAGCTGGGGAGGGACTTTTTAGGCTCTCAGGTAGTGACAGGACTAGGGGGGAATGGGGCAAAGCTGGAGGTGGGGAGACTCAGACTGGATGTGAGGAGGAAGTTCTTCAGCATGAGAGTGGTGAGAGCCTGGAATGGCTTGCCCAGGGGGTATTTGGGGCCACTTCCCTGGAGGTGTTTAAGGCCAGGCTGGATGAGGCTCTGTCCAGCCTGATAGGGTAGGGTGTCCCTGGGCATGGCAGGGGATTTGGAACCAGCTGATCCTTGTGGTCCCTTCCAACCCTGAGTCATTCTATGATTCTATTTAATCTTCTTCTCTGCCATTCCATCTGTGTAAGATCCTCACTGAGAACTATTTAAAACCCAGCAGCATTCAAATACTTGACAAACTAAAGTTGGGAAGGAGAAGGAAGCACATGGCTGCAAAGAGATGCAGTGTTTAGGGAGCTGGTCTTATGGTGCTGCAAGAGATTTTCCCTAGGTGATTTGTGTTCAATTTTTTTTTTTTTTTTTTTTTTTAATGCACAAAGGAGGGTGTATGTTAGGTATACATTAAGGTGCCTGTGCCTAAGGAAATCGATAGCATATTATCTCTGCTTCTGGCAAGAGTTAATCAATTCATTATGCGTCAAGAAAATGATGCTGGCCTTGAAATCTACCAGGGATTAGAAGCAGAGAGGGTCCTAGATGAGCAATGACACTTAAGCCCTCCCCAAAGCCTCGAGACCAGGCTTTGAAATTATTAATTTCTATGATTTAGCTGACAACTGATCCCCATGCTGATGCCTTGCTCCAAACACTGAAACAACTCCTGTGCTTCCATTTCAGAGGCTTTTTAGTTCAAGATGATAGGCTTGCCAAGTCAAGCACCACGAAGTTGAGGAATGCCAGAAGTGTCTTTGCTCAGACAGCCCTAATTTCCTTTCCTTGCCCATGCTTTAACTCTAGATCAGCCTTGGATGACTTCTCTCCCACTTATGGCTTCCTTGCATAGTTCTGCCATTGCATCCCACCCAGATCCAGGTTTTCCTTTCCTCCATGTACTTATGCTTTCCTAGGCAGAGTTAAAAAGGTGGGGGGAGGAAATCCCAAATCATCTTATTTGGACAAAAGGCTCATTCCTACAACTCATTTCCCACCCCTTTGCTTAACCTACAGCACTGCAGCAGGGAAGGCTGAAGAGAAGACCATCAGAGTGCTTTAGGGTCACTTAAATCAGGCAGATTTTCCAATCCTGTGTATGAAACAGGTGGGTCAGTGTCTACAAAACCCATCAGTTTTCATCTGCACCTCAAGAAGATGTCATGTGCAGGAGGCACCATCCAGGGCACATGACAAGAGGGTTTGTGACTTGAAGGTGTCTGGCAGGCTTACAGACCAGCAGTCTAATGCCATGGCCCTACATGTTGCATGGATGTGATCAATGATGCCATCTGTGTCTGGCACCCACATGTGCCCTGCTTCTCTGTGCAATGGGCACGGCAGTGGACTCACCTCCATAACTGCCTACATTTTGCTCATGAATCCTTTGTATCCCATTAAATAGAGAAGTGGCAGAGCATTTGCTCTATTGCCAGCAGGAGGCCAGAAATAGATCCAGCATGGACATGGGGGTCTCCTCTGCCTTTGTTGCCCTGAAAAACTACAGAGTACTCCCAAAGCTACTTCTTTTCTTACCCGTGCTGCAGCCAGGGGCAGAAGCCATGGGCAAGAGCTGTGACTAGAAATACTCCTGGTGAGCATCACGGTCTAGTATCTGACCACAAAAGGACTTGTGTGAAGTGGCCATGGCAGGATTCCAGAGTCCCCAGTGTGGTTGCACTCCTGCATTGCAGGAAAGCCTTTATCTGGATGTGTTCCTGTGTGACCTGCCCTAGGTGATCCTGCTTTGGCAGGCGGATTGGCCTCAATGAACTTTGGCCTGCTGAGGGAACTTGAAATTGTTTGGAGCTCCTCTAATATGGTCACTTCTTAGAGTTTTGTCATTAGACATAACTTTTTTGGTTATTTTATGGGGATACAAAAGCCATGTTAATATAAAAAAAACAAACCAGGGCCATGAGGATGATCAGAGGGCTGGAGCACCTCTCCTATGAGGACAGACTGAAAGAGTTGTGGCTGTTCAGTTTGGAAGAGGAGGCTCTGAGGTGACCTTATTGTGGCCTTCCAGTATCTGAAGGGGGGCCCAAGAGAAAGCTGGGGAGGGACTTTGAGGCTATTAGGTAATGACAGGACTAGGGGGAATGGAGCAAAGCTGGAGGTGAGGAGATTCAGACTGGATGTGAGGAGGAACTTCTTCAGCATGAGAGTGGTGGGAGTTTGGAATGGGTTGCCCAGGGGGGTGGTTGGGGCCACATCCCTGGAGGTGTTTGCAGCCAGGCTGGATGAGGCTGTGGGCAGCCTAATTTAGGGTAGGGTGTCCCTGGGCATGGCAGAGGGGTTGGAACTAGCTGATCCTTGTGGTCCTTTCCAGCCCTGACTGATTCTATGATTCTATCTCCAGAGGTCCCTTCCAACCCCTACCATTCTATGATTCTATGATCTTGGCTGATCATTGACTACCACTTAGCAACACTTTTCCTTTTAACAACTACAGCAGCAGCAGGAAGCCATGAGTCCTGGGCTTTTATGAGTGAAGCTGACAGTTTGACTACAACAAGTGGTCTTCTGGAAAATCCCCTTGCATGGAGCAGCTTGTCTCCACAACTTTACTCTCATATTACTAGTGGAGGACAATGCCAGTGCCATGCCCTTTTTCTGATGGCATCCCATGCACTGCCTTGAAGGGTAGTTCTACCACAAGGAGAAGTTCCCTTCCCAAGCCTTATGTCAGGCTCAGCCTAGTTTTGGGAAAACTCTTTGGCTCACATGTCACTAAGTGCTGGCCTGAAACCTTTGTTTGCAGGATACTGAACACAACATAAAATGGTTTAGGTTGCAAGGGACCTCAAAGATCATCCAGTTCCAACCCCCCACCACAGGCAGGAACACCTCCCACTAGAACAGGTCAGCCAAGGCCTCATCTAACCTGGCCTTGAACATAGAATCATAGAATGGTTTAGGTTGGAAGAGACCTTAAAGATCATCCAGTTCCAACTCCCCGCCATAGGCAGGGACACCTCCCACTAGATCAGGTCGCTCAAGGCCTCATCCAGCCTGGATGAGGCTACATCTCCAGGGAGGGAGCAGCCACAACCTTCCTAGGCAACCTATGCCAGTGTCTCACCACCCTCACTGGAAAAAACTTCCTCCTAACATCCTGTTTCAATCTCCCCTCTGCCAGTTTAAACTCATTCCCCCTCATCCTGTCATAACAAGGCCTTGTAGATAGTCCCTCCCCATCCCTCCTGTAGGTCCCCTTCAGATACTGGTAGGCTACTATAAGGTCTGCTCGAAGCCTTCTCTTCTCCAGGCTGAAGAACCCCAACTCTTGTAGCCTGTCCTCGTAGCAGAGGTACTCCAGCCCTCTGATCATCTTCATGGTCTCCTCTGGACTCTCTCCAACAGTTCCATGTCCTTCTTGTGTTGGGGGCTCCAGAACTGTACACAGTACTCCAGGTGGGGTCTGACAAGAGCAGAGTAAAGGGGGAGAATCCCCTCCCTTGCCCTGCTAGCCACGCTGGCCACATCTGTTGCTGCATGCGTGGGTTTTGATTATGGTGGTGTAAGCTTCTCATCAGCTACTTAAACCTACCTTAGGCTGGCATGTTGTACTGCTCCAGGTCACCCTGTTCACTGGGATTGCTGCAGGGAATAACAGCCTGACACCATGAAGGGCAAGCTTGTGTGTGTGGCAAGATGCAATAGCTGGGTGGCAGGAATGGGTTGTGCCTGTTATTAGCAGTGCAGTGGTGCTCCAGGCTCCAACTGGGATTGACTTCCTTGGTGCCATGCAGAGGCTTGAGAAAGAAATTTCAACATGACATAAGCAGTAGGTAGCATGCAATGAGCTTTTGTGAAGGGTTTGAGATGTGGGTGTCTTTGAGCCAAGTACTGCCCTATAGAGGCTTGGTTTGGGTTTTTTTTGTGCTAGGACTCCAGAGGTTCCTTCCAACCCCTACTGTTCTATGATTCTGTTACTTAAATGGCAATGAATGTTTGAGCAGGCAGCAGGACTGCAGTGACTGCAGAGACTCTCCTTAACCCTCACTGGTGGGCTGGGAAGGAGGGAGAAAGCAAAGACTCAGAGTGGCCTTGCTGTGCCAGCAAGAGGTCTTTCTGTTGGGTAGAACAGCTCAGTCTCTGCATCTCAGACTTCACCTCTTTGAGGCTGGGCTGCAGGTTTGAAAGGAAATCTGACAGAGGAGGCAGCAGGGAGTCCTCCCAGCGGTAGTGCAAAGGAGGGTGAGACAAGAGCAGGTGCAATGAGGAGAAGATAGGAATGCAGTGAAAATTGAAAAAGTCTAGCTAAGTTATTCCTGTGGATAGCTTTGAAGCATTTGTTTCCATGGCATCTCCACGTCCTTTAAATACCTCCAGGGATGATGACTCCACCACTTCACTGAGCAGCCTGTTCCAGGGCTTGACAACCCTTTAAGGGAAGAAATTTTTCCTAATGTCTGACCTAAATTTCTCCTTGTGCAGCTTGAGGACATTTCCTCTTGTTCTATCACTTGCTACTAGTGAGAACTGACTGACTCCTAGCTGACTCAAACCTCCATTTGGGTAATTGTAAAGAGTGAGAAAGTCTTCCTTCAATCTCCTTTTCTGCAGGCTAAATAACCCCACTTCCCTCAGCTGAGATTCATGAGACCTGCTCCTCCAGACTCTTCACCAGCTTTGTTGTCCTTCTCTGGACACACTCCAGCACTTCAACAGATGAGGCTCAAAACTGAACCCAGCATTTGAGAAGCAGACTCACCAGTGTGCTTCTCTTTGATTCCAAGCAGAGACACGCCTAGGCAGATGCTTTGCACTGTGCTCTCTGGCCTCTCTGCTGGCTGCAGCCATCTCAGCAATGTCTCCTGCAAGCTGTAGTGAAAAGAATGTGTTTCATCCCAAGCAACAGGTGATTCATCTCTCAACCAGGTTCCTTGCGAGGCTCCCAGACACCCCTCCAGAAGTGTGGATTCAGCAAGGCTGGGGGGAGTCAGCATAACCTCCTTCAAAGCCAAGTCAACCCCTGGGTCACCACATCCAGCCTTGAAAGTGAGAAGTGTTGCAACAGCCTGAGAGCTATGAGGGGTGAGGACGCCAAAGAATGTGCTCCACACTGGATTGCTCCATGCTGGGGTAAGGGGGAGATGTTTATTGAAAAAAAAAAAAACAAAACCAAAAAACCAACACACCAAATGACCGTCTGGATGAGAGCCCTTTGCTCAAAACATGAGAGGAAGCAAGCCTTGGAATATCAAAGAATATAATAGATTTTCTATTTGCTTTGCAAAACAAAACCCAACCCTCTCCCACAGCATTTCTGCAGCTACGCAGCTATAAACAGACAGATTCCAAAGTTAACTTCTGATGGATTTCCTTAGTGCTCAGAACAGGCTCTTTCTGGAGTGGAAGCATTGCTAGGGAAGGCTCGTTCCAGCAGGAGTGCCCGTAAAAGTGCTACTCATTGAGGCTCTTTATTTTGTGATGAGCTGGAGAACACAGAGGTTTGTGATTTCAGGGGCTAATCTGCTTGCTCCAGCTGCGGTGGGGAAAGCAGAGATTCAGGCTGATTTTAATGGCCGGAGCAGCTGGGTCGTAAATAACTCATGTAGAAATGAGTCTATTTTTTCCCCCCCCCCGAACAGGATGCTCCTGCAGATGTGGCAATTAATCACAGTGATCAGTGTCTCTCCACAAACATTTCCAGGGAAACTGAAACGATGGCTTCTTGCTCTTTCAAGGGGCTGAATCAGAAATTCAGGCTGGAGGCTTAACACTTAGTCAGTACTTCCCCAGAAATGGAAGATGTTGAAAAGGAGAAATTACGACGTAGGAAAAGCCTCCTGGACTTGCAGTCCAAAGGCCACAGCTGGGATTTCTTGGAAATACCTTTGCAGTTGCCATGGCATTTGTTGTGCTTATCAAAGATCTGCCAGGTGATGCTCTTTGGCATTAGAAATACCAACTACAAAGGGAGGCAGGTTAATTGGGTTTCTTGAAAAGGTCTGGGCTGATAAGGACTTGTGGTATTTCCACAAAAAAAAGGTTGCCAGCTGAGCATCTCAAAGCTCACTTATACCAGGGATGCTCTGCACACTTCTGCCTGAGCACTGAGTTCCCACTTCGCTTTGCAGAGAAGAAAATGCTGCAGAAGTGACCATTTTCTCCATAAAAACTGTCTCAGAAGGGGCTGGTGGACCTGACCAAGGATGGCTTCATAGCAGGCATCAGGCCAAGTGTGAACAGGAAGGGATGCCACAGGCTGGCTATAAGGGTTTGGCTGCAGGGACAGATTCCTACCTTTATCCATTTACATTGTAATGAGGTGTCCAGTGCTGCTGGGCTCTGTGCTGCTTGGCAGACAGACATCCAGGTCAATGCCACCTGAATTAACGCTGTTTGATTGGTATTTTCACATCCTGGACCACCAGACCTGACTGCTAAATCTGTGCTGCTGGACCCCTTAACCCTGCATAGATGCATGCCTTGGACTCTGCTATTAGGATGGATCTCCTGAGCCAATTTCTTGCCTGGGTCTGCTGGGATCCAGAGTGGTTTGGAGTGGAACTGGTTGTAGGGTGTCTTGTTTTGTTATCTGGTTTTGGGATGCTTGTTCTCCTGACTGTCTTGAGACTGTGTGCCTTTCAGGTGTGAGCTAAGGCACAGTGGCCTGGGTATCAACAGGGACTGGTGATACTGGGGAGGAAAGCAGTGCAGAGTCATCATTGCTGCAGTAGCTATTTTGGAATCCTGGGGAAAAAAATTACTACTTTTACCCATGCTTCTCTTATCTGAACCAGCCTGGGTGATAATGGAGGACTTACTGTAGTCCAGAATATGTTCATTAAGGGATGCTGCATGTCTGTGCCATGAGGGAGCAAAGATGCCACCTTTGGTCTTGGCATTACTTCTAAAGTCTACTTGTACCTGGAGAGGAGGCTGCTTTGCTTTGGGTGAGTTTGCTGTGGTCTTAGCTGCAGCTTCCTCCTCTGTCAAGCCCCACTGTGTGTGAAAAGGCTGGAGGAAGGCTTGGACCATCACTTGGGATTTTCCCCATCCCGCCCGCCCACTGCGGTCTGTCAGTTTAATTTTCTTAGGCAGTGATTTCTGCCCTCCAGGACTGATTGTATCACACAGCTATGTGTCACCCAGGCAAGTTAGGATTTATTGCTGTGCTGCTCTCTCCAAGAGCCCATATTTTACTAGTCTGAGTCAGGGGAAGAGAGGAGAAAGGGAGGAGAAATTTCTCTTCTCTCCAGTTTTGAGCCCACCCACAGGAGCCTGAAACAAGGTAGGAGAACTGGATCCCATGTTGAAGGAACCTCCTCAGTCAGGTCCCCATTCCCAGAGTTGGTATGGGAGTCTGTGGAAATTTGTGCCCAAGGTGTCTGCACTGTCCTGAATCTCTGAGCCATGTCTATGCCCACACCCACCGTCTGGTCCTGAAGGAAATAGGTGCACAGTCCTTGTCAGCACCTATCTGGGTTTCAGATGTGAAATATTGGCCTAATTGTCAACCTCCTGGGAGCAGAAGAGCCATGGTGAACAGCAGAAGAAACAGGGAGCTTCCAATAGTATTTGCTTCATGCTATACCTCTCCTGCTGCTCTGGGATGCAGCAGCTGAAGCAATGTGTGCTTGGATGATCCTGGAAGTAAACCAGACCAATGTGGGCAGATTAGCACATGGAGTGAAGGGAACAGTAGCTAATCTCTATACAAAAATGTGCTTACTTTGGGTTTTGGGGGTTCGTCTGTTATTTTGTTGTTTTTTTTTCCTTTGCATGCCAATTTATTTCGTTAGAAGCCAAATAATCACGTCCATGCTTGGGGGTTTTCCATCCTGCTGAGAGCTATTGGATTTGATTAGCACATTAAGTGCTCGCCGAAATGAAAATTATCAGCAATTAAAAGATGACCTGAAGGATGAGATAAGACACAAACCTTCTAAGTAGAAGCATCTCTGTGAATGAGATGAGATGGAGAAAGGTCTTGTTTTTCTCCCAGGAGCGCGTTCAGCGCTCTGCTCATACTTCTTGCTTCTTCCCACTGCTGTTGCTTGTCTTCCTATGGTGACCCTCACGTTGCTTGGCTGCCACTGGACTCCTGATGGACATTTTCACAGCCACTAATTGAATACTGACATGTAACAAATGCTTCATGGTGAAGACATCCTGCCTTGACCCTCCACCTGTCTTACAGCAGAGAAGTGCAAGACATTAAATATCTCATTACCAGGGTGAATGTAATCCTTCACTGCAGCTGAGAGGACCCTTGCAAGCATCCTGCTGGACTGCTACGTGAGGACCAGGTCCTTCACTATTCCTAGAGACATGGGAAGCCCTTTCATGGATTCTCTGGAGGTGAGAAAGCCAAGAAGGGCAATTCTATCCAATTGCTCTATCCCACACTGGCCACCTTGGGCCTGTGGGTGATGTTACTGAGCTGTCAGTGAGCAGCAGGTCAGGTCACTGCTTGCTCTTTGCTGGCCTCTGTTGTAAGTTGTTTGGTCCCTGAGGCTGCAAGCAAGATGAGAGGGTTTTGTGGGCATGGTCACACCAGAGCTACACCACCTCTGCCCATCCCCAGATAGGCTGTTACACTTCTTCAGGATTGCCACTGTTCAACTTCTGTCGATCTGGATTTCCAGTTTGGAACTTGTCAGCCCAAACCTGCAGCTGTGTGACTTCATCCTGCCTCTGCCAGCTGAGAGAGTCTCTGGTACTGGGAAATGTCTCTTCTTACAGTACTTATGGGCCTCAGCTTTGGCACCTTTGAACTTTCTGCTGCCTTAGCTGAGCAGACTGACTTTCTAACCTCTCACTTGAGACCAACCTCCTCCCCCTTTATTAGAGCACTTCCCTGAAGCATTTGCAGGTTTTCAACTTTCATTTTGAAGTGAGAAGCCCAGGCGTGGATATGTTTTTCCAGCAGCAAATGGCGAATGGGCTGCTCTCCCTCTTGGCACCCCACACATATCCATGTCTTTTGACCCTGTTTGCAATCTGGACTTTGACTCAGGGCACAGCACCCGTCACCACCCAGGCACATATCTGGTAGCTCAGTGGAAATTAAACAGTATTGTGTTAGATCTGCTCGGGGTGGATGTGTGCCAACCCACCACAACTATTTAATTTTTGCAGATTCACAGATTGCGTTGGCTGGAAAGGACTCTCAAAGGTCACCTTGTCCAACCCTCCTGCGGTCAGCAGGGACACCTCCAACTGGATCAGGCTGCCCAGGGCTACACTGAGTCTGATCTTGATTGTCTCCAGGAATGGGGCCTCAACCACATCTCTGGGTAACCTGTTCCAGTATTTCACCACTCTCATTGTAAAGAACCTCCTCCTAATGTCCAGTCTCAGTCTACCCTGCTCTAGTTTCAAACCATTGCCCTTCATCTTATTGCTACATGCCCTTCTAGACAATCCTTTCCTGGCCTTCTTGTAGGACCTCTTCAGATATTGAAATGTAGCTCTAAGGTCTTTCCAGAGTCTTCTTTTCTGCAGCTGGATAGCTCCAGTTCTCTCAGCCTGTCTTCACAGGAAAGGTACTCCAGCCCTCTGATCATCTTTGTGGCCTTCTCTGGACCTCCTCCAGCAGGTCTATGTCTCTCTTGTGTTAAACCCAAGAGCCTGTATCAGGAATAGTGTGGCCAGCAGGACAACGGAGTTTATTCTTTCCCTGTACTTGGCAGTGTTCAGGCCACATCTTGAGTACTGTGTCCAGTTCTGGTCCCCTCAATTCAAGAGAGGTATTGAGGTACTGGAATGTGTCCAGAGAAGGGAGACAAAGCTGGAGAGGGGCCTGGAGCACAGCCCTGTGAGGAGAGGCTGAAGGAGCTGGGGTTGCCTAGCCTGGAGAGGAGGAATCTCAGGGGTGACCTCATTGCTGTCTACAACTACCTGAAGGGAGGTTGTAGCCAGGTGGGGGTTGGTCTCCTTCCAGGCAACCAGCAATAGAATGAGGGGACACAGTCTCAAGTTGTGCTGGGGCAGGTATAGGCTGGATATTAGGAGGAAGTTCTTCACAGAGAGAGTGATTGGCATTGGAATGGGCTGCCCAGGGAGGTGGTGGAGTCAATGTCCCTGGAGGTGTTCAAGAAAGGACTGGATGGAGCACTTAGTGCCATGGTCTAGTTGATTGGCTAGGGCTGGGTGCTAGGTTGGACTGGGTGATCTTGGAGGTCTCTTCCAACTTTGCTTATTCTATTCTATCCTATTGTATTGTATTCTATTCTATTCTATTCTAACACAGTACTCCAAGTGAGGTCTCACCAGAACAGGGTAGAATCACCATTCTTGACCTGCTGGCCATGCTTCTTCTGATGCAGCCCAGAATATGACTTGCCTTCTGGGCTGCAAGTGTACATTGCTGGCTCATGTCCAGCTTCTCATCCACAAGTACCCCCACGTCCTTTTCTCCAGGACTGGTCTGAATTTCATCATCCTCTAGCCTGTACTGATATCAAGGGTTGCCTTGACCTAGGTTCAGGACCTTCCACTTTGCCTTATTGAACCTCATGAGATTCTCCTCAGCCCAATTCTCTGGCCTGTCCAGGTCCCTCTGGGTGGCATCCCATCCTTCAGGCTCACTTTGACAGGTCTTGGGTGGTGATGCTCAAAAGACAGTCTTGCAGTTTGCAGGTATAACCACTATTCATAGAATCATAGAACGGCATGAGTTGGAAGGGACCTTAAAGACCATCTCATTCTAAACTCTCCTTCTGCCATGGGCAGGGCCAACTCCCACTAGACCAGGCTGCTCAAAGTCTAATGGGGACGTGTCCCTGCCCATGTCACTGATCCTCAGTCCACATTCAGAGAAAAACCTCCTAGTGCCTTCAGTAGGAGAAGAGCCCAGCTGACATGTTAGTGTCTGACAATGCCGTGGTGGGTTCAGCCATGCTGTGTTACAGGAGTGACCCTTAAGTGTCTCTCTTGACTTACAGGCAATGATGTAGACTGAGCTGTGTTTGAAACTTGATTAATGAGAATATACACTACAGGAAAATGGCTTCAGCATTTGCAAGAAGACAGACAGCCTCAGGCATTTTGTGGCTTTTGACAGCTGGGAGCCATGAGAATGTCTGTTGGTTTTTTTTGTTTTTTTTATTAAAACAAAAAAGAAGAACAAAAAAATCCCCCCCCAAACAAAACCCTCCATAGAATGAACATATTCAGCAAATGGGAAACTGTGCTGGTTCTAAGCAGTCTGAGCTAGTCTGGTAAATTTCAATAGAGGGGAGTGGAAAGTTCCTTAACTCAACACAAAATCTCAGATGTAAATATTGATGAGCNAAAAAAAAAGGGAAAAAAAAAAAAAAAAAAAAAAAAAAAGGAAAGGAAAGAAAACATTACTCCCAGCTGGAGTGAGAAAAATCAAGTCTATCAGCGTGATAGAGTTTCAGTGGCTCAGGCAGCTTCCTGGGTTTTGATGTTGGTGGGTTCATTCTCTACATTCTTCCTTCCTTACTCTAGATATCTGGCTAAATCCTTCTTTCTGAGGGATCTGCTCTCAGAAAGACATTTGAGCTGTGTTGCAGATGAACAATCTGCAGGCAAATTCCCTTGTGAGCACCGTGCATGGATTGTGGTGCCCGCAGTCAGCAGGACACTATGATGAGCCCAGAGAAGCTGTGAAGGGTGAGATGCCCCTTTGAGATCCAGAAGAACACCGTAGGGACTAAGCAGGAATTTGGGTGTACTGACCAAAATTATCTGTGTGGGATGGAAAAGATAACTTCTGACTTCTGTCCTTAAGGTGGAGGTCCAAGGTATTTGCCCTTCAGTATCATTGCTGCTGGTTGCCCACACAGCCAGGTGCTGCTGTGGTGACTGCAGGTCTTTGCACTCAGGAACAAGAGAAAACTGATTTCTGGAAGGAAAATGTAGTTCTGGAGAACATGACACATAGTGAACAGTGAATGTGTTGCGCAGGTTGGAGCTGGATAGTGTATTTCGATGTCTGCTTTAAAATTAATCGTGTGTTTGAGTGATAGCCTGATTAGGGATGCTTCCCCGAGTTTGGGACATAAAATGCAGCTTTAGGGCAGGCTCCCTTAATCCAACAAATAAATCTGTTGCAGAGATAAGAGTGTTTTGTGTTGCTTTTCATGGAGATCTTTATAGCTTTCAGATGGGATGCTCCCAGCTTCCTCCAGAAATTTTACTTGCAGCAAGTTCAACTTTTGGTCAGTACTGAAAATCCATGAAGACTATCAAGATGTTCAGGCCCTAGATACAGAAGCCAAGAAGGAGTAGCAATACTTACTAGTGATTAGCTTTGTCTCTTTTCCATAGCAAAGGGTTGATTCCTGTGTTAAAAAGAGCATTCCTTACAGAGCAGCAGCTTGATGCGTGACTATATTAATAACTCAGAATTCCATAGAATCATAGAATGGTTTAGGCTGGAAGGGACTTCAAAGATCATCTAATACCATCCCCCTGCCATAGGCAGGGACATCTTCCACTAGAAAAGATCACTCAAAGCCTCATCCAACCTGGCCTTGAACACGTCCAGGAAGGGAGCATCCACAACCTCCCTGGGCAACCTGTGCCAGTGTCTCTCCACCCTCACTGGAAAAGAACTTCCTCCTAACATCTAGTCTAAATCTTCCCTTTGCCAATTTAAACCCATTCCTCCTTGTCCTCTCATTACAAGACCTTGCAAACAATCCATCCCCATCCTTCTTGTAGACCCCCTTCATATATTAGAAGGCCACTACAAGGACTCCTGGAAGGCTTTTCTTCTCTAAGATGTGGGAATGGGCTAGAGATTCTCCTCTTTCTCTTCCTTTATGAAAGGGGAAATGGAGGCTAATTTATGACGATAGACTGCAGTGCATGATGGCTGGCAGAACACAAGACTGATCACTCCATGCATGGATATTATATTATTTAGTCTCAATAATGGGTCCCCAAGGTCCCTTATGTCCCAGTGTTAGGATAGGTCACTCAACTGCTGTGATTTGTTGTGTCTCCTGCAGCTGCCAGAGATCCTTTTTAGTACCTGCTGTTGACTTTCAAGACCAGATGCCAGTTTTCTCCATGGTCTATGGGATGTTCATGTGGGGCTGAAGGCAATGATCCCTTGACCCCGACAGCATTTCTGGCAGTGAAATCTTTGCTGGCTTTGCAGGCACAGTGCAAGAAAAGTGGAGCTGGAGGTTTTGCCCAATGAGTGGGAGGCAAAGGAGAGCTGACAGGGCTGGGAGTGGGAGGCTGAGACTATTAATTTTCCTCCTCTGATCTGCCTTGCTTGTAAATAGGCATTTCCAGCACACGAGAGTGGTCTGCACGTAGGATACATCAGCCGCATGCTGGCTCCCCTAGGAGTGGGTTCAAAGTGAAGGCAACGCTTCATCAGAAAGCTAATTGAGGAACTGAGGCTGAAGCCTGGTTGCAGAGCAGCCTCTTTTCTCCATCCTATTTGATTTCAATTCTGCTTGGCCGGAAAACTCAGATCTGTGCATCCGTGTGCCAGTTACATTCTCTTCCCTATGGATGCTCGCTGCAAATTATCGAGACGATGCTCCTGACCACCCTTTCTTGTTATCCTTTGATTGCCTTTATTTAATGTTGGTAACAGGCTGTGTCATCTCTTCTGCAGTTGTAGCTGTGCATTTCACTGGCAAAAGCCAATGTTGTTTAAAAGCAGTTTTAATTTTTTTTTTTTCCTTTCCTCCAGGAGGGAGATTTTGCTGCTTATATATCAATATGATGGCTTGCAGTGTTCTGGCAAGCTGGAGAAAGGAGATAAGAATGAAAGAAATGCTGCATTTCATGACCCAATGGCTTATGCTCTGTGTGCTTCACTGTGGACGTCTAACAACCATGAGAGAAGGTCTTCTATGCCCCTTAAAATATCCCCATCTTTAATGTAAATGAATCTGAACCATATTTTCATGGTTGGGTCATGCAGCTCCGAAGTCAGAGGGTATAACAGTGGCTATATTGTATGGGTGGGTGAAAAGCCTTGATGCTGGAGCAGACACTTGGTGCAGAGGCACACAATAAGGAGGCAGCTAACTGGCCTCGTGTGTTCTGTTTTTCTGTTACATTTGATTTCTTGTCTGAATGCCCCTGAAATGAGAGGCAATGTGCAGGTCAGCAGAGCGCTGAGCCCAGGGCTGAGAACTGGATCTGTTCTCAGCTCTGCCACTACCTTGCTGGGTGATTTTACACCTTTTTTTTCTCTCCTTTGTTTCCTAGCTTTTCTCTCTTACCCTACCACACCAGAAGTGCTTTGAAGCAGGGATCATTTGTCCCCCTGCGATTACTCAGTGTCTGGGATCGTGGTATTTTACTGTTATAATCTTTCTGAGAGTCCTGACACACAAGCACATGATTCAGGAGAGTGAATGGGGTCAAGGCATCCCCTAAGGAGAAACAAGACAGGACTTGAAGGCATCCTTCCTTACAGACTCCAGGCTGCTGCTCCACCAGCAAAGATTTCACTGCCACAAGTGCTGCTGGGATCAAGGGATCATTGCCTTCAGCTCCACATGAACATCCCATAGACCATGCAGAAAATGGGCATCTGGTCTTGAAAGTCAACAGCAGGTACTAAAAAAGATCTCTGGCAGCTGCCAGGTTCACTACATTTTTGTTGCAAATGGCCAGATTGGGCTAGATTTTGACTGTGCTTCTCCAGGATCTGCCCTTCTGACAAGATCTGGCAGGTGTCACCTTGCCATTTCAGAGACCTTGTGTCAGTACTCAGTGCTATGGTGCAAATTCGGAAAGGCAGCAAAGGGAAAGAGCCCACCTGTTCCTTTTTTCCCAGGTGGAGATGGCTCTTGTGGGACTTCTGCCCCAACCAGAGCACAGCCCTTTTGCCTGGCCAGAGAGATGCCACAAACTGTGGAAATACAGTGCCAAACACGTGAAATTCAGACAAGTGCCACCCTTGGAGTGGTGAGTGGTGGGACCTACTGGTTCAGACAAGGTGATTGCAGCCTTGCTTTGTATCCCATCCCACATCCTAAAGAGGTGCCAATCTCTTATGTTTCCTGTATGGCTTTTCTGTGCTTTCAGAAGCTCCTTACATCCCTTAAGAAGAGTGGAGCATTTTTGCTCAAGGTCATGCTTTCAGCGCAGCAGCAGGAGAAGCTGTGTGAACGAGAGGTCTGCATAAAAATGGAAAAGGTGAGAGCCAGCCTGGAAAGGACTTTCTCATTTTCTCCTGGGCAGCTGACTCGTATTTCACAAAAGGAGACTTGCCTGTGCCTGTGGCAATGAGTATGGCAGGACCAAATCCGTGAGAACATCTGGGGACAGCTCTTAATGGCAGTGATAGGTAAGAGCTTGTCAATTATGCCAGGGGTATTATAGAGCTGCGTATGAGTTTTCACTGTGCCCTCCATGGATTTCATGCTATCTGTGCGTGGCTGAGATGCACATGCAGCCCTCCAGCATACTGATGAGCCCATGGCATTAGTATTCAGAGCCAAAAGCTGGAGCTGTGAGACGAGGAATAATGGTGTGAAGGGGAGAACTGATAAATGATTAGGCTGTATTATAATATTGGCAGTGCTGACCCAGCTACCTTGCAAAGGAGATTTACCGAGTACCAGTTTAGAGCCTTAGCACCATAAATAAGTGGCTGTGCAGGATATATTTGTGCTTTGGGTGCTGGGTTTGTCACTGAGGAATTTGCAGAGAGGGAAACACACAGAATCACAGGTTCGTTTCAGTTGGAAAAGACCTTTAAGACCATCGAGTCCAAGCATTATCTGACTCTACCAAGACTGGTGCTAAACCATGTCACTTAGCACCATGTGTGATTGATTGACAAAGGGCTGGAAAAATCATCAGCTTCTCTGTCTGTCTTCACTCTCAGTTTCTATTAGCAGGGCATGCAAGCAGCCACCCCTACTCAGCACAATACTTGGCACAAAGTTAGCCTAAAATTAGGTGCTTCTGTTGAACTCGGCCCTGGCTACAGGATCACATGTAGCACTTTGTGCTAAGAGTGTGAGGGGGACTGCTGGCAGCTTGATGCTTTCCAGATGTTTCAACCAAAGGTGAAATTGCCCTTTGCCCTTTGAATTTTTGGGTTAAATTGCTGGGCTGGGGTTGCCCAAGGTGTTTGATATAGGGGCAGGTGTGCTAGACTGAAGGTTACTGTGCAGAGATGCCCTGAAGCTGTGGGAGCCACAAACTGAATTTGCAGCTAAATTAATTAAAAAAGGTGAATGACTTTGCTCCCGTTGGTTGTGTTTAACCTTTGCTGCAGACAGTGGTTTATCGAGACCTGTGGATAAACAAAATGAAAGCCCAGAGGCTAAACCAATGTGATGCTTTTTTTGTCTAGTTTTTAAACAGAGCTGATTTATAGTGGGCACAAAAATACACAATCACAGAATCATAGAATCAGTCAGGGTTGGAAGGGACCACAAGGATCATCTAGTTCCAACACCCCTGACATGGGCAGGGACACCCTACCCTAGATTAGGGTGGACAGAGCCTCATCCAGCCTGGCCTTACACACCTCCAGGGACGTGGCCACAACCACCCCCCTGGGCAACCAGTTCCAGGGTCTCACCAACCTCATGCTGAAGAACTTCCTCCTCACATCCAGCCTGAATCTCCCCACTTCCAGCTTTGCTCCATTCCCCCTAGTCCTGTCACTACCTGATAGCCTCAAAAGTCCCTCCCCAGCTTTCTTGTAGCCCCCCTTCAGATCTTAGAAGGCCACAAGAAGGTCACCTTGGAGCCTCCTCTTCTCCAGTGTGTGTTTATGCTTTTTAAAAATAAGGACAATGTTTTGCAATGAATGGGGACCATGGCCCAGCCACCTGTTTTCTGAGCACTTTTCATGAGAACAATAGTGAGGAACAGCCTCTGTTTTTATGATTAGTTAAAAAAGGTTGTGAATGTTTCCTTGACACCCAAGGCAAACACGAAGCATCATGAATTAATATTTGCAAGGTGGCATTTTGAGGCCTCTGAGCTCAGCAGACCTGTAATAAAACAAGGAGCAGTGATCATTACTTTTGTTTGCAAAGCTCAGGGTAGGTACTAGCTGGGGAGCAATCTCTGAAATTATCTAGTTGTGGTAGATGTAATTGAGGAGCAGGTGGGGGGTTTCCAATAGAGTGGATTCACTCCCTGTTGGTGAAACAGAAGATGGAGAGAGACACAGCAGTGAAATCTATCACATGCAGCAGACATCTTTGACAGGGATCTGCACTGCGGCAATTTTCTCTTGGCCAGGCAATGATTACTTGTCAGTGCAAGCTGTTACCTGGAGGACTCCAGTTATCAATTATTTGAGAACATTCTCCTCAGCATCGATTATTTTACCAGCTCTCTGGAGAATCATTTGTGTTGAGCTTTGGAGACCAACCTCTGATGGGTGTCATTGAGCCCTGGCCAACAAAAAAGTCATATACCATTGCTTCCCAAGAGGGAAGAGATTCTTGTGAGTCACATTCCTCCTTGTGAAGGTTCTGGAAGAAGCCCTCTTACCCCTGCCCACTGCAGCATGCTCATGGCTGCATTATCTGCCTCTTGTTTTGGAGCCACCATGTGCGTGCCAGGCAGGAGGAGGAGAGTGTGACTGTCCCACTGACCTGAACAGATGGCATGGCAGAGCTGTGCCCTGGCCTCTGACAACAAACACCAGGCTCCATTATTTCCAAGGCCTTAAGAAAATAGCTAGGTGGCACACAGGCAACTGCAGAGAATGTCCTCCAGACTGTGCTTGTGCAATGGATTAAAAAAGGAAAGAAAGGGAAAAGAAAAAAAAGAAAAGAAAAGAAAAGACTAGTTGTTCATTTCTGTCTAATGATCAGCAGTTGCTGTGGGGAGCACTGAGCCAGCAGAGGAGTTGGTCTGGAAGCAGTAGATGCACACTGCAGTAAGATCATTTGATTTGCCTTATTTTTAACCTAGGGTCTGCAAGAGCTTAGTGCCTCCCTCTACAGCTCTGCCTGGTCCTAATCAGTGTCCTCAAGCATAAAGGCAGAAGAAAGCACCACTATCAGCAGGTGAACCCATTCCCTCCTCACACTGGCGGAGGAGCTAGAGGTGTTTGTTGATCATAGAATCATAGAATGGTTTAGGTTGGAAGAGACCTCAAAGATCATCCAGTTCCAACCCGCCGCCATAGGCAGGGACACCTCCCACTAGATCAGGTCACTCAAGACCTCATCCATCCTGGCCTTCAACACATCCAGGCAGGGAGCAGACACAACCTCCCTGGGCAACCCGTTCCAATGTCTCACCACCCTCACTGTAAAGAACTTCCTCCTAACATCCCATCTCCCCTCTGCCAGTTTAAACTCATTCCCCCTCGTCCTGTCATTACAAGACCTTGTGAATAGTCCCTCCCCAGCCTTCCTGTAGGCCCCCTTCAGATACTGGAAGGATACTATAAGGTCTCCTGGAAGCCTTCTCTTCTCCAGGCTGAAAAGCCCCAACTCTCTCAGCCTGTCCTCATAGCAGAGGTCTGCAAGGCTGAAACACAATAGCTTCTTGAAAATGCAACCATGCACAGCCCTTTTGCGGCTTCAGATGGAGTAACTGGAGAAGGCATCAGCCACAGCCAAGCACAGCCACTTGGCACCCATCTCTTTCAGGGCATCAGGGGTGTCAAACACCAGATTTTCAAGCTATTTAAACCACCCCTGCCTTCTTGTGGCAGGGCAG
>VWZI01018837.1:19704-45389 GCA_013396835.1 Psilopogon haemacephalus
ATGCAGACAGGTTTTGAAGGGAGAAAGAGGAACAGAAGGAACAGGGGAAGTAAGAAAAAAACAAACAAACAAACAAAAAAAAAACCCCAAACAGCTGAAAGACAATATTCCATTTCACTTGACTTCAGCGTGGCAAAGGCAGAATAAATATATACCAGGGGATTCCTATGCAAGCAAACAAAAAAAAAAGCATTCTTTGGCACTGAGCTCAAGTGGCACAGGGTAGCTGTATCCACGCTGCTAATCTATTTTGCCCTCCAAAACATATTGTCTGTATCTGGAGTACCAGTTGAGACTGATTCCTGGAAACAGGACCGGGAACTGTTTGGGAGACCTCTGCTTGGCCTCAGCTGAAGCCACGCTCCATCGTTCCACTGCTTTAGCAGTGGAGCAGTGGTGGCAGTTGTTGGTCAATCTGCACACATGCTTCCCGGCACTAAGTAGTTTACTCACGTAAACATAACCTAATTGTTGCCTGGAATGTAACTGCCACAGACCTTACACCAAAAGGAAAAGTGCAGTAAATGTTTAGATGCTAAAGTGTCCTGCTTTCCAGGACCTCTCTGTGGCAACCACAAAGTTTCACCTTGGCATTCTGGTGTATCTCCAATATCTGGCCAGGGAAGAGTGCTGGAGGGGGTAATGGCAAGTTCTGTATACTTTAGCAGACACAGCAGTATGGACTTGCAGCCCAGAAAGCCAAGCAGAGCCTGGGCTGCAGCAGGAGAAGTGTGGCCAGCAGGGCCAGGGAGGTGATTCTCCTCCTCTACTCCACCCTGGTGAGACCCCACCTGGAGTACTGCATGCAGTTTTGGAGCCCGTGGGAGAAGAGGGATGTGGACATGCTGGAGTGTGTCCAGAGAAGGGCCACCAGGATGATGACAGGGCTGGAGCTGCTCTGCTATGAGGACAGACTGAAAGAGTTGGAGCTGTTCAGTTTGGAGAAGAGGAGGCTCCCAGGTGACCTTCTTGTGGCCTTCCAGTATCTGAAGGGGGCCTACAGAAAAGCTGGGGAGGGACTTTTTAGGCTCTCAGGTAGTGACAGGACTAGGGGGAATGGAGCAAAGCTGGCAGTGGGGAGATTCAGATTGGATGTGAGGAGGAAGTTGTTGAACATGAGAGTTGTCAGAGCCTGGAACGAGTTACCCAGGGAGGTGTTTGGGTCCACATCCCTGGAGGTGTTTGCAGCCAGGCTATATGAGTCTCTGTCCAGCCTATCCTAGGGTAGGGTGTCCCTTGGCATGGCAGGAGGGTTGGAACTAGATGATCCTTGTGGTCCATTCCAACCCTGACCAATTCTATGACTTAGAAAGTAAGAGGGAAAGGCCTTTTGTAGCAAAAACAGTGAAGCAGTGCATCTAGCCTCCAAAATCTGTGTCTGAGCTGTCACATGAATGCATGAAAACATCATTCCCAAATGCCAGACTCTCCTATTTCTCACCACTCCCCCAGAGAATGAGTGAGTTGTCTACCAAAGACATGGTTGATTAAAATATAGTAAATACTGGAACATTTCATCTGTTCCTGCTTCTTATCTGTTCTGCTGTTTCAGCATATGGAAGAAACAGACTTAAATGACATTTAGACTGCCGATAGAAGTGTGAGCCTCTTGTCATATTTTGTGTGAAGCAATTGCAGTTCTCAGAGTTCGGTCTGTAAGGTAAAAAAAAAATCTCTCTAGCAGACTCAGCAGAAAAATCATTCTCGGTGCTTGGCATTTCTAAATCCAGTCAGAAGCGTTTCGAGAAGCAAGGCTGTAGTTTAACCTGAACAAATGCAGCTAAGCACAAGAGAGACTGCTTATTCGATGGGCTGTACCAGAAGAGACCACAGAATAACTCAATCTGGTAATCATCTGTTAAATCTGTTAAGTCATCTGTTAAAATCTGGCCATGATATGGCCAGCAGAGGAGCTTTTGAAAGTTTGTCTTTCTGTTCAAGCTGCCCTGACGTACACTGCCCACAACAAAGCATTCAGCCGTTGCCTCTGCATCGCTGCCTTGCTCCGTGGTGGGGCCAGGAATGCAGGAATGTGGCTCCCGGCCAAGCTGGTAGCGAGTTCTCTCGACCTGGAGGATCCCAGCTCCCTCCATGTGCTCCGGTTTGAGGCTAGCCTGGGAGATTTTGAACTCCCGAACCATCACACCGCGTCTGCCTCTTTCGTTTGACACTTTATGCCATTTGTAGTGCCTGCCTCTCCATGCTGCCCACAGATGCTCTTCCACCTCCCACAGCTGCTGTTCTCACACGTCCAGCCTGGGTGGCCAAGCTGGGCTCCTGCATCGAAGGCTAGCCAGGATGTGGCCACCGAAAGGGCAAATGTGGGGAAGGTCAGAGCTTGGCTGTGTGTACATAATATCGAGTCAGTCAATGTTCACAGTGTTTGCCCTAAGGGAAGCTCCTCGCCTGTTTTGGCTTGACTCAGTGACTGAGTTGCTGCAGCCTAATAGAAGGCTCTTTATTCTGTGCTCTGTGAACCTGACCCATCACAACCGGATTACAGCAACCATATAGGTTTGTTCCCTTCTACACCTCTCAGGGAGGACAGTTTAGAATAATTCCTGGTGAATACATTTGTTAGTTCCCGGAGGACTGCATTCAGGGACTATTCAAAGTTTTTCCTTCTGCTTTCAACTCTCAATTGAAAAAAAATTTAAAATAAAAAAAAAAAAGAGAGGTGACTTTTGAGTTTGAGTGACATACTAACAATTCACTCTTGATCTTGGGTTCACACTGGCGGAGGGGAGATTTGAACGGGATGTTAAGAAGAAATTCTTCACAGCGAGGGTGGTGAGGCACTGGAACATGTTGCCCAGGGAAGTTGTGGCCGCTCCCTCCCTGGATGTGTTCAAGGCCAGGCTGGATGAGGCCTTGAACGACATGATCTAGTGGGAGGTGTCCCTGCCTATGGCACAGGGGGGTTGGAACTGGATGATCTTTAAGGCCTCTTCCAACCTAAACCATTCTATGATTCTATGATTCACCAGTGGATTGCCCCTCTGAACTGGGAAGCATCATCACCCATGATCCCCTCAGGAGGTAGATTCTGATCATCACACAGCTGGAAAGCAGCAGGACTCTAGGCTCCTGCTTGGTCTTTGCACAGTTCTTCCTGAAGTGTCTTCCTGCCTGAATGTGGCCATTTCTGGGAAGATTACAGTTGAAGAAGTGAGTGGTTTGTTCTGTTGTGAAGATAAGAACAACTGTGACTTTTTTTTCTGGTGGCTCTGGGTCCGGATGTGTAATGTCAGCTGTGACCCACCTCTCATCCCAGACTCAGCGGGAGCTTGCAAAGGAATTAAATTAATCAGCAAAGATTTAAATTGCATCTTTTCCAAAGCCTGTTTATATTATTTGCTTGAATCATACTTTCACTGAGCCATCAAATAATAACATTTTAATAACACTGTGCCAGATAAGCCTCTTCAAAAAAAAAAAAAAAACAAAACACCAAAAAAACAAACAGGAAGAAATACAAATTGCAAACATTAAACAGGCAGGGAAGACGACCACTGGAGATTGCCCAAATGGTGCCACAGTGTCTGAATGTGTTGCAGGGAGACAATAGAAGACAACACAAGCAGAGATAAACTTGTTTCTGCAGGCAGGGTGTTTGTTCAGGGGCTAGAAGATTGCAGCTTCTGAGATCCGTGTTTGGTGCACCTCGTTTAAATCCTTGTTTCAAAAGGTATTGAAGCATCTAGGGAGACAGTCTGGTATCTGAGATTTCAGATGGGAGCTGAGGATCTTAGGTGCTTTTGGGCTCTTACTAGCCAGCACGTTGCTGCTTTAATTACTGGCTTTGTGAGACTGGTTTCTCAAAAGCTGTTGTCCTCACTGAGGAACGAAACGATCAAACCTGAGGGTTGCCAAAGGTTTGGTAAGCACTGAGTACCCTCCCTTCCCACTCATGAAGCGCAGATCCTGTCCTCTGCCTCATAGGCTGTTGTTTGAAATCCTCAGGCCCAAAGGTAAGCTTTGACCTACATGAGATTGTTTTCAACAAGCCGTCGTTTGTTGCCAGCATTTTAATTTCCTTTTCACCTTGCAGAAGTGTTGTGATGCATAATTCGAGTCTGCAAATTGCTCTGGCAGGAAAGCAGTCAGACAGGCAATGCGCTGTGCGCTGCCGAGCCTGGGATTAGTCCAGAGAGATAGAAAAGCAACAGGAATTCCATTTAATCCTCTCTCCTCCTGAATCCCTTTTGAATGCAACTAGGTGGGCCCCCAGATAGGTGGGCCCAGAAATCTCCCTGTGTTGGACGACTCATATGATCAGTCTCTGGTTTGGAAATTACATTGGAGTTTCTCTCATACCTTTGAATCTTGCAGGTCAAACACATTCAGCTTCTGCAGGGTGGAAGAGGAGTGACAGCGAAGCTAAGGCTGAATAATGCAGATTGAAGAGATGCCTCTAGGGGTCAAAAGTCCTACCACCTTCACCTCTTTAGAAATGTATGACTGTGACAAGTGGATTAATCCACAAGACACAAGAACAGGCTGCCCAAGGGGGTTGTGGAGTCTTTCTCTCTGGAGATATTCAAGACCCACCTGGATGTGTTTGTGTGTGATCTGGTATAGGTGATTCTCTTCTGGCAGGGGGGTTGGACTGGACGAGCTTTGGAGGTCCCTTGCAGCCCCTGACATGGTGTGACTCTGTGAAAGGATACTTGGTTCACTTCAGCATGTAGAGTGGATCTTAATCAAGGCAATTAACACAGCAAACACAGTGTCAGCAGCAAACAAATCTTGACTCATAAGATTATCAGCTAACTCCTTCAGCTTAAAATTCCCTCTAAGTCAAAGGGAGAAAGCAATGGAAGTTTGGGGGTTGTGCATGTTTACATCATTTAAGGGTGCCTACAAGGAGGTGAGCTTAAACTGCCCATGGACCACAGACGTTCAAGGACTGGCTGCTTCTTATGGTAACTGAAACATCAGGTACTCCTTTGATTTTGTACTTAACCGGCCCTAAATACTAAGTGCAAGGAGATAGTTCCTGTCAACAGCTGCATCTTCTGTTTGATAGCTGATGCAGGACTTTTGCAGGAGAAGGAAACCTTAATTTTTGCCTTTCCTCTCAGCTTTGAGGAGCCCACAAAATTTGCACCACAAATTTGTGGTCACTTTGTAGATTTTTTTTTTAATCTTGTCAGGAGAATCAGAGGGGAATGGGCTTATACCTGGGGGCTATCACATACAGACAGTAGGTTATTTTGGAATTAAATTTCAACATGAGCCCACAATGTGCAATTGCAGCCCAGAAAGCCAAGCAGAAGTGTGGCCAACAGGGCCAGGGAGGTGATTCTCCCCCTCTACTGTGCTCTGATGAGAACCCACCTGGAGTTCTGCGTCCAGTTCTTGAGCCTCTATTATAAGAGGGATGTGGACATGCTGGAGCATGCCCAGAGAAGGGCCACCAGGATGCTCAGAGAGCTGCAGCATCTCTGCTATGAGGCCAGACTGAAAGAGTTGGGGCTGTTCAGTCTGGAGAAGAGGAGGCTCCCAGATGACCTTCTTGTGGCCTTCCAGCATCTGAAGGGGGCCTACAGAAAAGCTGGGGAGGGACTTTTTAGGCTCTGAGGTAGTGACAGAACTAGGGGGAATGGAGCAAAATTGGAGGTGGGGAGATTCAAATTGGATGTGAGGAGGAAGTTGTTGAGCAGTGTGGAGATATTGGAATGGGTTGCTCAGGGAGATGGAAGGAGCCACATCCCTGTAGGTGTTTGCAGCCAGGCTGGCAGAGGCTGTGAGAAGCCTGGTGTAGGGTATGATGTCCCTGGGCATGGCAGGGGGTTTGGAACTGGATGATCCTTGTGGTCCCTTCCAACCCTGACTGATTCTATGAATCTATGATTCTAAATTTTCTCTGTATGTACACATGTGCATGGATGTGCATTAGCACACTTGTAAAAGTATGAGTTTGACAATGTCTCTGCTTCCTTGCAGTAGTAGTGAGGTATTCATAGCTACCTAAAATACAGATGCCCAGAGCTGTGCTAGTCACTCCACACTTCCTTACAGTTAGTGATGAGAAACAGGCATTTAGCAGAGCACTATTCACCTAATAATCTCAAATCATTCACATTTTTTAACAGCTATTTCTCTCCATTGTCTACAAAGGAGCACAAATGCAACACTCTCAGCTGCAGAGATATGTGCTGCAGAGGTGTAATATGGAGTGAGATAAATTTTACATGAATTCTCCAGAGTATTCAACATAAAGTTTATCTCTTACACTGCTTTTTGTGTGACCTGGGTTTAAACTGGCTGAGGGGAGATTTAAACAGGATGTTAGGAGGAAGTTCTTTACAATGAGGGTGGTGAGACACTGGAACAGGTTGCACAGGGAGGTTGTGGCTGCTCCTTTCCTGGAGGTGTCCAAGGCCAGGTTGGATGAGGCCTTGAGTGACCTGTTCTAGTGGGAGGTGTCCCTGCCTATGGCACAGGGCATTGGAACTGGATGAGCTTTGAGCTCCCTTCCAACCTAAACCATTCTGTGATTCTATGAGTGATCATTTGCCAAAAGCAGAGTGAACCTGATCTTCATTCAGCTGAGAATTTATAGCAGGTTTCTCCACACAACAACTGTTCTTGCTATAGTGGGGAGTGGTTTCTCAAATTCAGTCCCCAAGAGAAAAGGACTTCAGTTCTTGGATGGTCCTTGTTTGAACTAAGTATGTTTATTAATCTCAGTCATAACAGGGCTGCACAAACAGTAGTGTTAGCACAATAAACAGAGCGCTGTGCTGTGCCATGGGATCCTAGTGACAGGAATGTCTTAACCCAGTACTCCTGCTAGAATTTTTGTTGGAGAGAAGGTGTGAAGGAGTGGTTTGGGACACCGTTGTCACAAACTGAATGAGTTTGTTTAATCAGCAAATCAGGCAGAGCAAATACCTGCCTCCCACATACCTGCCTGGCTGGAAGATCAGAGGACATCCTCCAGGAGATGTTAAATAAACTGGGTGATGTTTACATTTCAGCAGCAGGTTCACATTTCTGCAGCATCTACACTGACCACAGTCATGTATGACACAAGGTACATCCCTAAAATACTTTATGAGAAGACACCAGCCTGGTTGTACATGTTCTCCTTATTCAGATGTAGTGAAAATGACACAGGTGAAGCACACTGACTTCCTTAAGTACACCCAGATTCACCTTACCTACTTTCAGGTGGTAAACAGAAGCCTAGCTGCTATTTCTACCAGTTTCTTAGCAGTTACTGCACAGCATCCAGAGGGTCCACAGCAAGTCCAGATGCAGATCTGGGTTTGGTGTATCAAAGGAAGAGTGGATTTTTTTTCCCCCCTAGTTACACAAGCATAGGTTTTATCAGTGCGCAGCATGCTGCTTTTTGCTGATAATTTCAAGATCTCTTTCCTGAGAGTGCTGACAGTGAGGTATGTGGCATAGATCATGCTAGCTGGAGAGAACAGTATTTACAAGCAGTTCATTAACTCTACTTGCATTAGCTACTTACACAACGGATGTTTACTGGCTGTCCCGGCTGGAGTCGTAATGGTGAGTGGTTGCTAGGAGGCAGAAAGGGATTAATCCTAAACAGAATGGAAGGAGAGAGAATCAGTGTTTGGAAGGGTAAAGTTTTTGTTCCTTTGAAAAGAGAAATCTGTAATGCAAGTGTTCTGGCCTCGGGAATACAAAACAAATGCCAAAAACACAAAGTCATGACCGCCAGTTTGACCAGATGAAACCCGGTGCAGGTGCTAGGAGAAATGTGAAAATCATAGAATCATAGAATGGTTTAGGCAGGAAGAGACCTTAAATATCACCCAGTTCCAACCCCCCTGTGCCATAGGCAGGGACACCTCCCACTAGATCAGGTCGCTCAAGACCTCATCCAGCCTGGCCTTGAACACATCCAGGGAGAGAGCAGCCACAACCTCCCTGGGCAANTTTTCTTCTCCAGGCTGAAAAGCCCCAACTCTCTCAGCCTGTCCTCACAGCAGAGCTGCTCCAGCCCTCTGATCATCTTTGTGGCCCTCCTCTGGACTCTCTCCAGCAGTTCCATGTCCTTCCTGTGCTGGGGGCTCCAGAACTGCACACAGTACTCCAGGTGGGGCACTGGAACACATAAATCAAACCTAGAGGGTCCTGATTTCATGCCTCTAGTTTGGTGCACTGCTGTGCTGGTTTGAGGCTAATTGGAATATTTTAATAAGAGAAATTAGGTTATAGGCTGTGAAAAAGAGAAACAGTGGTGATGTCTACTTCTCTCATAGGTTTGCTGAGACATACTGAAGCAAAGACATAAACATAGACAAGATAATGACACTCTGACCTGAGCTCTGGCTGTTGGTCTCTCCATCTCCTTGGTTTCTAGCTGGATCTGTGTAACCCAACTAATCAATTCTGCTTCTAACCCCCCTGGCTGATCCTCTACATAAGGTAGATTCTGGGATAAGATTGGTGGGTGGGGAGAAGGTGGAAGGGTGGTTGAGAACTCCTCTTGGGGATTCTGATCTCTGGGAGGGGCGTTGTGTTTCTGTATTACCTTTTTACTCTATATAGCTGTAAATATCTGTAATATATTGTAAATAGCTGCTTGTATATTGTGCTAAGATGTGAGTACAAAGCTTCATTTCTTAACTTCCAGCTGGCTTAGTCTGGGTGAATTCAGATGGGAGGTGGGAGGCAGTTGGGAACTCCTGAACCCTCACAAGTGCAAATAAAACTAATGCTGTCCTGGATGATGTTGCAAAAAACAAATATTCTGTTATATCTTCTGGGCTGACTTATGTGGTGTGTTAGCAGAACTTAGTGCATCACATTTGGGAACATGTTTTTTTTTCCTCTTTCGGCAAGTTCTATACCCAGTTTCTCTCAGAAGAGTAAAGTGTTCTCTACTTGGAAACACAGAACCACATGTTCTCTGTTATTATTGGTAATTTTGTAAGGAGTATTTTGAATGAAGAAATAGGTGAACATTCTGCAAAATAGTCTTCTCAAAGCAAGGACATAGAACATAATCAGAGGTAAATTTGTGGTTTTGTTTTGCCTTTTTTTTTTTTTTTTCCTCAAATATGGGGCTTTAGGAGGCTGTTGGTTGGTTGGTTAATTTTATTTCTTTTTTGAGGGGT
The DNA here is from genome assembly GCA_013396835.1 of Psilopogon haemacephalus. Classification (NCBI taxonomy): domain Eukaryota; kingdom Metazoa; phylum Chordata; class Aves; order Piciformes; family Megalaimidae; genus Psilopogon; species Psilopogon haemacephalus. Next base: position 28,809 of record VWZI01018837.1, read on the forward strand.
TCTGGAGTACTGGAGAGTAGACCACTTCATCAGGGACTGGAAAGCACTTCAACCCTCCCTACCACTGTGGAGACGAATTAAGACTGAATTCTAGAAACCCTTCCTCTTGCAGCACGTTTGTAATGGGAAACAGGATTTTACTGATACCATAGGATGTTCTTAACTATTGCTGAAAATAAGAAGCCTTTTCCAATAGCTGAAGTCAGAACCTACATGGAGCTACTGGAGAGTGTCCAGTGAAGGACCACTAAGGTGATTAAGAGATTAGAGCATTTGTTCTATGAGGAGAGGCTGTGAGATTTGAGGCTGTTCAGCTTGGAGAAAAGAAGGCTCAGAGGGGGGGATAAATATCTGAATGTGTGTAAGTATCTGAAGGGAGCCTTCAAAGAAGATGAAGCCAGGCTCTTTACATAGGCACCCTGTGGCAGCACCAGTGTGCAAACTAAAACAAAAAGGTTCCATCTGAGCCATAGTGTCACAGTTTTAAGACCACAGTCTTATATGGCAAATAAAAATTTTCAAGAGAATCTAGAGTATGTTCCAAAGGGCAGCTGGACAAAACATAAAAGAATAGAATAGAATAGAATAGAATAGAATAGAATAGAATAGAATAGAATAGAATAGAATAGAATAGAATAGAATAGAATAGAATAGAATAGAATAAGCCAGGTTAGAAGATACTTCCAAGATCATCCAGTCCAGCCCTATCCAATCAACTAGACCACAGCACTAAGTGCTCCATCCAGTCCTTCCTTGAACACCTCCAGGAATGGCAACCACACCACCTCCCTGGGCAGAACATTCCAATGCCAATCACTCTCTCTGGCAAAAATTTCCTTCTAACTTCCAACCTATGCCTTTCCCAGCACAACTTGAGACTCTCTCCCCTTGGTCTGTTGCTGGTTGCCTAGGAGAAGAGACCAACCCCACTTGGCTACAACCTCCCTTTAGGTAGTTGTAGACAGCAATGAGATCTGCCCTGAGCCTCCTCTTCTCCAGGCTGCACACCCCCAGCTCTCTCAGCTTCTCCTCACAGGGCTGTTCTCCAGGCCCCTCACCAGCTTTAGTGTCCTTCTCTGGACACATTCCAGCACCTCAACATCTCTCTTGAATTGAGTGGCCCAGAACTGGACACAGTACTCAAGGTGTGGCCTGACCAGTGCCAAGTACAGGGGCAGGATAACCTCCATTGTCCTGCTGGCCCCTGCACATGTAAGAGGGTGTTAGTGGGCTTTTTAGCTTGGAGAGGAGGAGACTAAGGGGTGACATCATTCATGTATATAAATATGTAAGGATGAGTGCCAGGAGGCTCGAGCCAGGCTCTTCTGGGTGATGCCCAGTGACAGGACAAGGTGCAATGGGTGGAAGCTGAGGCATAGGAAGTTCCATGTGAACCCGAGGAAGAATTTTGTCACTGTGAGGGTGACAAAGCACTGGAACATGGTGCCTAGCACTGGAACATGGGGTTGTGGAGTCTCTCTCTCTGGAAAAATTCAAGAACCACCTGGATGCATTCCAGTGTTGTCTGTTCTGTGTGATCCTGCTCTGTCAGGGGGGCAGGACCAGATGATCTTTCAAGGCTCCTCCAGCCCCTGACATTCTATGATTCTATGATTCTACTATTCTATGATTCTGCTCCCTCCCTAGATGTGTTCAAGGCCAGGCTGGATGAGGTCTTGAGTGACCTGATCTAGTGGGAGGTGTCCCTGCCTGTGGCACAGGGGGGTTGGAACTGGATAATCTTTGAGGTCTCTTCCAACCTAAACCATTCTATGATTCTACGATCCTATGATTCTATGAGTCTATGATTCTATGATTCAATGTCTCCTCCACTTTTTTCCTGTGGATGTCAGTGTTCTTGTAAATTGCCAAAGAATTAACACATAGGGTACACCAACACCTGCAGGATGCGGGGGCCTGTGGACTGAGCTGAGCCACATGCCTCCTAGGCAAGAGGAATAAATGAGAAACAAAAAAGGTTCATTGTTACCAGCACTTGTTTGCATATCCGAGAATCTGCTTGATTTGGCTGGTTTCCAAAAACCTCCTTTAGGCTCAGCTGATCATTTGTGGCTTCTTATTTCAACTGTCACAGGCCCAGAGGGTTAAAAATGTGTATATATGGTGTGCCAGCTCCTGTCTCTCTGCATGGACTGAGAGCTGCAGTGCAACTATGATTTCTGTAGAGTAAATGCTCCCTGGTGGTATTTTAAAGAACACAGAGACAGGCTTAAAATAGTGTCCCAGCCCAAGAAGTTCTTTAAATAGCACAGGAAATACAATGAACTCTGAGTCTACCCGTGACAACACAGGAAGAGGAAAGCCAGAGATCAGACAGAACTTCAGTAGCAGGAATGATGGTGGGATAATTTATTCCTCCAGAGGCTATCACATGCTTGACTCTGATACAATTAGGCTCTCACTAATAAAGAGGAGAATCTACCAGGATGAGTAATACTCTACTATGGATCTGTTTCTGTGGTAACAGATGGAAATGACGTTTACTTTGGTTTTGATGGCTTACTGCAAGTATGCCTTTAACAGCATGCATCCAGAGAAATAAAACACAAAGCACAATGTGATTTGCTGAGAAGTGGCAGCGTGTGAATGTCGTTTGTCCTGATGTTTTGCTGGAACACAGAATCACAGAAACATCCAGGTTGGGAAAAAAGACCCTCGGGATCACCAAGTCCAACCTATAATCCTACTCTACAAGATTCATTGCCCTTGTATTGAAGAACTTCTTCCCAATTTCCTCCTTCTATGCATACAGTAAAAGCCTTAAGAAGATGTTAAAGGACAAATAACATTCAGTGCTGGTCCCAACTTTTCCACCAATTCACCTTGAAGAAAGGCTAGGGAGGGACTATTTATGAGGTTCTGTAGTGACAGGACAAGGGGTAATGAGTTTAAACTGGCAGAGGGGAGGTTTAAATGGAGGAAGTTGTTTGCAGTGAGATTGGTGAGACACTGGCACAGGTTGCCCAGGGAGGTTGTGGCTGCTCCCTCCCTGGAGGTGTCCAAGACCAGGTTGGACAAGGCCTTGAGTGACCTGTTCTAGTGGGAGGTGTCCTGCCTATGGAACAGGGGGGTTGGAACTGGATGATCTTTGAGCTCACTCCCATCCTAAACCATCCTATGAAAACAGAAGTTGGTAAAGAGATAATTCCAGCTAATTTTTAGAGAAATCTCCCTCTTTGAGCTCCAACATCCTTCATATGCTGTACAGAAAGACTCTTGCTATCAGACACTGTATTTAATGACAGATTTATAGTCCTACGACCAGAACAGTATTATCCTTTGGAGGGAGACGGGGGGAAAGACTTATTCCTATTACTGATATGTTGCTGCTGTTAATTTTTGCCAATTCCTCCTCCCTCCTCTTTGTCTGTGGATTTATGTGGGTGTTGCCTGGCAGAATTAGTTGATAATCTCATTACAGATAATCCTGTTTGCTCCTTCTGCAGAACAGTCTCGTCATGACTGGTAGAGCTCCCTTTTCTTCCTATTTCTCTTTTCCCTGAGATAGTTGAGAGATATTCCCCAGAACACCTGGGCTTGCAGAGGGAATGTTTGTCTGGTTTACTGGCCATAATTCCATTTTCACCAAATTCAGCACCTGGCACTACACCTTTCAAAAGACATTTTCTTTGAGCCAAACAACACACAAAAATTATCCATAAGCTTTTTCATATTCAGTTAGCATAATTGCACTACTCTGAAACAATTAAAGCTCCTTTGGTTTCACATGTTTTATGCCTCTAAAACATTATCTCCCTTCCAAAGTTTCTTTATGGCCAGTAAAGAAGATTCAAAGCTGTAGTTGTCTATATGCCTATTGCTACTTTGACACTGAGGTGCTTAATAAGACACACTGACTTAATCCAGGGTATTTCTAAAGCATTACTAATCATGAGTATATATTTTTTTCTTTTTGTCGACCAGCAGCTCTTGTTAAGGCTGCTAAAAATCCTGTGGTGGTTATGGACTGAATACAAACATTAGATGTTTGCACCTAGTAAAGATAACTCCAAGCAGCAGTTGTAAAGCAAGGGGATAAACCATAACTGCATCTACCTATTTACCTTGCTAAGTTCTATGTGTATTTTAAAAATGTGTATCTGGCTTGATGAGGATTTGCACAGATAATTATTTCTTTTTTTCCTTTTTTATTGCTTGTGGTGGTTTGGCAGTTCCTAGCCCTCTCCTCCACTTCTGAAATAACCCAGGCTAGAACTCAGTCATCTGGAAGTTAACAAATGAAGCTTTATATTTACAGCTTAGCACAATATACAAGCAGATATTTACAATATATTACAGATTTTTACAGATATATACAGTGAAAAGGTAATACAGAAACACCACAGCCCTCCCAAAGATCAGAGTCCCCGAGAGGAGTTCCCAACCACCCTACCCCCCACTACCCAATCTTATCCCACTGTCTGTCTTACATGCCAGGTAAGCCAGGAAGATCAGCTATGGGGGGGTTAAAAAGTAGGAAACTAATTAGTACAGTTACACAAATCCAGCTAGAAGGCACAGAGAGAGAGATGCAAGTGCCAGAGTGGCCAAACAGCTCACACTGTCTTATCTATGTTTTGACTTTTATACATCTCAGCCAGCCTATGAGTGGAGTAGGCACAATGTTTTTTCCTTTCTCAGCCTATAATCTAAGTTCTCATAAAAATTCTCCAATTAGCCTCAAATGAGCACAATGCCTGTGAAGAGGTCCATGGAAAATGAAGGCGTTTTGCTTATTGACAGGACTCAGACGGTGAATAAACCCATCTCCTGAGTTTGTTTTAACCAGATAATGCTATTCTGAACTACTTTCAAAATACTTCTGCCCACTCTTTTTAGCACCATAGATCTTGGAAATAATGAAGGCTCACAAATTGTCTAATCACAGAATTGCAGAATCACAGAACTTTAGGGGTTGGAAAGGACCTCCAGAGATCATCGAGTCCAACCTCCCTGCCAAGGCAGCATCCCCTAGGGTAGTTCACACAGGAAAGCATCCAGGTGAGTTTGGAAAGTCTCCAGAGAAGGAGACTCCACAACCTCTCTGGGCAGCCTGTGCCAGGGCTCTGTCACCCTCACTGCAAAGAAGTTTCTCCTCATGGTGAGCTGAAACCTCCTCTGTTCTAGTTTGTAGCTGTTGCTTACTGGTGCTGACCAGCAAAAAGAGTTTGGCCCCAGGCACTTGACACCCACCCCTCAGATATTTGTACACATTGATCAGATCTCCTCTCAGCCTTCTCCAGACTAAACAGCCCAGGGCTCTCAGTCTTTCTTTATAGGGGAGATTCCTCTTACACAATTTCAAAACAATAACACAGTTAGTTGTACTGTAATTCTTCATCATTAGTTGTCGTAGAATTTGCACACTAAATAGGGTAAGAATTGTAGGGCAAAGCAATGTCTCATTTTGTTTCATCCCAGAAAAGCCAGATAAGCTTTTTTTGGGGTGGGGGTCATGTAACAAGACTTCAAAAGTCTTCCCTTCAAACTTTTGAAGCAGGAAGTGTGCAACAAGGCCATTTACTACTTCAGCACTGCACGTGACTTAGTTATATTGTACATGAGAAAAAAATTTCAACATCATCACACAAGCTGCAGCTCCATTATCTTCCAATACCTCAAGACAGTAAGAGTGGTTCGTTCCCTAGGTTTGCATTCAGCCACACTTTGAGGTTTAAACAGATGACAATAGACAACACCTTGAGGCTAAACAGATGATCCCCAACGGGAAAATTTTCAGTATCATAAATAGGAACTGGACATTAGGAAACTTTTTTTTTTCACAGAAAGCATGGTCAGGCCTTGGAACGGGCTGCCCAGGGAGGTGGTCAAGTCACCAACCCTGGATGTGGTGTTTGAACTTTGTAGAGTAGGGATAACCGTTGGACTTGATGATCCTGGGGGTCTTTTTGTGTGTGAAAGATTATCCCATTGTGACAGTGCTGAATCTCACTGGGAGAAAAGGGAAAATCTCTCAGCACAGTCTCTAAAGTCACATTTAGTAAACTAAATTTACAAAGGCAATTAAGAACCTGTATTAGCTTAAGCCAGCCCCCTCCGAGCTCAATAGCTCAATAAATACTTATTTCAATATGGAAGTAAAAAATAAACTTTAACAATAAATAGAAGGTATTTTAGGTAAGGGGAATTACAGAGGATGGGGAGGAAAGGGAACAAAATACACAGTATAGGTATAGGGTAAGGGGAATTACAGAGGACAGGGGAAAGGGAAAACAAAGTACAAAATAAATTTTAAAAAATACAACCCATAGATGGGAGTGGATGGAAGTTGAATCCAAGCGGTGAAATTGGAGATTGGTGGTAGATGCAGATGGATGCAAGATGATGGTGAGATGCATTGAGTTAGAGTTCCAAATATGGCTGCTCTGCCCATGTCTTTGTTGGACAGCAGGTGGTGAAATAGCAGCAGCAGAGAAGCAAGGTGCTGAGCTGGTGAGAAGGCAGGGACCAAGACGAAGAAACAGGAGGTTCATCCCCCCCTTTATAGGGGTCTCAGCAGGAAGTGGGAGTGGGCTAAACAAGATACCTGGGGGCAGGTCAGACTACCCCCAGGGAGGAGTGAGGATCCAGTTCAGGTAAGCCCCTGCTCCACGGAGGGCTTAACCCCTTACAGCACCCTTCATATTACAGCCTGTGTTTCAGTACCATGCTACAAAAAAAAAACTAAATTCTGCATCAGAATTAGTTACCACTCAGCTCTCTAGCTGCTTAAAACCCCTGTGCTTGACTTACTGTTTTTAGTTTATTTGGAAGTTTCTACCTTTAGGCACTAAGCTGCTGAATCGAGCATCACTCAGAACTCAGACAGCAAGAGGAGGTCCCTGTAAATTGGACAATTTAAGAAGAAAGAATTTAAATCTAGTCTTATCAACCCCCAGCTGAGCACTGTAGTTATTGCCCACTAGAGTAGATCATAGAATCATAGAATGGTTTAGGTTGGAGGAGACCTTAAAGATCATCCAGTTCCAACCCCCCATCATAGGCAGGGACACCTCCCACTAGATCAGGTTGCTCAAGACCTCATCCAGCCTGGCCTTGAACACCTCCAGCAGGGAGCAGCCACGACCTCCCTGGGCAACCTGTGCCAGTGCCTCACCACCCTTACTGTGAAGAATTTCTTCCTAACATCCTGTTCAAATCTCCCCTCCGCCAATTTGAACCCATTCTCCCTCGTCCTGTCATTACAAGACCTTGTGAATAGTCCCTCCCCAGCCCTACTGTAGGCCCTCCTCAGATATTTTGGACTGGTAGACATTCCAGACTTTTCAAGATTTTTCCATTTCTGTATTAGTTTAAGCTAGCCCACCCGAGCTCAAAAGCTCAATAAAGAGACTTAATTCAATTTGGAAGTTAAAAAAAAAACCCAAAACTTTAACAATAAATAAGATGTGTTTTAGGTAAGAGGAATTACAGAGGGTATGGCGAGGCGAAACAAAATACAAAATATAGTAACACAACCAGTGGATGAGAGTGGATGAAGTTGAATCCAGGTGGTTAAGTTAAAATTGGAGGTGGAGGAAGATGGATACAAAATGATTGGTGATGGATGCAGCAAGGAGAAAGAGTTTCAAAGATGATTGCTCTCCCCACGTGTTTGCTGGCGAGCACATGGTGACTGGCAGCAGCAGGAGAGCAAGATTCTGGCTGATGAGGGAACAAGAGTGAGGAACACGAACTTCATCTCCCCTTTATAGAGGGTTTCAGCAGGAAGTGGGAGGGGGCTAAACGCAACACCTGGGGGGCAGGTCAGACCACCCCCAGGGAGCAGTCAGGATCCACTTCAGGTAAGTCTCCCCAGGCGGGCTTAACCCTTAATAACTTCTCATAAAATACTGGAATAACTGCTTGGAAGGGGAACAGGAATTCCATTGATCCAGGATTGTGTCCTAAGCATCAAGAGACAGACACAGCTGTGGACTTTTTCTTGCACAAAATTATTTTAATAATATGTATGGAGCAATTAAATTTCTACAAGGAAACTGCCCCATTTATGACATAGGAAAGGTCTGCTCTCGAATTCAAACAAATAAACAAAAAAAAGATACCAAGTCACAGTCTGTGTGCTTTAATCAGCAGGCTGCTAAGTTATTAATAGAGGTTTTGGGTTTTTTTTTTTTAAAGAAAAACAGGTGGTCTGGACACAAATGGATTCCAGCTGAGATGCTGATGAGCAGAAATAGGAGATATGTAGACAGAGGAGGTATAGACTTTCCCATCATGTGACTTGAAACACATCCCACTAAACGGTACCATTGTGAAGGAAAGATAGGCTGTGACTCACCCAATAAACACTCATCCTCTTATTGTTTCCTCTCAGACAGCTATCAGCAGCTCCAGCAGTCCTGGATATGTGTGTTGAGTTCTGGACCTCCAGTTCTTAGGTCTGCCACAAGCAGTTGGATGCTCAACCAAAGCCTGTTATTTCTGTCTTCAAGAGGAAGGAGTCACAGATTCTAGGTGTTGCAGTATTCACCATTGGTAGTGTTCTCAAAGATTTCAGCTCTAGGACCACATAAAAATGAGCCCAGACCTAATTTCCCGTGCTGTTGTCTTGCTCTTTACAAGATTTCTTTCTCTCTAGTCCCCTGTTGCCCTGTGAAACTGACTCATAAACAGTTGGGCTGTATTTGCCATCAAGTGCATCCTGTGGTAGTGTCGCTGCATAATAATTGACAGTAAGAATCCATTAAGGATGTGCCTATTGAAATGTCAGAGGAAGCATCCCAAGTACTTAACCTATTTCAGAATTTTTCTCAGTTTCACTATTCTCTTTCTTTTACTACCTGAGAGGTTTTGTAGTGCGGAATGTTATCAGAGTGTGTTCCCTGAGTAATTCAGGATGTTGGCATGTGAGGTAAAGTCTTTCACAGACATCTGCTCTTCTTTCTGCTGACCCACTTGCTGGTGCTGGCCTGTTGTAGTGGGTTAAGCAGTTACCTGCCCCCCCCCCCCACCTTTTATAAACCCTGGCTANAGACACCACAGCCCTCCCAGAGACCAAAATCCCCAAGAGAGGGTAACCAAACTCCCCCCAACACCTTTCCCCCCTTCCCCAGCCTTATCTCACCACCTGGTGATGCTGCAGAGAAGCTGAAGATCAGAGAGATTAGTGGTAGGAGAAAAGTTAGTCGTTTTACTCTGAATTAGCTAAGAGACAGAGAGACAGAGAGACAAAGAGAAAGCAGCCGCAGCCAGACACAGACCAAAGCAGACTGTCGTGCCGAAGGGTCAGAAGCCCTCTGCTAATCTCGTTTGTTTTGGGAACAGCTCTTAAAACAACTTTTTTTTTCCTTTCTCAGTGAAACTCGGTGAAGTGACACTGTGTTTAACTCTCTCTCAGCCAGTAGTCCAATTTCTCACTCAAATTCTCCAATTAGCTCAAACCAACACACCTGTTTAACCTCACTTCTGTTTATTTTACTTGTAAGAATCTGGTGAAACGCTGAGCAGTTGGGCAGTCTAGGGACAGAGACAAGGCAACAGTTGAATCTGCTCACCAGTACAAGCCTAGGAGACAAGCACATAATGATGCTCTCCATGTGCAACTTCAGGTCATAATTTTGTCTCAAGCTACTGAGTGCTCAGCCAGAGGACTTTGTAATGTCTCCTGTATCACACAGAACCATTACCAGTTTTGTGATGGTGACTCAAGACAGCATTTCAGAATACAACTATGGTGTTGTTCTTTTCTCAAATCCAGCTACATCCAACAAAGACAGTAAATACCCATTCAGATTGCAATTTGCTTATATTATCACAGGATCACAGGATGTTAGGGGTTGGAAGGGACCCAAAGAGATCATTGAGTTCAACCCCCCCTTGCCAGCGTAGGACCAGACAATCTTCAGTTCAGGTTGCACAGGAACACATCCAGATAAGCCTTGAAAGTCTCCAGAGAAGGAGACTCCACAACCCATTTCCAGTGCTCTGGGACCCTTACAGTCAAAAAGTTCCCTCTTGTGTTGAGGTGGAACCTCCTGCAGCTTCCATCCATTGCTCCTTGTTCTATCCCAGGGAGCAAATGAGTAGAGCCTGTCCTTCACCTCCTGATCCCCGACCCTCAGAGATTTACAAACATTTTTTAAATCCCCTCTCAGTCTTCTCTTCTCCAGATTGAACAGGCCCAGGTCCCTCAGCCTTTCCTCATCACGCAGTGCTCCAGTCCCCTAATCATCCTCATAGTGCTCTGTTGGACCCTATCCAGCAGATCCCTGTCCCTCTTAAACTGGGGAGCTCAAAACTGATGGCAGCACTGAAGATGAGGTCTCACCAGGACAGAGATGGAGGAGAACCTCCCTTGATTTGCTGGACACACTCTTCTTAACACACCCCAGTATACCATTGGCCCTTTTGGCCACAAAGGCACATTGCTGAATGAATCCTTTACAGGCCACCTGCTTTTTCTTCACAGAGGGGAGATTCAGACAGGATGTTAGGAAGAAATTCTTTACAGTGAAGGTGGTGAGACACAGGAATGGGTTGCCCAGGGAGGTTGTGGCCGCTCCCTCCCAGAGGTGTTCCAGGTTGGATGAGGCCTTGAGTGACCTATTCTAGTGGGAGGTGTCCCTGCCTGTGGCACAGCAGGGTTGGAACTGGATGAGGTCTGAGGTCCCTTCCAACCTAAAACGTTCTGTAATTCTATGATGACATTTGAGATAAAAACACTCCGGAGTTGAAGTTCTAAGTGATACTTTCCTTTTAATAGTTAAATTAGACCTGTAGTGGCACTACCAGCCTGTAGATATGTATAGTCAGACATGGATATCTAGAGAGACACCTTAGAGAAAGGTCATTAATGTTGTTTTTACTTAAGAGAACAGAGAAGGGTTTGTTGTTTTTTTTTTGCTTTACAGGAATTCCCACAGACTTGCAGACGCGACACTGGTGGGAGCATGCTGACTCTTGCCTAATCAATTTAAATTGATTTTATTAAGAAAAAAAGAAACCTTGGAATAGCATCTGCTGTACAAGACAGTGCTACTCTTTCTTACACTGACATAGCAAGCACTGGCAGAAAAGAGCATGCAAAGTATTTCTCCTCTGAGACCTCGCAGAGTTCCCTATGGTTGTGTCCAGTGCTGTGTTTAGTCTGTAATTTTCAAAGGATGCAGGATTTCAAGGATGTAAGTATTTTCAAGGATTGTAGGTGTTCAAATTCTGTGCAAGCTGGGACCTTTGCTCTTTAAGGTACCTTTGAAGCTTAGACTTACTGCTGAATGGTAATCCTTCCAAGACATGCAAGGAATGCTGTCACCCAGGCCAGGAGTGCCCTGAACTGTAGTGCAGCAAATATGGATTGACAAGCATGGGATGGCATTGCTAGCAAGGTTGATTAAATCCATGCCCAGATAATTAACCATTCCATGGAAACAAACATTACAGTGAGTGGTGTCATGGCCATGCACCAAAAGGTATCATTCCCAGTGCTGACTAAGGGCAGTGCAAAATGGAGGGAGAGACATCCAAGGCTACACCTGCTTTTTAGGAAGGAGTATTGCTGTTTATTGCTGCAGAAATGGTCTGGGAGAAGGTTAAGGTGGAGAAGAGTGTCTCTCTAAGTCTCCTCTGACATATTATGAGCCCACTGAGATGATACTCTCAGTTTTTACAGAGCCACATAATTATCCAGGTTGGAAAAGACCTTTAGGATCACCGAGTCCAACCTATCACCTAACCCTTCCAATTAACTAAACCACAGTGCCTCATCCAGCCTCCTCTTAAACACCTCCAGGGATGGTGACTCCACCACCTCCCTTGGCAGCCAGTTCCAATGGGAAATCAATCTTTCTGTGAAGAACTTCATCCTAACTTCCAGCCTAAATCTGCCCTAGAGCAATTTGAGACTGTGTCCTCTTGTTCTGTCACTGAGTACATTAATAAAGATGTTAACCAGAAGTGGTCCCAGCGTTGAGCCCTGGAGGGACACTACCTGTGACCAGCCACCAGCTGGATTTTACTCCACTGACCACCATCCTTTGGGCCCTTTTATCCAGCCAGTGCTTTAGCAAGCAGATCTGAGCTTGTCCAAGCCATGAGCAGCCAGCAGGAGCTTTGAAAGTACAACCAAGCACATTGGCTGCATCTCAAGCTAGTGTCACATCCAGTACAATAGGAGTGAATAAATGTGCTCCTTGCAAAGAAGAACCCAACAACATAAAAGGTTAATCCTGTGCTGACTGTCATAATAGTCTTCAAGACTCTTGTAAAGTGTGGCACCAGAAGAGTGATGGACACCTGCAACACAGAAGTGGAAAAGAATGATGCAACAGTCAACAATAGCACAAGATTAATTGGTTTTGTCATGGTTTAATAGCATGGAGAGTTCCATAACAAAAATATTCCCAGGGATATCCACTTAGCCACAGAGGTGGTTCCCAGTAATCAAATTGAATCATAGAATGATTTTGGCTGGAAGGGAGCTCAAAGATCATCCGCTTCCAACCCCCTGTGCCACCACGGGAGGTGTCTAGTGGGACACCTCCCACTAGAACAGGTCCCTCAAGGCCTCATCCAACCTGGCCTTGAACAGTTCCAGGGAGGGAGCAGCCACAACCTCCCTGGGCAACCTGTGCCAGTGTCTCACCACCCTCACTGCAAACAACTTCCTCCTAACACCCAGTTTCAGTCTCCTCTCTGGCACGTTAAACCCATTACTCATCGTCCTGTCGTTACAAGACCTTGTCAATAGTCCCTCCCCAGCCCTCCTGTAGGTTTCCTTCTGATACTGGAAGGTTACTATAAGGTCTCCTGGAAGCCTTCTCTTCTCCAGGCTGCAGAACACCAATTCTCATAGCCTGTCCTCATAGGAGAGCTGCTTATCTAAAGATGCTGACTACAGAATGACGGCACAAAGTGATATAATTCAGTACACAGGTTGGAGGTATCTGAAAGATAGTCTGGAATAAGTAGCAATTAAAAACAGGCTTCAGGAAATATCATGGCAGACTGAGCCAAAGAATACCATTTAGGAGAATTCTAAATATAAGGAGCAAGAGATACTGAGCAGATTATGGGAATATGATGGGAGACAGACAAGCTACGATGAAAATATAACTTCCAAACTGGTCTGATGCTCCATGTAATTAGGTTAAAATAAGAGCTAAGGAACCATGCAGGGTTTGCAGGACTTGGTGGAGCAAATGAACCAACAGAAAAAAAAAAAAGCATTAAATGGGGGAGTATTTTATGAGAGCCACAATACATGGAGACAAGAATCACGGTATCACAGAACATTAGGATTTGGAAGGGACCTTCAGAGAGCCTTGAGTCTAACCTCCCTCCCTCAAACCAGTGAGAACACTGATATTAATGCCAGTCTGGGCAGGTAAATGAAGTAATAATTTATTTTTCTTTATTTTTAAAATTTAGGATATACCACACCATTTTGACTGAGGAAGCTCAGGCTGTGCTGCCTCAGAGGAGACTGAGAGGTAACCTAATTCATGTTTATAAATATGTAAAGATGAGTGCCAGGGGGCTGGAGCCAGGCTCTGCTCAGTGATGCCCAATGACAGGACAAGGGGAAAGGGGTGGAAGCTGAGGCATAGGAAGTTTCATTTAAACATAAGGAGGAATTTTTTCCCTGTGAGGGTGACAGAACACTGGAACAGGCTGCCCAGGGGTGTTGTGGAGTCTCCCCCTCTGGAGATATTCAAAACCCACTCAGACACATTCCTGTGTGATCTGGTCTAGATGATCCTGCTCTGGCATGAATATTGGACTGGATGATCTTTCAAGGTCCCTTCCAATCGCTGACATTCTGTGATTTCAATGTTTCTGTGATTTCAATGTATTTGTTTTACACAGAAGTGACCCTTGGCCACTTACTAAAAAGGCAAAGAAGCTAGATTACTTCAGAAATAAAATACTCAATAATTCAGAAATAAAATCAGAAATAATTCAGAAATAAAATGCTCAATAATGTCTGGGTAACATTTAAATAAGAATTGTGGGGAATCAATAAAGAACACAAACAGTGGTTTCATCCCCATAGCTTCAGTGGGTAAAATCATGTGGTTAGAATTACAGAAGACAGACCAAGAAGCATCTGGGGGCAGCCCTTCAAAATTAAGCAGAAGTAGAAAGAGTAAGTTGAAACAAGGTCCTTAAGATGTGTGACGTGCTGCCAAAAAAAAAAAAAAAAACAAACAAAAAAAACCCCCAAGCCCTAACAGAAGGAGTATAGGTGTGTTGGTTTGAGCTAATTGGAGAATTTGAGTGAGAAGTTAGACTATTGGCTGAGAGAGGTAAACACAGTGTGTCACTTCACCAAGTCTTACTGAGAAAGAAAAAAAAAAATTGTTTTTAAAGTGCTGTTCCCAAAACACAGATAGCAGACAGTTTCTGACCACTCTGGGCTGCGGCTGCTTCTCTTGCATGGTCTCCTTTGTCTCTCTGTCTTGGTAGCTAATTCAGAGTAAAACTACTAACTTCTCTCCTACTACTAATCCCCCTGGCCAATTAACTTCAGCTTATCTGCAGCATCACCAGGTGGTGAGATAAGACTGGGGAAGTGGGGAAAGGTGGTAGGGGGTGGTTGGTTACTCCTTTCTTGGAGATTTTGGTCTCTGGGAGGGCTGTGGTGTTTGTGTATTACCTTTTAATTGTATATATCTGTAAATATCTGTTATACCTTGTAAATATTTGCTTGTATATTGTGCATTTCTGTAAATATAAAGCTTCATTTATTAACTCCCAGTGTTTCTGAGTCCTAGTTGGGGTTTATTTCAAAAGGTGGGGGGGCAGGTAACTGCTAAACCACTACAATAGGGCAAACTGAGGAGCCATGATAATTTTGATCTCTAAAACAATGAAAGAGAGAACGAAGCAGCGAGAAGTGGAAATGAAATCAGGTAGTGACAGGTCTATGGGGAATGGAGCAAAGCTGGAGGTGGAGAGATTCAGACAGGACATGAGGAAGAAGTTCTTCAGCATGAGAGTGCTGAGAGCCTGGAATGGGTTGTTCAGGGAGGTGTTTGGGGCTACATTCCTGGAAGTGTTTAAGGCGAGGCTGGCTGAGGCGGTGTGCAGCCTGATCTAGGGTAGGGTGTCCCTGGGCATGGCACTGGTGTCGGAACTAGATGATCTTTGTGGTCCTTTCCAACTCTGACTGATTCTATGATTCTATAAATGGACCTCCAGCAGAGACTTGTGATTTGCAGGAATAGCCACATGCAATAAAGAGACAGCCGTATAACAGAATAATACATCATGGCTATGGTCTGCCAAAGGGTGAGCAAACCAAATGGTGAGGCTATGGATTTCAAGCTGGATTTTATTGCCATTTTGAAAGAAAAGCCTTTCCCTCTTACTTTCTGGAGACTCTAGATTTTTTGCCTAAGTATTTGAAAACACAGCTACTGTTGCCCTGAAATACACAGCAGCAAACAACAACGCTCCTGGTTCTTGCACTTAAAACATTATCCCTGGAGCCAAATGATACCACTGTAGCAATCTGATCTACTACAGAAGCTGCCACACTGTAGTTTTCCTAATACAACAAGGCCACGTTACTGAAATCAGGACCAAAAAAAAAAAAAAAAAAAGATTATCAGGAAGCAGGGTTTGATTCTNAAAGGATTTTTTCCCCCTCCTTCCATTAAGAACATTGTAAGTTTTGGATGGTAACGTTTGGGGATTGTTTCTCCATGCATCTGAAGGTGATGTGCATCAAACTGTGTTTGTCCAGGTCAATGCAGCTGATCACCAGCAATTCCCAAACCCGGTTCTGTATCCTTTGATGGAACAATGCATGAAGAAAGGGTCAGCTTCAGGAGCAAGGCATCTCCATGTAAGTAATTTTATAGTAGCATTATTTTTAACTAGCAGTTTTCTCCCAAATTCTACTTGAAATTGAAAACAGAAATGCGAGACACCCTAGTGCCCTCTGGGAAGCCAGCGGCACAGAGGGAAGGGAAATTGCTTCACAAATATCTTCCAGATTTGAAGGCAGAGTACATTAGATGTGGCCATACAGGCTGAACCGAATCTGAAGCTAAATCTATATTTTAACAATACAAAAACAAACTCAGGGTGACTCACTCGGGCAGCAAAAGTAACCACAGAAGTCTGTGCGCAGGCTATACAGTGAGCCTCACATGGTTTCCCAAACCTTTAATTTCTGTTGGTTTAGAGGAACTAAACAAATCCTTTTAAAAAATGGTATGGTTTTTGTGAAGTTTAGAAAAGGATAGGATAGGATGGGATGGGATAGAATGGGATGGGATGGGATGGGATGGGATAGGATAGGATAGGATAGGATAGGATAGGATAGGATAGGATAGGATAGGATAGGATAGGATAGGATAGGATAGGATAGGATAGGATAGGATAGGATAGGATNGATAGGATAGGATAGGATAGGATGGGATAGGATAGGACGGGATAGGATAGGACGGGATAGGAGAGGACGGGATGGGATAGGACAGGACGGGATAGGATAGGACGGGATAGGAGAGGACGGGATAGGATAGGACGGGAAAGGAAATTACGGGAAAGGAAAGGAAAGGAAAGGAAAGGAAAGGAAAGGAAAGGAAAGGA
>VWZI01018837.1:47780-74191 GCA_013396835.1 Psilopogon haemacephalus
GCACAGTATACAAGCAGATATTTACAATATATTCCAGATATTTACATATATATAGAGTGAAAAGTTAATACAGAAACACCACAGCCCTCCCAGGAATCTGAGTGCCCAAGGGGAGTTCCCAGCCACCCTAGCACCTTCCCCCTGCTATCCAATCTTATCCCATTATCTGTCTTGCATGCCAGATAAGCAAGGAAGATTGGCCTGGGGGGTTAGAAGCAGGAATTGATTAATTGGGTTACACAGATTCAGCTGGAAGGCAGGGAGAGAGATCAGTAGCCAAAGTGACCCAAGCAGCTCTGCCTTATCTATGTTTGGCTTCTTACTTTTGTACATCTCAGTAAACAAGTGAGTGAAGGAGGCATCATGAATGTTTTCCTTTCTCAGCCTATAATCTAATTTCTCATTGAAATCCTCCAATTAGCCTCAAACCAGCACAATCGTATTTTAAATGCTGTCAGTAATGTAATTGCACCTCTCTATCTCTCTCTCATATGTAGACTGGAAAAACAAACAAACAAACAAACAAACAAAACAAAACAGCAGCAAGAGAAACCAACCAACCAAAATAAAGAATCAGTCAGGGTTGGAAGGGACCACAAGGATCATCTAGTTCCAACCTTCATGTCATGGGCAGGGACACCCTACCCTAGATTAGACTGCCCACAGCCTCATCCAGCCTGGCCTTAAATACTTCCAGGGTTGAAGCTTCCACCACCACCCTGGGCAACCCCTTCCAGGGTCTCACCACCCTCATGCTGAAGAACATCTTCCTAACATCCAGCCTGAACCTACTCATTTCTAGCTTTGCTCCATTCCCCCTAGTCCTGTCACTACCTTACAGCCTAAAAACTCTCTCCCCAGCTTTCTTGTAGTCCACTTCAGATACTGGAAGGCCACAATAAGGTCACTTTGGAACCTTCTCCTCTCCAGACTAAACAGCCCCAACTCCCTCAGTCTCTCCTCCAGCTCCAGCCCTATGCTCATCCTCGTGGCCCTTCTCTGGACACCTTCCAGCACCTCCATATCTCTCTTGTAACAGGGGCTCCAGAGCTGGACCCAGTACTCCAGCTGGGGTCTCACAAGTGCAGAGTAGAGGGGGAGGATCACTTCCCTCGCCCTGCTGCCCACACTGCTCTTGATGCCTACAAACAAACAAATAAACCCCACAAAAAGAAAAAATCCCCAACCAAAACCTAATAGTTACCTAAATAGTTACCTCAGGTGTTCTCCAAATTTGCCTCAAGGGGACTGCATACACGAGGCATGTGATCCCTTAAGCAGCAGGTGTGACAGGAGCAATGGATGTCCTTTTCACCCCTTCTGTGAAGGTCAAATCACTCTCTAGAAAGACTTCAGGGCTCATCAAGCAGAAAAATAAAATAAATAAATAAATAAATAAAGGCAGCAGGAGCCTGAACCCTTAATGCAGTAATTGAGGCACTCTTATGAACTAGTGGAAGCCTGAGTTCTAGTCCTGCTTAAAGAGCTATTTCTGTGAAGCAGTAACTGGATTCAGTGCACACAGAGTCTTCAGAGCAGGTGTTAGCACTGACATCTCTTGGCAAGTACCCAACTTAACACATTTAAGTTACCATTATCACCTTCCCCCATTTTAGCAAGCACCTGGATAAACCTGTGTGGTTCATATTTTGTATTGGCTACCCATAAGCATCTTGTGCAGGGAGAACACTGACCTAAGGCAGTTCCTTGCACCCAGAGATCAAAGGATCAGTTACAAAAGCCAAATGCTCAAGGCAAAAAGAGACTTCGAAGCACCAAGAAAGAACAAGGTCTTGTAAGCCAGGCTTTCCAAAAGCTTGCTGAAAGTCTCTTGTAGCCTCGGGTCTGTTTATCTCTGTAGGCATGGAAAAAGTAGATTGCAGCATCTGGAACAGAACGATTTCCTGCAAGCCAAATATTCAAAACTCTCAACCTAAGCTCACATGGTGTTACCATGCACATGACCCTCATGCTGTGTGTTAGGGGTAAGACTAGCAGAAAGTGATACAGATGATGTTCAGAGAGCAGGAGGCAATATGCAGAAATAGGTCATTATTTGACTATTCTCTCTGGAAATCAAAGAATCACAGAATGGCAGAATGTCAGAGGCTGGAAGGGTCCTCCAAAGATCATCCAGTCCAAACCCCACTGCAGAGCAGCATCACTTAAATCAGATCGCACACGAACACATGCAGGAGGGTTTTGATTATGTCCAGAGAGGGAGACTCCACAACCTCCCTGGGCAGCTGTTCCAGTGTTCTGTCACCCTGACAGGGGAAAAATTCCTCCTTATATATAAATGAAACTTCATATGTCTCAGATACAGGGAAAATATCCTCCTCATGTTTAAATGAAGCTTCCTATGCCTCAGCTTCCATCCACTGCCCCTTGTCCTGTCACTGGGCATCACCCAGCAGAGCCTGGCACTCACCTTTACATATTTATAACCATTGCTGAGGTCACCTCTCAGTCTCCTCTTCTCCAAGCAGCACAGCCCCAGCTCACTCAGGCTCTGCTCCTAACAGAAATGTTCCATTCCCTTCAGCATCTTTGTGGCTTTGTGCTGGACTCTCTCAAGCAGTTCTGTGTCTCTCTTGAACTGGGGAGCCCAGAACTGGACACAATACTCCTGCTGTAGCCTCAGAGTAGAGGGGCAGGAGAACCTCTCTCGATCCATTAACTACAGCCCTTCTAATATGCCTTAGAATGGCATTGTCTCCCCTAGCCACAAATGCACATTGGTGGCTTGCTGGCTCATGGTCAACCTCCCATCCACTATAACCCCCTGGTCCTTTTTTTCCTTTGCTGCCTTCCAACAGATCATTCCCCAACCTATACTTATCTCTAGGGCTGTTCCTTCCCAGGTGCCAGACTCTACACTTGCCCTTGTTGAACCTCATTCAATTTCTGCCTCCAGCCTGTCCAAGCCTGGCTGAACGGCGGGGGCCAGAAATGTTGCCAGTGGATTACTGCTCTCTCTGCACATTGAAGAAGCAAAGGTTACCCAAGGTTTTCTCTCTGTTTGGCTCAAGGATGCTGCAACATGATAACATGTTATTCTTCTAGGGAAATCCTATGTGACCCTCCTACAACATCTAACCAAGTAAACAAGAAGTGAGCTGGAACTTTGTGTGCAAGGACTTTTACTGGAATCATTCGGAAGCTTTTGAATATACTCAGGCTTCCTTGGGAGGTTCCCTCCTTGTAAGATCTCTTGCTGCAGGCACTGAACATCAGAAAACGAATGCTGAACAGCTTAACAATTTTGGACCTCAGAGAAGCTTTTTCACCCCTTTTAGAAGTTCAGGGTCACGTTGTCATAGTGATCTCCTGTGTGAGTTGATAAACTTTTACACAACATGCTCTGTATTTTCATTAATTTTTTTTTTTCTATAAAGGAAGGAAGGAGCATAAGCATAATTTAATAAACCTTGGACTTAAAAAAATTTTTTTTTCTCTGATAATCTTCATGTGTAATATGAGCACCTTTATAAAGCCACAGTTTGTTTTGCATATCTCCACATGTGGCTTTTCAGCCATTCATGCTGGCATCTGCCCGTGTCATTAAATACAAAATTATTCAAAGCTTCCTATCTTATTCTAAGCCTTCATCTATGAAAAACCACAGGAGTCATTCCTTTCTCGACTCCTGTGAAGAAAAAAACCAACCAAACAAACATATGGGTATCAATGAATACTGAAAGTTCAAGTTTATCACAATGAAATCACCTCGCTCAGGATAAGTCAATAGTAAATTCTTACACAAACAGGACATGGAGAGGGTGATTGCTGTTAAAACAGTTTTGGCTGACCAAAAATACCTCAGCTCATTTTTAGAAACTATTTTTGGTCCTCGTTGCCCACTGAAATTTCCAGAGGTGTTTCAAGGTTCCACTGGGTTTCTCTAACAGAATACGGACAACACATCAAAAAACACATTACTTAAAAATACATTTCCCTTATTCTAAGGTGAAAATGGTTGCCTTCAAGAGGTGGTAAAGGGAGTGTGGGTGTATTTACCCATCTTTTATTTTCTAACTGCTTCCCTCCCTTGGTTCTCCTGTGCAAGCATTTCCATGTCATTTCAGAGGGAGGATCTTAACTCAGAACTGTTGGTTTGTGCTTGCAGAAAAAAAATACGAACAGTTGGGACTATGCTCCATGGAAAAAATAACACAGCAATATTTCAAGCAAAATTTGGCAACCACTGGGTTTGCAAAGTCCTGTGCATTGTCCTCAGAATAACCCTCCAGTTTCCCACGTGAATCACTAAAGCAGTTAGCAAAGCCCAAGCTTTTGTAGGCGATTCCCATTCAGAGAAGGAGGCAATGACAGACTCAGACCTTTTGCAAGGTGTTTTAATTTACTAGCAAAAATAGTGGCCAGCCTGTATCCCCAGGTACATGAGACTCTAAGTGCTGGAATCTCTTCCACTGCTTGTTACTCCCTCTTTCTTTGAGCCAGCACTCACAGGAGCAGTCATCTCATTTTCTTGGGTGCAAGCATGGAAGCACTGCAGTGCTTCTGCAATGGCATCTGGCATTTTCATGCTGCTTTCTCTTGCTGGTCATTTCTTTGTCTGTTGCCTACATAGACCCTCACAAATATGGGCCAGAATACAGGATCACAGGATGTTAGAGGTTGGAAGGGATCCAAAGAGATCAAGTCCAACCTCCCTGCAACAGCAGGACCAGACAATCTAGCTTAGGTCACAGGGGAATGCATCATAGAATCATAGAATGGTTTAGGTTGGAAGGGACCTCAAAGGTCATCCAGTTCCAAGCCCCCACCATAGGCACCTCCCACTACATCAGGTTGCTCAAGTCCTCATCCAACTTGACCTTGAACACCTTAAAAGTCTCCAGAGAAGGAGACTCCACAACCCTTCTGGGGAATCCTTTCCAGTGCTTTGTGATGCTTCCAGTAAAGAAGTTCCCCCTTGTGTTGAGGTGGAACCTCCTGTGCTGCAACTTCCATCCATTGCTCCTTGTCCTATCACAGGGAGCAGAGCCTCCTGACCCCCAGTCATCAGAGATTTATAAACATATATTAAATCCCCTCTAAGTCATCTCTTCTCCAGAATAAACAGCCCCAGGTCCCTCAGCCTCTCCTCATCAGGCAGTGCTGCAGTCCCCTCATCATCCTCATAGCCCTGTGCTGGACCCTCTCCAGCAGATCCCTGTCCCTCTTAAATTGGGGAGCCCCAGACTGAAGGCAGTACTCTAGATGGGGTCCCACTAGGGTAGAAGTAGAGGGGGAGGAGAACCTCCCTCAGCCTGCTAGACACATTCTTCCTTCTGTCAAATATTTGAGTCCTTTTGTCATATATTTGGATAAGGGAAAACAAATCTTATTTGGAAACCCTTTCTGCTGGCTTGTTGGTGGGGTATTTTGTTGTTGCTGTTGTTCTGGGTTTTTTTAACAATAACAGCACACTCACACTTTCCCTGCACCATTTAAAATTTTTTTTTGTTTCCTTTCTGCTATTCTGAAGTGGCAGGAAATGGGATTAATATGTTGAGGATGCTGGAACACCATAAGACAGTCCTGTGACTTCACCTGAAAATGAAGAATGTGGTCTGTTATATGTCTTCTGCAGATCTGTGAGATCAGCACTGAAAGATGTGCTTTGTAAAGATTCCAAGATCTTTTCATCAAAATCATGTCAGTAGGGTCATATTCCAAAGAGCACAAGAGAGACAGATGTTGCTGTTGCCTAAGGCAGTTCTATGCACTTTCTTTTCTCTAGGTCTGGATCTGTGCATATTCACTTCCTATTCACAAACCATCAACACCTCAGCTTTACGCTGGATGAATAAGTACAATAGAATCATAGAATCACTCAGGGCTGGAAGGGACCACAAGGATCATCTAGTTCCAATCCCTCTGCCATGCCCAGGGACACTTTCCACTAGATCAGGTTGCCCAGAGACACATCCAGCCTGGCCTTAAGCACCTCCAGGGATGTGGCCCCAAACACCTGCTTGGGCAACCCATTCCAGGCTCTCACCACTCATGCTCAACAACTTCCTCCTCACATCCAGGCTGAATCTCTCCACCTCCAGCTTTGCTCCATTCCCCCTAGTCCTTTCACTACCTGAGAGCCTAAAATGTCCCTCCTCAGCTTTTCTGTAGGCCCCCTTCAGATACTGGAAGGCCACAAGAAGGTCTCCTGGGAGCCTCCTCTTCTCCAGCCTGCACAGTCCCAACTCTTTCAGTCTCTCCTCACAGCAGAGGTGCTGCAGCCCTCTGATCATCCNGTGAGCTTCTCCTCTACCAGCACCCCCAGGTCTCTCTCCCCAGGGCTGCTCTCCAGCCAGGCACTGCCCAGATTGTACTTGTGCTTGAGGTTGCCTCAACCCAGCTGCAGGACCTTGCACTTGGNACAGTACTCTAGCTGGGTTCTCATCAGGGCAGAGTAGAGGTGGAGAATCACATCCCTTGCCCTGCTGGCCACACTTCTGCTGATGCAGCACAGGCTCTGCTTGGATTTCTGGGCTGCAAGTGCACACTGCTGGCTCATGGTGAGCTTCTCCTCTACCAGCACCCCCAGGTCTCTCTCCCCAGGGCTGCTCTCCAGCCAGGCACTGCCCAGATTGTACTTGTGCTTGAGGTTGCCTCAACCCAGCTGCAGGACCTTGCACTTGGCCTTGTTGAACCTTGTGAGGTTGGCTTGTGCCCACCTCTCCAGCCTGTCCAGGTCCCTCTGGATTCCATCCCTGCCCTCCAGCCTGGCTGCTGCACCACACAGCTTGGTGTCATCAGCAAACTTGCTGAGGCTGCACTCAATGCCTCTGTCCATGGCACCCACAAAGATGTTGAACAAGACTGGTCCCAGAAATGATCCCTGAGGGACTCTGCTTGTCACTGGTCTCCACTTGGATATGGAGTAGTGTAATAGATGTCCTGTTCTGATCATGGAATGTCTCATGTTTTTAATTATCTAAAATACTTTTTGTTTATTTTAAATGCTATATATTCACCCTTCTGAACTGATTAAGCTCTAATATGGGGAAACGAATAATATGGACAAGAAAGGTAAAATCTTGTGGAATATATTTTCTTGATAGGGTTGTTGCCTCTCTTTCCCAGTTTTGTAAATCAAACAATACTTTTACATTAATGAAGCAAAATGATACAGAAAAGGTATCAGCCTGGAACTGAAGGAAAGCTAACTTTTGAAATTAAAATGACAAGTGCAACCAGAGAGCAACTAATACTAATGTATAAAGATTACCCAGAGTCTGCCCAATACTTCACAGGGTCACAGGATGTTAGGGGTTGGAAGGAACCCCTGTAGATTGAGTCCAAACCCCGCCCCAGCCAAAGCAGGACCATAAAATCTAGCTCAAGACACACAGGAATGCATCCAGATGGGTCTTGAAAGTCTCCAGAGAAGGAGACTCCACAACCTCTCTGGGCAGCCTCTTCCAGGGCTCTGTCAGTAAAGAAGTTCTTCTTCATGCTCAGGTGGAACTTCCTGTGCTGTAGTTCACACCCGTTACGCTTTGTCCTGTCACAGGGCATAACTGAGAAGAGTTTGTCCCTTCCTTCTTGACCCCCAGCCCTCAGGTATTTATAAACATTGATTAGATCCTCTCTAAGTCTTCTCTTCATCAGACCAAACAGCCCCAGGTCCCTCAGCCTCTCCTCACAGGGCAGTGCTCCAGCCCCTTCACCATCCTTGTAGCCCTTCCTTGGACTCTTCTGAGTAGATCCTTGTCCCTCCTGAATTGGAATATTCCAGGCAAGGTTTTAGCAGGGCAGAGGAGAAGGGGAGGAGAACCTCCCTGGATCTGCTGGCCACAAACATCTCAATGTACCACAGGATTCCATTGGCTTTGTCAGGCACATTGCTGCCCAATGGACAGGGGCACTCCCAGGTCCTCAATGAAAAGCAAAATGTGTTGGACCTTGAGACTTTTAAAGATTCTTGTTGCATGAATTTTAGAAACAAAATTGCAGAATCACAATTTATGTGTTACTGCATTTGTTTGCAAGAGCAAGCATTAACAAAAACCTTGTAAATGTTATCAATTGGCTTTTAGTAATAAAATAGGGGAGAAGAATGAGTTGTAGTGGTAAAGTATCAGTCTTTCTAATGGTGATGTCAATAAACTTATTCTCTCTGCTCCAATCATCCTAAAATCATAGAATCAATCAGCCAAGTTTGAAGAGACCTCCAAGATCATCCAGTCCAACCTATCACCCAGCCCTAGCCAATGGCACTAAATGCCCCATCCAGGCTTTTCTTGAACACCTCCAGGGATGGTGACCCCACCCCCTCCCTGGGCAGCCCATTCCAATGCCAGTCACTCTCTCTGGCAAGAACTTCCTCCCAATATCCAGCCTATATATCCCCCTGACACAGTTTGAGACTGTGTCCCCTCCTTCTATTGCTGGTTGCCTGGGAGAAGAGACCAACCCCACCTGGCAACAATCTCCCTTCAGGTAGTGGTAGAGAGCAATGAGGTCTGCCCTGAGCCTCCTCTTCTTCAGGCTGCACACCCCCAGCTCCCTCAGCCTCTCCTCACAGGGCTGTGCTCCAGGCCCCTCACCAGCATTGTTTCACTTCTCTGGACACCTTCCAGTACCTCAACATCTCTCTTGAATTGAGGGGCCCAGAACTGGACACAGTACTCAAGGTGTGGCCTGACCAGTGCCAAGTTCATCCTTTTGATGAAAAGGTTTGTGAGGGTATATGCTATATGGTAGGGAGTTCAATTCTTGTCCCACTGAAACTGATGGCAAAGGCTTGCACAGGCTTGATCTGCTCCTGCATACATCAAAGACAAGGAATTTGCACTCACTTTACCAACCCAGGTTTGATATTACACGTTCAAGCTAACAAATATGGAGCTGTCTTGTGACTCTCGATATATCAGTCACATAGCTTTAACTTCCCAAACTGCTGGAAGCTGCTAAGCACAAACATATTCCTTTTTAATTTTTCTTTTCCCTAATATTTAGGGTCCCATGCTTCCCATTTGTCTCCGCTACAGAAATTTCCTGTGAAAGTTATTTCTCTGCACAGCACTGCAATTAGAAGAGAAAACATAAGGCGTCTCTGGGAGGATGTTTAGTGGGTTGGTTCTGCAGCTTGTGGTTTGTCTCAAGAGGTAGGAGTAGCAGCAGTGCTGCAGTACGAAATGAGGGATATCTCTCTGGAAGTTTCTATGGCATTTGGGGCCACCAAGAGCATCCCTCTGTAAGGAAGTGCAGGAAGAGACCTTTAGCCAGCTTCAGAACAATAGAAGGAAAGAGCAGTAGAAGAGGGAAGGGAGAACAAGAAGAAAGAAAACAAAGAAACAAACAAAACAAAATTTTGGAAGGCTGGGGAGGAACTGTTCACAAGGTCTTGTAATAACAGGATGAGGAGGAATGGTTTTAAACTGGCAGAGGGGAGATTGAAACAGGATGTTAAGAGGAACCTGTTCACAGTGAGGGTGGTGAGACACTGGCACAGGTTGCCCAGGGAGGTTGTGGCTGCTCCCTTCCTGGAGGTGCTCAAGGCCAGGTTGGATGAGGCTTTGAGCAACCTGTTCCAGTGGGAGGTGTCCCTGCATATGGCACATGGGGGATGATCTTTGAGGTCCCTTCCAACCTAAACCATTCTATGATTCTATGAAAACACAAAACAGCCAGCACAATAAAATGGAGAGGCAAGCAAATCTTTTTCTGGTTTTTTTTTTTTGTGCTTAAGGTTCCCCAAACTTTCTCTTCTTAAAATGAAATGTTTGTTTCTGGGTCGGTCTGAGGCTGTGCTGTTGGAAGCAGAGCCTTGTTCTTTCTCTGTTCCTTGTTCCAACTGTGGGAACCCATCCCACAGGTGAACCAGTACAAATTCTCCCTGAAGCATTTTTGGTACACTCCCTTTTTCTGGAGCCAGTGCCAGCAGCACGGATGTGAAGGGCAGACTCCACATCCATGTGCAACAATAACAGACAGCCTGCAGTCTCTCTGGCAACCAGCTGTTCCAAAAAAAGCAATGCTTTATGCAACCACTGTCATTAGGATTGGCTGGTCTCCTCATTCTGGAGTCTCATTCTGGAGGTGTGGGCATGGAAGCAGTGAGATGCCAGCTGGACACTGCTGCTCTGTACTCCCAGCTCGAACCAGTATACTCAGACATTGCTTCCTGAGAGTCACCCTTCACTCACTGCTGCTCAGCTTTTGTTGGCTGCCTGTAGCTACAGATGTGGAAATCAGGGGTTAACTTTTTACCGTTTCACCCTAAGGAAAAAGATTATGCTGGCACAGCTTATGTTAATCTGTAGGAGCGGAAACTCCAGCAGGCCTTTCTGCTGGGGCTCCTTTGTGCAGGTTTCTCTGTGGGAGGAATCAGGCCATCCTGGAACAGCTCCCCTCAAAGGGTCGTGATCCTCTGAAGACTGGAAAACTGGTAGAACTGCACAATATGGGTCAAGGTGGCTGCCTGTAATTAGGGGTAAGGTGGATCCCAGTGTGACTGTCATAGATAGAATCATAGAATCATAGAATGGTCTAGGTTGAAAGAGACCTCAAAGATCATCCAGTTCCAACCCCCCTGTGCCATAGGCAGGGACACCTCCCACTAGATCAGGACACTCAAGACCTCATCCAGCCTGGCCTTGAATACATCCAGGAAGGGAGCAGCCACAACCTCCCTGTGCAACCTGTTCCAGTTTCTCGTCACCCTCACTGTGAAGAACTTCCTCCTAACATCCCGTTCAAATCTCCCCTCTGCCAATTTGAACCCATTCCCCCTCGTCCTGTCATTACAAGACCTTGTGAACAGTCCCTCCCCAGCCCTCCTGTAGGCCCCCTTCAGATACTGGTAGGCTGCTATAAGGTCTCCTGGAAGCCTTCTCTTCTCCAGGCTGAAAACCCACAACTCCTTCAGCCTGTCCTCATAGCAGAGG
The DNA here is from genome assembly GCA_013396835.1 of Psilopogon haemacephalus. NCBI lineage: Eukaryota > Metazoa > Chordata > Aves > Piciformes > Megalaimidae > Psilopogon > Psilopogon haemacephalus. The sequence goes on from VWZI01018837.1 coordinate 58,682, forward strand.
TGCTTCAGCCCTCTGATCATCTTCGTGGCCCTCCTCTGGACTCTCTCCAACAGTATAAATACAAGTTTCTTCCCAGCATCCTCAGCAAGTCTCACTCCAATGAGGAGAGACTGCAGGAGTTGGGGCTATTCAGTATGGAGAGGAGAAAGCTCCCAGGTGACCTTCTTGTGGCCTTGCAGTATCTGAAGGCGGCCTGCAAGAAAGCTGGGGAGGGACTTTTTATGATGTCAGGTAGTGATAGGACTCGGGGGGAATGACACAAAGCTAGAAATGGGTAGATTCAGACTGGATGTTAGGAAGAAGTCCTTCAGCATGAGGGTGGTGAGAGCCTGCAACAGGTTGCCCGTGGAGGTGGTGGAAACCTCATCCATAGAGGTGTTTAAGGGCAGGATGGATGAGGCTCTGGACAGCCTGATCTAGTGTGGGATGTCCCTGCCTATGGGACAGGGTGGCCTATGGCAGGGTGGGGTGGAACTAGATGATCCTTGTGGTTCCTTCCAACCCTGACTGATTCTATGATTCTATGATTCTTTGGCTCTACGACTCTCTGATTCTATGACTCTGATTCTATTCCATCATTCTAACTGTTCTGGGTGAAAAATGCATGGTTTCTGCACCTGCCAAGACCAAAGACACGTGCCCTGGGACGGGGGCCAGAAGTCTGCACTTCTCCTTCCCTACCCAGGCACTGCTGTTGGCACAGTCACCTTCACTCCTGCTCCAGCCTTTTCTGCCTGTGCATCCTCACTGTGGTTGAGGGGAAGGATGCCCATGGCTGCAAAGCAGGGTGGACAGCGCCCTCTAGCCCGAGGAGGAAGCCAGAGCACCCGGTGGACATGGCAGACGTCCAGTGGGGCAAACCTGCCCATCGCACCCAAGCTCTTCAGCTTCCCAAACAAGCTTTAACCTCCTCTGTAATTAGAGGAGATGTTTCCACCGACACGGGATGGCATCTCTTGTTCCTCTCATATGACTTAAGAGATTTTTTTTTTTTAATTGAAATTCTCTAGTGTTTAAGACCAAGAAAGGATGTTGGGCCACAAAGGCAAGTTGGGGAGGCCCAGGAATCACAGAACCATAGAATGGTTTAGGTTGGAAGGGACCTCAAAGATCATCCAGTTCCAACCCCCCTGTGCCATAGGCAGGGACACCTCCCACTAGAACAGGTCACTCAAGGCCTCACCCAGCCTGGCCTTGAACACATCCAGGGAAGGAGCAGCCACAACCTCCCTGGGCAACCTGTGCCAATGTCTCACTACCCTCACTGTGAAGAACTTCCTCCTAACATTTCTCCTAAATCTCCCCTCTGCCAGTTTAAACCCATTCCCCCTCATCCGGTCACCACAAGACCTTGTGAACAGTCCTTCCCCAGCCTTTCTGTAGCCTCCTTCAGATATTGGAAGGCTGCTATAAGGTCTCCTGGAAGCCTTCTCTTCTCCAGGTTGCAGAGTCCCAACTCTCATAGCCTGTTCTCAGAGCAGAGATGCTGCAGCACTCTGATCATTTTCATGGCCCTCCTCTGGATTCTCTCCAACAGTTCCATGTCCTTCTTGTGTTGGGGGCTCCAGAACTGCACACAGTGCTGCAGGTGGGGTGTGATGAGAGCAGAGCAAAGGGGCAGAATCCCCTCCCTTGCCCTGCTGCCCACAGCTGCTCTTGCTGCAGCCCAGCACACAGTTGCTGTCTGGGCTGCACTCACACTGCAGCCTCATCTTGAGCTTTGCATCACCCCAGACCCCCAGGTCCTGTTCCTCAGGGCTGCTCTCAGCCATTCCCCACCCAGCCTGGAGTTGTGCAGGTAGCATAACATCTAACACAAAAGACTGGCACTGGCATCATCATCTTCAAAGCCTGTCTGGATGTGACTTCAAACAATGTGCACATTTCTACATTTTAAAGCTCAAGACATTCAGAGAATCATCCTTAGTATCAGCCTTGCTAATGCTAATGGCAAGCATTAAAAGGAATATTAGACATGAGGCCAGGGAACAAGGTGCAGTGGAACTGCTGCCTGCTGGTGCATACCAAAAGAGGAAAGAGCTACACAGCTTGAGAGAGGTATAGGAAAGCAAAGCTGAGAAAAGAAATGGGAAAACAGGAATTTCTTTTTGGCTAGAAGAAGTGTCCTGTGTCCAGCTGGTTGCTTCCATCAGACTTTCCCCCTCTTCACTAGATGCTGTATGGATTTGTAATTATGTGTTTCAGGTGCTGGCTGCATGGCAGGGCCCAGAGAGTGGTGGTGAATGGAGCCACATCCAGTTGGCAGCTGACACCAGTGGTGTGCCCCAGGGATCAGTGCTGGGCACAGTCCTGTCTAATATCTTCACTGATGATCTGGATGAGGGGATTGAGTCCTCCATCAGTAAGTTTGCAGATGACACCAAGATGGGAGCAAGTATGGATCTGTTGAGGAGAGGAGACCTGGACAGGCTCCCCCCTGCAGAGGGACCTGGACAGGCTGCACAGGTGGACACAGTCCAATGACAGGAGTTTTAACAAGGCCAACTGCATTTTGGCCACAACAACCCCATGAAGTGCTACAGGCTGGGGACAGAGTGGCTGGCAGAGAGGGACCTGGCGGTACTGGCTGACAGTGACTGAACATGAGCCAGCAGTGTGCCCAGGTGGCCAAGAAGGGCAATGGCATCCTGGCCTGGATCAGGAACAGTGTGGCCAGCAGGACCAGGGCTGTCCTTCTGCCCCTGGACTCAGCAATGGTAAGGCCACACCTTGAGTTCTCTGTCCAATTCTGGGCCCCTCAATTTAAGAAAGATGTTGAGGTGCTTGAATGTGTCCAGAGAAGGGCAGCAAGGCTGGTGAGGGGCCTGGAGCACAGCCCTGTGAGGAGAGGCTGAGGGACCTGGGGGTGTGCAGCCTGGAGAAGAGGAGGCTCAGGAATGACCTCGTTGGGAGAAAGTATGGATCTGTTAGAGGGCAGGAGGGATCTGCAGAGGGACCTGGACAGGCTGCACAGATGGACATAGTCCAATGCCAGGAGTTTTAACAAGTCTTGAAGGGAGATTTTAGCCAGGTGGGCTTGGTCTCTTCTCCCAGACACCCAGGGACAGAACAAGAGGACACAGCCTCAAGCTGTGCCAGAGCAGGTTTAGGCTGGATGTTAGGAAGAAGTTCTTGAAGTGATTGACATTGGAATGGGCTGTCCAGGGAGATGGTGGAGTCACCATCCATGGAAGTGTTTAAAAGGAGGCTGGATGAGGCACTTAGTGTCATAGTTTAGTTGATTGGAAGGATTAGGTGATAGGTTGGACTTGCTAATCTCAAAGGTCTTTTCCAATTCTGTGATTATGGGATGGTGGTTCAAGCAGTTACCTGTCCCTCCACCTTTTGAAATAACCCCGGCTTGAACTCAGAACACTGGAAGTTGATAAATGAAGCTTTATAGTTACAGCAATGCACAATATACAAGCAGATATTTACAAGGTATAACAGATATTTACAAATATATACAGTGAAAAGGTAATACAGAAACACCACAGCCCTCCCAGAGACCAAAATCCCCAAGAGGGGTAACCAACCACCCCTACCACCTTCCCCCCTTTCCCCAATCTTATCTCACCACCTGTTGATGCTGAAGATAAAATGAGGTAGATTGGCCAGGGGGGATTAATAGTAGGAAAGAAGGTAGTAGAATTATTAAGAATCAGCTAAAAAAGACAGAGACAAAGGAACCTTGCAAAGGGCAGCCACAGCCCATCAAGGCCTGAAACCATCTGAACTATCTATGTTTGGGTTACACAAGTCTTAAAATATTTTTTTTTTCTTTCTCAGTAAAGTTCTGGGTGAAGTGCCATACTGTGTTTTCCTCTCTTAGCCAATAGCCTAATTTCTCACTCAAATTCTCCAATTAGTTCAAACCAGCACATTCAGCAAAGAGTGTGCCTGGCCTTTGATTTCTTTGTTGTGTTCTCAATCTTCCCTTAAATGAAGGACTAAGCAGTCTAGCAGCTGAGGAATATTAAAATGCTTGGTGCTGCCGTGCCCATAACTTCAGCAAGTTTGGCTCCAGGCTGAATTCCATAGCAGTGCCATGCATAAAGCAGGGAAGATGTACAGGCAAGAGAATTCTTTAGCACTTAGAGCATCCAGCAAACAGCATGACAAAACCAAACTCCTTTAATAGGGCTTAAGTGATGCACATCTGAAATGGGAATTAGGAGCCTCATAAAGGCTTCCTGGTACCCTTCCCAGGCAAGGTGATTTCCCAAATGACTTGGTTATAGAGGTTTGTGAAGGGTGAGCATTGCTCTCATGCTGAGATGTAGGCTCACAAACAGCAGAGTTCAGATGATCTTTGAAGTTAGGGACACAACTCTTCCTCCTCAGCCGTTTCCATGTGGCTTCATACAATGGACAAAAAGCAAGTTCCCTGTTTTGGAATCACAGAATCATAGAATGGTCTGAATTGGAAGACACCTCTGAAGGTCATCTAGTCCAACCCTCCCTTGCAGTTGTGCTCCACTAGATCAGGTTGCCCAGAGCACTATAAAGACCCACTTTGAATCCAGAGATGGGGCCTCAACCACATACTTGGGCAACCTGTTCGTGTTCCACCACCCTCACAGTGAAGAACCTGTTCCTAATATCCAATCTGAATATGCTCTTCTCTAGTTTGAAGCCATTGTCCCTCGTCCTGTCACAGCAGGCCTTTGTAAAGAGTCTGTCTCCATCCTTCTTGTAGGCTCCCTTCAGGTACCAGAAGGCTGCTTATAGCTCTCCTGGAGCCTCCTCTTCTCCAGGCTGAACAACCCCAGCTCCCTCAGTCTGTCGTTGTAGCAGAGGTGTTCCAACCCTCTGATCATTTTTGTGACCCTCCTCTGGACCCACTCCATGAGGTCCATGTCCTTCCTGTATTGAGGGCTCCAGAGCTGGACACAGTACTCCAGGTGAGTTCTCATTGGAGCAGAGCGAAGTGGCAGAATCACCTCTCAGGATCTGGTGCCAACGCATCTTTTGATGCATCCCAGGATGTGATTTGCCTCTGGGGCTGCAAGCTCACACTGTCTGCTCATGTCCACCTTCTTATCCATCAGCACCCCCAGGTCTTTTTCCACAGGGCTGCTTTCTATCACCTCCTCCTCCAGGCTGTGCTGATAGTGAGGATTGTTCTGGCCCAGGTGTCAAACCCTGCACTTGCTCTTGTTGAACCTCATAAGGTTCACTTGGGCTCACATCTCCAGATCCCTCTGGATACCATCATGTCCCACTCTATCCCATGTCTGTATCACTGGTAAAAATATCAAACAGTGCAGGTCTCAGTATGGACCCCTGAGGGACACCACTTACCACTGCTCTCCATCTGGCCATTGAGCATCACCCTCTGGATGCAACCATCCAGCCAATTCCTTACCCACTGAACAGTCCAAACATCAAATTCCTAACCCTTCAGATAGGTGAGCAGGATGTCGTGGGGGACCATTTTCCTCAGTTTGCTCCCTCATCCTGACTCTTACACGTGTGCTTGGGTCCAGGTCATGCCTGAAACATTCCAGTCTAAGGCACATTGCTGAAGGCTGAATTCACCACCTCTCACAGACTAAGGACAGCCAAGAGCTCATGACTGCTGGTCTGACAAAGGGCAGGAGTGCTCATTCAACTTCTCTCCTTGAATGTTTTTATTCCTGTATATTCCTACCTCCTACCAGCCTCCCAGTGGTGGCTTGCAGTTTGTACCGGGTGTTAATTCACAGCAGGAAACTATTCACTTAAAACATACCATATGGGGAAGTCAATTAATGAGGGGAGAAGGGGAAAGAAGAAAAAGAAATAAAAAAGAAAAAATTAAAACAATTGTTTCCTTGATTTGTCTTACTGTGTGGAAGTGTGCAAAGATTTCTGCTAACAAAAAGCAGTGGAGGATCACAGAAGTGACACAATGAATGCCAAAATCTGTAATGCTGGCAGAAAAAGTACCTAACCTTAGGCCAATATGTACATTATCTCAGCCTGTGCCCCATGCACTCAAAAATGTCTGTCTCAAGAACTGCTTTGCAGCCTTCCTACTGAGCTATGTCTCAGAGCAGAAAGTGTGAATGAGAATCAGCTGAAGCTCAACGCTAACAAACGGAGTTCTCTGACACAGGTGTGGTTGTTCTTGGCATTTGAGGTGACACAAGTGTGATGAGAATCAGTTTAAGCTCAGTGCATCCTGGACTGCATCGGGAACAGTGTGGCCAGCAGGACAAAAGTGCAGACATCTCCCCCCTGGACATGGCAACCTGCAGGGCTCTGTTTTCTTACCTTGCTACTACTATGCAAATCAAACAGTGCTTCAGTGCAGAGCTGGCAAGGCCAGAGGGAGAGAGAGGCACGGGGAAAAGGCAAGCAAGGAAGCAGGAGAGCAAGAACACTCTGAGCCCCAGATTATATAGAAAAAATAACAACCCGGTGAAATAGGATAGATCCAATGGCATCCTGGCCTGGATCAGGAACAGTGTCTCAGAAAGAGTGCCAGGTACAAGGGAGGTTATCCTTCCCTTATACCTGGCACTGGTCAGGCCACATCTTGGATACTATGTCCAGCTCTGGGCTCCTCAATTCAAGAGAGATGTGTCCAGAGAAGGGCAACGAAGCTGGGGAGAGGCCTGGAGCACAGCCCTGTGAGGAGAGGCTGAGGGAGCTGGGGGTGTGCAGCCTGCAGAAGAGGAGGCTCAGGGCAGACCTCATTGCTCTCTACAGCTACCTGAAGGGAGACTGTAGCCAGGTGGGGTTGGGCTCTTCTCACAGGCAACCAGCAATAGAACAAGGGGACACAGCCTCAAGTTGTGCTGGGGGAGGTATAGGCTGGATGTTAGGAAGAAGTTCTTGCCAGAGAGAGTGATTGGCATTGGAATGTGCTGCCCAGGGAGGTGGTGGAGTCCCCCTGGAGGTGTTCAAGAAAAGCCTGGATGGGGCATTTAGTGCCATGGTCTATTTGATTGGATAGGGCTGGGTGCTAGGCTGGACTGGATGATCTTGGAGGTCTCTTCCAACCTGGTCTATTCTATTCTATTCTAGTATAGTCTAGTCTAGTCAAATGGGGTTCTCTGCCACAGGTATGGTTGTTCTTGGCATCTCAGGTGACACCAGTGTGGACAGAGATTGCTTAGACATCTGCCTTGGCAAAGATGGGGAGCAAGACAGAGCATGCTCAGTCACAAGCTTTTCAACCTGTATGTGCACTTCTGATGTCTCAAGTGCTGTCCACACATGTTTTCAGGAGGTCTTTTGGAAAATATTTTTTTTCTGCCTGGAAAAGCTTAATCTTACAGCCCTGATGCTCCAACAGATCACACCCTGAGTGGGCAGGTTTTTTGGCTTTGTCAGGGATGTGCAGAGGTGGATTGAGAATGTCACCTGTCTGCAAAATAGTGAAAGCAAAAGTGCTTGTTGCAGCAGAAGGGAGGACACGAGGAGGCACACAGAGATGTAATTAAGTGGGCATGAAGTTATGATGGTATGTCATTGGCAGGGATGGTTTCCTATTGTGCTGTTTTGAGGTTAACTGGAATATTTTAAAAAGAAAAAATAGACTATGGGCTGTAAAAAAAAGAAGACAATTGTGATGTCTACTTCGCTCATAGGTTTACAGAAACGTACAAAAGCAAGGACACATAAGACAAAAAGACAAGCAGCATCAGGGGTCAGTGCTGGCACCAGTGCTGTTGAAATCTTTGTCAGTGACATGGACAGAGGAATCAGTGCAGCCTCAGAAAGTCTGCAGATGGCACCAAGCTGTGTGGCACAGTCGACTTACTAGAGGGCAGGGATCCATTCACAGGGACTTGCACAGGCTGCAGAGGTGGGCCCAGGCCAACCTCAGGACATTCAACAAGGCCAAGTGTAAGGTCCTGCACCTGGGTGAGTGCAATCCCAAGCACAACTCCAGGCTGAGTGGGGAATGGCTGAGACCAGCCCTGAGGAACAGGACCTGGGGTTCTGGGGTGATGCAAAGCTCAAGATGAGGCTGCAGTGTGAGTGCAGCCCAGACAGCAACTGTGTGCTGGGCTGCAGCAAGAGCAGCTGTGGGCAGCAGGGCAAGGGAGGGGATTCTGCCCCTTTGCTCTGCTCTCCTCACACCCCACCTGCAGCACTGTGTGCAGTTTTGGAGCCCCCAGCATAGGAAGGACATGGAACAGTTGGAGCCAGTGCAGAGGAGGCCACAAAGATGCTGAGAGGGCTGCAGCAGCTCTGCTATGAGGACAGGCTGAGAGAGTTGGGGCTCTGCAGCTTGGACAAAATAAGGTTTTGAGAAGACCTTATAGTAGCCTTCCAGTATCTGAAGGGGGCCTACAGGAAGGCTGGGGAGGGACTATTCACAAGGTCTTGTAATGACAGGACAAAGAGGAATGGGTTTAAACTGGCAGAGGGGAGATTTAAACTGGATGTTAGGAATAAGTTATTTGCAAAGAAGTTGTTTGCAGTGAGTGTGGTGAGACACTGGCACAGGTTGTCCAGGAAGGTTGTGGCTGCTCCCTCCCTGGAGGTGTTCAAGGCCAGGGTGGATGAGGCCTTGAGCGACCTGTCCTAGTGGGAGGTGTCCCTGCCTGTGGCACAGGAGGGTTGGAACTGGATAATCTTTGAGGTCTCTTCCAACCTAAACCATTCTTTAATTCTATATTTCCAAAGTCAGGCCCAGAAAGGATAAAGATGCTTCCAGTAAGTGGATCTTACCACTGTGTCCTGCAAGGTCAGACCTTAAGGTATTTCATTTGCACATTATTTTAGTACTATCACATCCCAAGCCCTGATCCAGTGTCAAGCAGTATTGAAACCCACATCTGAAAAATTACTTGGTAAAGCTGAAGGGAGGAATGTCATGAATGAAGCATGTAAACATAGAACTTCAGATGCTGATGAACAGCATTTATGATGTACTTCCACCATCAAAGGAGCTGTCTTTGTCTTGCTACTGTCTTATGGTAATGCCTAAGATGTGATTCCAAACAGGCTGACACTTTATCGGGGTGGGGGGAGAAGGTGTTGCTGCCTGGAAGCCTTTCAGGGACAATTTTGAAAATTCTGGCCACTTATTCAGCATTGATTGCAGCTGACAACTCAGACTAGTTTCATGAATTCTGGTTCAATAGGTCCTGTTGATGTGGACATCAGCACAGGAGTGCATGCAAAGTTCACAACAGCTTAGGATGTTTCAGATGCATCCAGCATTCACCAGACATGTTCAGGCCATGAACTGAAGCAGAGGAAAATTGGAAAGGCAAGAAGGAAGACACAGGCAACTACAGATCATTCAGGCTCACCTCCATCCCTGGGAAGGTGATGGAGCAGCTCATCCTGGAAGCCATCTCTAAGCACATGGGAAAAAAAGAGAGTTATCAGGAGTAGTCATCATGGGTTCACCAAGGGGAGATCTTGCTTGACTAGCCTGACAGCCTTCCATGAAACCATGACCAAATGGGTAGAGGAAGGAAGGGCTGTGGATGTCATATACCTTGACTGCAGCAAGGCTTTTCACAGAATCACAGAATTAACCACATTGGAAAAGACCTTTAAGATCATCAAGTCCAACCTATTGCCCAACACCTTCTAATTAACAAAACCATAGCACTAAGTGCCTCATTCAGTCTACTTTTAAACACCTCCAGGGATGGGGACTCCACCACCTCCCCAGGCAGCCCATTCCAATGCCAATCACTCTTGCTGGGAAGAACTTCCTAACATCCAGCCTGAACCTACTCTGGCACAGCTTGAGGCTGTATTGTCCCATTCTGTCCCTGGTTACCTGTGAGAAGAGACCAACCCCACCTGGCTACAACCTCCCTTTGGGACTTGTTAAAACTCCTGGCATTGGACTGTGCCTGTCTGTGCAGCCTGTCCAGGTTCCTCTGCAGAGCCCTCCTGCCCTCTAACAGATCAACACATGCTTCCAGCTTGGTGTCATCTGCAAACTTACTGATGGAGGACTCAATCCCCTCATCCAGATCATCAGTGAAGATATTAAACAGGACTGTGCCCAGCACTGATCCCTGGGGCACACCACTGGTGACAGCTGCCAACTGGATGTGGCTCCATTCACCACCACCTTCTGGGCCCTGCCATCCAGCCAGTTCTTAACCCAGCACAGAGTGTCACTGTTGCAGCCAAAGGCTGCCAGTTTGGCCAGGAGTTTGCTATGGCAGACAGTGTCAAAGGCTCTGCTGAAGTCCAGGTATACTACATCCACAACCTGCCCCACATCCACCAGGCAGGTCACCTGGTCATAAAAAGAGGTCAAGTTGGTCAAGCAGGACCTGCTCCTCCTAAATCCTTGCTGGCTGGGTCTGATCCTTTGGCCACCCTGTGGGTGTCCTATGATTGCGCTCAGGATGATCTATTCCATTATCTTGCCTTGCACTGGGGTCAGGCTGACAGATCTGCAACTTCCTGGGTCCTCCTTCCAACCCTTCTTGTGGATGGGCACTACACTGGCAGCTTCCAGTCATCTGGGACCTCTCTAGTGAGACAGGACTGCTGATAAATGACAGAGAGCAGCTTGGCCAGCTCATCTGTCAGCTCTCTCAGCATCCCAGGGTGGCTCCTATCTGGTCACATAGACTTCTGAGGGTCCAAGAGGCTCAACAGTTCCCTAACTGCTTCCTCTTGGATTACAGGGTAGCTGCTCTGCTCCCACACCTCACCTACCAGCTCAGGAGGCAGCTGTCCTGAAGACAACCTGCCTTACCATTGCAAATTGAGGCAAAAAAGGTGTTAAGCACTTCTACCTTTTCCTCATCTCTAGTTAACACATTCCCATCATTGTCCAATAAACAGTGGAAGTTATCCCTGCCCCTCTTTTTGCAATTAATATATTTATAAAAGCATTTTTTTTTTATTATCATTCACAGAAGTGGCCAGTCTAAGTTCTAACTGGGCCTTGGCCTCTCATAACATCCTCATAGATAAGCTCAGGAGATGTGGCACAGGTGGTTGGGCCCTGAGGTGCATTGAAAACTGCTCAACAACAGAGTTCAGGGAGTTGTCATCAATGGCACAGAGTCAAAGTGAGGCCTGTGGCCAATGCTGTTCCCCACAGATCAGTACTGGGTCCAATTTTGTTTAACATCTTTATCAATGACATGGATGAGGGCACTGAGTGCACCCTCAGCAGGTTCTTGATAATACAAACCAGGGCAGGGGGGGTAGAAGGGTGTATGGCTGACATCCCTCAGGCTGTGCTGCCATCCAACGAGATCTGGACAGGCTGAGTGCTGGGTGAAGGCAAACCACATGGAGTTCAATAAGGACAAGTGCAGGGTGCTCCATCTGGGCAGGAATAACAACAGGCACCAGTACAGGTTGGGGCTGCCCTGCTGGAAAACAGCTCCATGGAGCTTGAGTGCTGGTGGGCAGGAAGTTGTGCATGGGCCAGCAATGTGCCCTTGTGGCCAAGAGAGCCAATGGCAGCCTGGGCTGCATCAGCAAAAGTGTGGCCAGCAGGACTAGGGAGGTTCTTCTCCCCTTCTACTCTGGCCTGGTGAGACCACATTGAGGGACTTGAGCATCTCCCCTATGAAGAGAGACTGAGAGCCCTGGGGATGTTTGGTCTGGAGAAGGGAAGCCTGAGAGGAGATCTGATCAATGTGTACAAATATCTGAGGGGTGGGTGTCAAGTGCCTGGGGCCAAGCCCTTTTCAATGGTCAGCAGCAATAAGCCAAGGAGTAACAGCTACAAGCTGGAAGAGAGAAGGTTTCAGCTCAACATGAGGAGAAACTTCTTTGCAGTGAGGGTGACAGAGCCTTGGAACAGGCTGCCCGGAGGGACTGTAGATTCTCATCCTTCTCTGGAGACTTCAAGACCCACCTGGATGCATTCCTGTGCAAACTGCCCTAGGGGATGCTGCCATGGCAGGGTGGTTGGACTCGATGATCTCTGGAGGTCCCTCCCAACCTCTAAGGTTCTGTGATGTTGTGATGATTCTGTGAAATGCCAACTAAGCAAGCTTTGTATTTCAGAGGTCATTTCTTTGAGGCACCTCTTTGAAATATTGAAAGTATGGTGATACCTAGCAGATAACTGGTGAGCAGAAAGGTAAGACTGATGTGAAAGGCTCTGTGTTGGAAACAGAGCCAACACCAGAGGGACAAGAACTGTTAAATGAAGAACATAGTTGAAAATTGCAGAGACAAGGCAGAGTATGTTTGAATGTAATAACACTGATGCTAGGGAGACAGTGGAGGGCCTTGCAGTACTAACAGCATATGAATGCCTGGGATATCTTCAGTATCTTTTATTTGCAGATTTTCATGCTTCTCTGGCTATTACATATCTAATTCAGCTTCTGACTCTCATAAATCCTAAGTTTCATGACGTCATTAGGCTCTGCCACTACTGTGCAATTTCATATCCATAAATCAGACTTAGTTCCAGGACTGGTTCCACCCACACTTACGTATTTAGCAAGACTGCAAGATTCAGCAGCAGGTACCTTCTCAGGCAACAGTTCAGTGTGGACATCTGTAACTGAATTATTAAGATTCATCTGAAGTAAGTGTGAACAGAAATGCCTGCATATGGAAGCACCAAAATATGCATCAGGGCAAGGGTGGCAAAAAAAAAAAAAAATTGGATAATTGGACAACGTGGATGTGAACAACAGCAGTCCAACCAAGGAATGGTGAAGACTGTGTTGTCTACATTAAGAGCACAAGACAAGAGCAGAAATGGAGTCTCCTTGCTCTGATAAAACCATGATGCTACCACCAATTTGCTACCACCAAAGCTATGCTCTGATAATAGTCTCAGGTTACATCTTTGCCAGTGGAAGACAGGTGGTAGCCATAAAAATAGCAAAATGAGGGAATAAAGCACTGGGCAGAAACTTTTCCAAAGAATCCTGGAGGATAAGGCAAGCAAAGGTCTCACATAAAATCATTCTATAAGGAGTGGGCAAGGGAGGGGATTCNTGGAGGTGAAGAGGAAGTTGTGAGAGTGGTGAGAGCCTGGAATGGGTTGCCCAGGGGGGTGGTTGAGGCCACATGGCTGGAGGTGTTTAAGGGCAGGCTGGATAAGGCAGTGGCCAGTCTAATCTAGGGTAGGGTGTCCCTGGGCATATAAGGGGGCTTGGAACTAGATGATCCTTGTGGTCCCTTCCAACCCTGACTGATTCTATGATTCTGTGATCCATTGGTTTTCTGAGAAGGATACAAAGCAATTTTCCTCACACTGTTCTGGGACATTGCCCTGTTCATTTCTCCTTTGACCTGCTCTGATCTCTCTCCTCTAATCTCAGCTAAAAACTAACAAAGTAAGCTTTGTTGACTTGCTTGTTTTGGTTTCTGGCTGGGAAGGGAGATAGAGAGGGAGAAAGAGGGGAGTAGCTCTGAGCCCCTTCAGGGCAGTTTCCTTTGTCTGGGAGGGAGTTTGGATTTCTGTGTTACTTCTGATTTGTATATAGTTGTAAATACCTGCAAATATTGAGTATATATATGCTTGTAGATTTTGCCATGCTGTAAATACAGCTTCATCTTACTTTCAAGCCAATTGGGGTAGTCTGGTAAATTTCAAAAGGAAGAGGGTGGTGTGTGGAGAGTTCCTAACCCATGTCACCACACCATGTCTTTTTCAGGCATCTGAGATAGAATCCTTTTTTTCCAGTGAAAGGAATGCAAGTGCCTTCAATGTAATTGGGTTTGGCAAATGTTGGTTTTTTTTTTTTTTTTTTCCCCTCAATTTCTTTTCAATGTCATGGCACTATCTAAGTTAGAGCAGGTCAGTAGATCAAAATTTTTCATTACTTCTCTCCACAAACACAAAAAACCACAATATGCCATATGGTTTTCCTGAAGACAGAGAAGAAAGGGAGTGGTTTTGAAGCCGTCTATCACCAACATGGTACTGAGTGTACAGGCATAGGTCCCTGATGATGCAAAAAATTATCTGCATCAGAAAAGTATTAGAATCATAGAATCAGTCAGGGTTGGAAGGGACCACAAGGATCATCTAGTTCCAATCCCCCTGCCATGGGCAGGGACACCCTACCCTAGATTAGGCTGGACAGAACCTCATCCATCCTGGCCTTAAACACCTCCAGGGAAGTGGCCCCAACCACCCCCCCGGGTAACTCTCTGTATTAATTACAGAGAGTTTATTTCTCTGGGGCCAGTGTACTCATTTCCAAGAATAGCTTTATGCCAGCTTGACAACACAGGAATGCTTCCACTGAGACCTCATAGGAAAGAGCTGTTGTTTTGTGAGTGCAATGAAACACAGGCACTATCCACAGTACTCAAGGTTATTCTTGGCTTGCACAGAGGCTACTCCTGCTCTTAGTACAGCCAGGGTGAGCTTTGCTACTGGCTTTCCTGAATACATTCAGTTAGAACCAAAGTTGTTTTATTGGTTGTATTGCAAAACAATTTTTTTAAAATCAGAAAACAGGAATTGATAGTCTAGGAAAAAAAATGGGGAGAACTTTGCTGGCAATATTGTACAATAACAGTCTCTGGTGTTTGTGAATGCTGGTGGAAGTCCTACTTCTCAGGCTCCTGGTTAAGCTCCATGGTTTGCAAAATGTGCTCACAACTTCTCAGCAAAGGAAGTTCTCTAATATTCTTTATTGGCTGGAGGAAAGCGAGTGCCAAATACAACTGTGAAATGGGAAACAATGCACAACGGAAAAGTTCCAGAACATCAACACATCCGTTCCTTTTCTCTGCCATAAATAACCAACACACCCTTAAATACAAGACTAAATGGCTCCAGGAAACTCTCATTAATGACAACGTCCTAGCTGGGCTTCTCACTTTCATTTGGAATCTACATGCTCCAAGAAGTTTTTTTGGGATTTTGTTTTTTGGTTTTTTTTTTTCTGGCCTAGAATGCAGATATGTTGTTCCCTAAGTAATACTAAGCACTGAGGTAAACTAAGATAAATCTAAAACTAGCTTACTATCTGGAGAGACTTAAACCTTCCTGTCAATGTCCAAAACACTCATGTTGAAAGGCACAGCACCACTGCTGTTAAAATCAATTACAAAGTCCTTCACTGACTATATAAAGACATGGTGTGTGTTCCAACATTTGTCCTTCAGTTTTCTGGAAACCAGAGATAAGGCAGGAAACAAAATAAATGACATGCATACATGTACTACGTGCAGATAAGTTTCATTAGAAAGGTTAGCAGCTATGATATTTTACAGAGCAGGTCTCATGATGAGGCAAGCTAAATAGATGGCATGTATTTTGCAGATCAGACAGTGGCAGGAGAGTTAAACCAGTCATTTGTCTAGGGTGTATTTATATTAAAATTAGCATATTTCACTGCATGAAAAAGAAAAATAAAAAGAAAGAAAAAGAAAAAGAAAAAGAAAAAGAAACAGAAAAAGAAAAAGAAACAGAAAAAGAAAAAGAAAGAGAAAAAGAAAGAAAAAGAAAAAGAAAAAGAAAAAGAAAAAGAAAAGGAAAAAGAAAAAGGAAAAAGAAAAAGAAAAAGAAAAGGAAAAAGAAAAAGGAAAAAGAAAAAGAAAAAGAAAAAGAAAAAGAAAAAGAAAAAGAAAAAGAAAAAGGAAAAGTCA
>VWZI01018837.1:80987-91651 GCA_013396835.1 Psilopogon haemacephalus
TTTGAGTGCTTGAGTTTCTAGACGTGTTTCAGAGATTGCGTTTTAAAAAAAGATCTCCCTAAGCCTGAGAGGTAGTTCTAGAAAATAACGTCATTCTCTTGTTAAAATTCAACTGGTGTAAGTATATTTGAACTGGGGCATATTGGATCGGGTGCTGGTATGCTGCTTGTGTGTCGCTCTGGTAGAAATCGGTGATCTGTGTGGTTTGTTTGTTGGTTTTTTTTAAATTTTGTTTCATTTTTATTTTAATCGGTGGTGGATGCCTGGGGACATTGCTATGTAAGTGGCAGTAAATCTCTGGATATATATTACAATTATCTAGCGCCAGTGAGACTTAGGCTGTGAGCTGTTTTGTAGGAATTGCTACTCTGGTGCTTTTCCACAGACTTTGAAAAAACTTAAAATCTCCATTGCAAAACCAGTCAAATACTCATACTCCATACTTGAGCTGGTCATGTCCTGTCAGATTTTCTCCAGAGAAGCAAGAGCATTGGGTAGCTTTCTGGTATATTGGAAACTCAGGTTGTTACCTAAGCCAAGGCAGTATGATTTGCCTTTGACCTCTCACCTGCAAGGCTGTTCTGCCTTTAAGAAATTCTTCTTAAGCCCTTAATTCAACTCCACAATGTGAATCCAGACTGTTAACCAGACGCATCACAGCTGTGAGAAAGATTGAAGTCCATGTCATGCCATTTTCCTTCTCAAATTAGCACATGGCAATGCCAGTTTAGACAGTATGTTGTTTGATGTAGATCCATAAGTGCACGTATGCTTTAAAATATAAAGCTTTGCACGTTCTGTTGGGGAAGAATGCACAAATACTTTGATCTGCAGAAAGCCTGTGATTGTTCTTTATCCATTGTATGCTATGTAGTTTTGGTAATAAAGATAAGCTTTGATTTCTTTGTGTACATAGAAGTTGCTTGGATTTGGCCCCAAATATGGATGTCCAAACAAAAATTGTGCTTGATAAGGGAAAGGATTAGGATGTGAAAGAGATAGAAGCCAGTGCAGGGAGTGGATCCACAGAACAAGTAGCTGGTTGGTATTACACAGCAGGGGTTGCCTGCCTCTAGCTGGATAGAGGTCTACAGGTTACTTCTGAGAGATCTGCTAAGGCTATCAAGAAAAGACAGTCTTGTGTCAGTAGGCTGCAGGGCTGTGCATCTAAACTGGAAAATCTTTGAGAAGTCCTTAAAATGGACAGCTTGAAAATCACTAACTTGGAGCTAGTTTGGAGTTTAGCTTTTAGGCAGTCTATACATCACCTGATTTTGCTTGATTTTCTTTTCTGTTTACTTAGTCTTGGCATCCTTTCATCTTATCACTCTTTCACCTATTCAGACTTTTATCAGCATTGTTAAGTGATAACAGTTTCCATTGTGCGCTCTCCAAACATGGAGCTTTAGTCACTTAGGGCATCCAGTGGCAAGAGCTATCTCTGACTCCGATTGTGCAAAACCCCTTTACAGGTGTGCTGAGGAAAGGGAGAGATTTAACCTTTAGATGAGGACATTCTCGCAGACTTGCCGAAGGCAAGTCAGGAATACGTGGGAACAACCATATGGGTGGAGATGCTCTCCAAGAAAGAGAGAACTATTATCACAGGTGACAAAGCTGCTGCTACTTTAGCAGGAAATTAATGGGGCTTTAAAATTGAAGTGCTTGGTGAGACATGATCTATGGCTGTAAGTTCGCACCTGTGTTGACATAGCACAGCTCAGGGCTTTAATATATGTTTAAAAAAAAAAAATTAAAAAGCTGAGTTTATTAATATCCATAAATAGCGTTTAGAACAGCCTGTAAATGCGTTAGAAACAAATGTCTCAGAGCACGAATATTAGATTGTTTAATCCACTGGTGACCCACAGCAAGTTCTGAGCCTTGTGAGAAGTTGTATTTAAACTGGGTACGTTAGTAAGAATTCCACCTGAATAATTAAATGGTACCTCAAGAAGAAAGTATCTGGCAGGCTTAAATCATCCTGATCTTTATAAATGCTGACTGTGTGCTGCAGAGTGCAGTGCATCACAAGGCTGGTGCAGGTGAATTAAATTTTTCTGCAAATGACCCAATCGATGATGTGACCGGGTAAACGAGATGCTGTGTTCTTCTTGCACTCTCTGCTAGAGCTGGAAGGGATGCAGAGGAGGCTGCATCCAGCGGTTCCTGATGTCTTGCTGCATTTGCTGCATGACAGCAAAAAATCTGATACAGGTTCAAGTGATAGTTTATATTATCTTGTAACAAGCTTACTCGAGCTGTTTCAAGGCAGCTTTGCATAATTGAAGGAAAAAAAAAATCAGGAAGCTTTTCCTCATTTTCCACAGCATATATTGATCTAGGACAATGGAAGACTTAGGAGTTATAATAGGAATGCTGGGGTAGTAGATGAAAACTGATGCTGAAATACAGAGGTTAAGTGAAGGAAGGTTAGCAGCAGAAACAAAGTTCTGATGGAAGATGTTTAAAGATACACAGATGGAGGGACTGAGAGCTCAAAGGAGTTACTGTTAGCTCTTTGAAAGGCGACACTAATATTCTGTGTTACACATTAGTTTGCATGCATGGAGACACAGGGAACAGGTATGAAAGTCAGTTTTACTCCTGTTACAATAGCTAGAATTAGTTGAAGTGAGTTATTTTTTGGTGCGTAATTTCCTCTGAGATTTAGTTACAACTCCTTTTTGACTGTTAAGCATCAAATTTCTGTCTTAGCGGTAAGAGCAACCTGGTCTAGTAGGTGCTTCTGCCTATTGCAAGGGGTTTGCCTTTTCCAACCCAAACCACTGTATGTTTCTGTGATTAAAACCAAGTTACTTCTGTGTAAGGGCTCAGAGAGGATTGTGTGCTATGCTTCAAAGCTGATTGATGTGTTTTGTTCTATAAATAGTTTAATGTGAAATATATACATAATCTTTGAGAGTAGGACCTGGAGCCCCCTGGTCCTGTCCTCCAGTGAGTGTCCTCTCACAAGGACATGGAGTCCTGCTCCAAGTCAGTGGTTACTTAAGCTGTGGAGAGAAGTGCTGTCCTCAGAAAGGCTGGAGAAGTCTCTCTCCTGACAGTTACTTTGAGTAGTCTTGGGAGGTGCTTGGAGATGTTTGCCAGTGTCTAGGCTGCCATACAGAAAAGGGAGCACCACTGCTGCTTGCTTTCTCTGTGTCTTTAAACAAAATCTATGGTTTTGGCTTTTTGTGGGGAACCTGGTTCTGTGGTTATGTGCACACTTTATCATAGGCAGAGAACAGTTGTGAATATTGAGCATCTAAAGCATCAGGCAAGTGTTAGCAGTCCTGTTGAAGAAGAGACCGCATCTGTGCCTACTGATGCCTACAAAATTTATCACCACTCCTTCCCATCCTTCCCCCCCCCAAAAAAAAAAAAACCTTCCAAAATTCCAAACAAACAGAAAAAAACCCCACCAACCAACCAGCTGCAGCTAAATGGGATTTTGGAACATGTTTATTTCAAGTTTAAGCACCTTAAGTTCACTTTTCACAGGTGCTTCAGTGTCTCCAGGAGTCATCTTTCAGCGTCTTAGGAACTCTTCCAAAGTCATTATCACACTAATGATGGGGGCCACCTAAATTTCTAGATGGACAGAGCTATTTTCTGACCTGCCTTTCAGTGGGTGGAGGGGCAAATAGGATACTGACCCCCTGCCAATGCAGAGGTTCTGGTGCTGCTTGCCTGCTTTACTTACTGATACAGAACTAGCAGACGGTAATTAGAATGGTATCTTGGGATACCAAGAATATCCAGGGACTGTTTTTCATAGGCAATACCAGTTTCTTGCTGATCTTTGCTGTACTTTCTCCCTTGGAAAACTTGCACTCCCTAAATTTGCCGGTTGTGGAAGCCCTCCTGCTGTGTCTGTAAGGTCCTTGCACTTCCTTTCCCTGGTGCTGTCTCTTTGAGTCACTCATAGTAGCAGGTTTCACTGCAAGCAGAAAATGCTTGAACTAAAAATAACCTCTAACCCATTGGTATGAATGCTGGTCAGGGTGTAAAGTTTTGAAGGGCATGTCTCCCCTCCATTCCGTGCTGGAGGGGAGCTGGCACTGAAGTGAGGTCAAAGACTGTTGCTACAACAGAAGCAGCTTTCCCTTATCCCACAGGCAGAGAACTGCTGAGTTGTCAACCCTTGAGTCCAAATTATGTCTTTTACCCCAGGGAGCACAAGTTATAAAAGCCCATGTCATGGAAACAGGGACAGCACTGTAGCAATTCCCTGCTCCTTCTCCCTCACATCCTACTGCACCAAAAATGAGACCCACAGTAGTGTTGCCTGCTTGGTCTTAGGAGAGTGCTTGGGAGCAGATTGCCTCCCTCCTCTCTTGGGTACTGTGTTTTCAGGAAGCAGAGTCTCCTTTCTCACCTATAAACCCAGCAATTTAAGGGCAGCTTCCTACAGAACTGAAAAACACAGCCTTTCAGCCAGCCTTGGCCTGCTGAAATTTCCTGAAATATCTCTTTTTTTGGCTTGGTTTTATGCTGCAGCTTTTTCCTCAGTCGATCATCGCTGATATAGTAGCACTGGTTAGAGAGTTACTGTGGTTTTGGAGGGCTTTTTTCTTGGATGCTTCTGTGCTGATGAAAAACATTATACCAATGTTCTCTGCCAGTATGGTTTACTGGATCTTGATCTTCAGTCAGAAGCACTTTCTGTTGGAATACAGTATATTCCTAAAATAGAGGTGTGTAACTGTGCTTGCTGTACACCTGTAACTCCACTGGCCATAGCTGGGTAGTATTGACTGAATATTAAAGCTTTGTATCAAGGTGGCTTGGTAGTTTGTAGTGCATAATAAATAATGAAACTTAAATAAAGCAATGTTATTTGTCTGATTTCTCTAGGTGATAAACAGTGCCTGAAAACCATGCTGGAAAGCTTCTTATGCTTGCATAATTTTGTCATTCTTACACAAGTTGCTTAAAGGTATAATAAAAGCAGGAGTAACAGGGGTGGTTGAAGGTAGTTTACACTGTCAAATCTGGCTCAGAAATGGTCCAGGCCTGGGCCTCAGCCATCCACCTAAACTAGTTTTGCACCCTGAATAAATTAATTACTTCCCTCCAAGAGGATATGCAGGCTCAGCTGAGTGGATAGCCTGGCTAAGTGTTTATTCTGAATTATCTGGATATGGTCTATGGCAAGCTCAGCTAGCACAGTGAGCAGAGCAAGATAGCTCTCTCCCAGCTATGTGCTTTTGAATGCCTCCACACACTGTGCATTTTAGCCATGTCTGGAAATTCTTCACAGAGAGAGTGATTGGCATTGGAATGGGCCCCCCAGGCAGGTAGTGGAGTTGCCATCGTTGGAGATGTTCCAGAAAAGCCTGGATGGGGCACTTAGTGCCATTGGCTAGGGCTTGGGTAATAGGGTGGATTTGATGATCTTGGAGGTCTCTTCCAACCTGGCTTATTCTATTCTATTCTATTCTATTCTATTCTATTCTATTCTATTCTATTCCACATTTTTCAGCCTAAAGCTTATAAAGCTTTTTTAATAAAGTTTCTCTTCATTTCAAGCACTTTGGACACAGAATCATAGACAGAGAAAGCTGCTTTGGAGCCGGGTGACGACCTGAGCCACTTTCTGCAGTGTGGTCTGGTTCAGGCATGAATGTGTTGGTCCCAAAGCATTTAAGCTCAGAATGAAGAAACCTCCACACAGTAATGCACCAGAGTGGTTTTGAGCATCTCTGGTACTCACACTTACTGTAACTTAACAAACTCTATTTTAGCCACTTGCATGCTTGAGATTTGCTCAGCACATTTAATGTATCTCAGAGAGCTTTAAGGAGAGAGTGGTTGGGGTAAGAGGAAGACAAGGCATGGCTCACCTACCTGGCCACCAGGTTGAGGGAGATGATTCTTCCCCTCTACTCAGCTCCGGTGAGACCCCACCTGGAGTACTGCATCCAGTTTTGAAGCCCCTGGGACAAGAGGGATGTGGACATGCTGGAGTGTGTCCAGAGAAGAGCCACGAGGATGCTCAGAGGGCTGCAGCACCTCTGCTGTGAGGACAGACTGAAAGAGTTGGGGCCGTTCAATTTGGAGAATAGGAGGCTCCCAGGTGACCTTCTTGTGGCCTTCCAGACTGGATGTGAGGAGGAAGTTGTTGAGCATGAAAGTGGTGAGAGCCTGGAATGGGTTGCCCAGGGAGGTGGTTGGGGCGACATCCCTGGAGATGTTTGCATCCAGGCTGGCAGAGACTGAGCAGCATGATGTAGGGTAGGGTGTCCCTGGGCATGGCAGGGGGGTTGGAACTACCTGATCCTTGTGGTCCCTTCCAACCATGACTGATTCTATGATTACGTATGGAGCTGGCCTGGGCTGGCAGCCTTTTGAGGCTGTGTGGTAGTGTCTGCCTTAGCCTGGCAGACCTTCTGTCTTCTGAACAGGACTTAACGTGATCAACTTCAGGTTCTTGTGCCAAGACAGCAGTGCTGCTCTTCATGTGATGTAATGCTGTGTCTGTTGCTCAGCATGGATTTTCCCTTCTTGAACTGGGTAGTCTTAATGGCCTTTTAAAACTGTAAAATCAGTGAGGACAGAGCTTCTGAAGTCACTGATGTTAATGTTACTGCAGGGCAAAAAACCAAAAACCTACTTAAATGAAATGAACTTTGGAAAAAAATTGTGTTGGTCAGTGTTACAGACAGAGCTTCTGCAGACAGTCAAGCCCAAAGGTAAATGTAAGTTAAAAGTATTGCAAATACAAATAATTTTTTGCAGTATTTCATGTTTTGAATCAAGTTTAGCACTTGATTCAAAAGAGTTGTTTGACCTCTGAGGTTTTACAGCTGCTCTGTAACTAAAACCAAAGAGATAAGCTTTTACTGTTTAATCCTGGGCAGAGAGACAGAGGAGGAGAAAAACAAAAAGTGATTTATTTGTATTGGAGACTTCAGTGTTATCTTGAGTTATGTGCAACAAGCACTTATGTTCTCTGTGTGAGGCGGACATAAACATCAAGTGCATTTACTTCTGTGTATTTCTGCTGGTCCCGAGGATAATAATATCTGTTCCCTGGAGCCTACCTGTTCCTCTTCCTTTTCCCCTCCTTCCTCCTGCTCCATACTCTTCTAAAGTTCATGGCTAGGAGAAGTCTTCAGCTTACAGGTCTCCAGGCACATAATTCATAATTCATCTGCTAGAACAGTATTGTCAGGATTCCCAATATAGAGCAGCCTTCCCCTCCTGATTTAGTGCAACTGGCCTGTTTTGTGTGGTGGTGGTGGTTGTGTTTTTCCCCCCAAACATTTTTGAAATAAAACATTTTCAGCCAAATGCTATGTCAAGTTTCAAATGACAGGATCATTCTGGCTGTAAATCAAGCAATGTGTCCTACCACCCCCTCTTTTAAACCTTACCTCGAGGTCTATAATTTGTGCCCTATATCTGTATCTATATATATAGATAGATATAGATATATTGTATTCCATCACCATTAAAGCTGTGCTTAATGTGAGATTTGCCCAAGCTTTATGCAGATCTACTCTGAGGCTGGTGTAATGTAAACTGAAGACTTTAATGTGAGAAGATGTTTACTGAGCCCAGTTTTAGATTTTTAATTTTTTTTTTAAGGAATGTATCCAATCTAATTTAAAAAAATCATTTCAGTCAGTTCCCCCCCATCCTTGAAGAGCTTTGCCAACACTTAATTAGATTGAGAATTTGCAGTGCACACTCTTCAGTGAGGATCTGCTACATAGCATTGGCTCTCATAGTTCAAATATCAGGGTTTATATTTAAATCCTTTGTGTAAGTAGCTGAAAACTGTGATCAGGTAACCTTGTTAGACTAAAGAGTTGCATTGTTTTAGGCTTTGCAACAACAGATGATCTCTCAGACCCAAACTGTTCTAGGTAATTGTTTGATCCTGTGTATAAATTGACTTTGTACTGAATGAAACCACTTCCATTACTAACAAAGTGGCTAATTTTTCTCTTGTGCTGTGGGATCTAGTCCTTTTGTAAGGTAGCCTCATGCATACAGAAGTAGTATGGACTTCTTTTATTTTCAGTGGCTTCTGTTTGTTTATTTGCTTGAGAAATAGGATAACTGATGCTTTGAATGCTGTTTGGTTCCCCATATTTCGACTAATGAGTGGTGTAGCTGGTGTTCATAACAGAGAACATGTACTTGATAGCATTAGGTTCTTCTCTATTATCTTTTGCCCTGTTGTATGGGTGCTTGCTAATTGGGAGGTAACTGAGCTGAAGTTGGGGGCAGTGATTACTGCACCCAGAAACAGGAGCAAGCACTCAGTGTTAAAATAGCTGCCGGCAGAAGCAGATCACTTACAGGCTCGCAGCAAAATGGTGTTAATTTCCCTCTCTACACACTTAAACACAGAATGTGTATTTATAATTCCACATATTTTCTGAATGACAGTCGAGTGTGGCACTCTTCTCAATAGGTTCTATATCTGAATCTTTTAATTTCAGGTACCTGATGTGACTGCCCGGTTCAGCAGTGAGCTCTGCCATACTGAAGAGTGAGGACCAAGCCTGCCACAGACTCCTGCCAACAGTGCAAATGTAAGTTTATGCATACCTCTTTTTTAAAAGGTAGAGTTAGTCATGTACTTAGGTGTTTGCAAATCAGGAGCAGTACGTGTGTGTGTATGTGGTTACTGAGGCATATTATCTTGCATAAATAAACATTTAGTCATGAGCAGCACTCCATGGCTTCTTGTCATAGAGCTCAGGTGACCTCTTGGCAGCATTTAGCTGCTCATTTCATGGGACTTGAGAATGAAGATGAGTAAGTGTTGCCATCTAAACTCAGATATTTGATGAACTGACCACTTTAATATGAATTTACCAAATATTGGTAACAATTGCCTCCAGTTGATCTCTTCTTTTCAAACAATGTGCAATTATTTCTACCATCTCTGATTGCTGACTTTAAAAAAAAATTATTTGGAAAAATATGCATTAATAATACATATATGCCACTCTGATTGTTTTAATTCCTTCAACAACTTTCTGTATATGTTATTCTAAAATCAGGTACATATACCTCTAGGATATATACATTGATTGATTGTTTTAATTCCTTCAACAACTTTCTGTATATGTTATTCTAAAATCAGGTACATATACCTCTAGGATATATACATTGATTGATTGTTTTAATTCCTTCAACAACTTTCTGTATATGTTATTCTAAAAACAGGCATGTATACCTCTAAGGTATGTACATTGCCAGTTAAATATGTTTTTCCAGATATCCTTGGGCAGACCCAGTGTATAGCTTCTTAATATGGCAAACTGCAGAAATGGGAAAGTGCTCGTCAAAGATATCTGACCTGCTATTAATTTCAAATGCTATGTGGGTTCTAATGACTTGCTTCAAGGTCAGCCTGATGCAAGATTTTGTAGAAGAGTCTTTCACAAAAGGGAAGAAGGAGTGAGACATTGGTGTTTCATACCATGAAATTTACATTAGCTTTGCTGGTGTCTGGACATAGGCAGGTGAGTTTAGAATCATAGGATCAGTCAGGGTTGGAAGGGACCACAAGGATCATCTAGTTCCAACATCTCTGCCATGCCCAGGGACACCCTACTCTAGATCAGGCTGCCCACAGCTGCATCCAGCCTGGCTGAAAACACCTCCAGGGATGTGGCCTCAACCACCTCCCTGGGCAACCCATTCCAGGCTCTCACCACTCTCATGGTGAAGAACTTCCTCCTCACATCCAATCTGAAACTCCCCACCTCCAGCTTTGCTCCATTCTCCCTAGTCCTGTCACTCCCTGATAGCCTACAAAGTCCCTCCCCAGCTTTCTTTTACGCCCCCTTCAGATACTGGAAGGCCGAGAGTATGCCTGGCCTTGTCAGACATGCACTATTAAATCTGGACCTGTTTATAAGCATATAGGAGCACAAATTTTCCTAAGGCATGAAATACTAGAATACAAAATAGGTTGGACTGGATGATCTTGGAGGTGTCTTCCAACCTGCCTTTTTCTGTTCTGTCTATGCCCTGCCGTTCCATGCCCTGCCGTTCCATGCTACTCTACTCTACTCTACTCTACTCTACTCTACTCTACTCTACTCTACTCTACTCTACTCTACTCTACTCTACTCTACTCTACTCTACACTGTCCTACCCTGTCCTATTCTATTCTAAAAATTATCTAAAGCAGGTCACCTGTATTACTACACCAAAAGATTAGTGGTCCAGTTAACTGCCCCTTCTCTGCTTTCTCCTGCCCTGCCTGGGCACCTCAATCTGCAGCCACCAGAGAGGCCATTGAGAATTGTTGCACGTCTCTGATTCCCACAGTTGGACTTGCTCAGCAGTTTGTGAACAATAGCCGCTTCATTGCTGAGTCGTGAAACAGAGAAGTTAGAAGTATCAGCAACAACGCATGAAAAATGTGATCTCTTCCACAAGGAAGAGGTTTTTCCACAACGGTGTGTAGCTATACAGGATTTATTAGTGACAGAGCTGATAAGTAAGAAATCCTTCTTTTGTGCAATGTCTGCCAGCTCGATGCTGAGAGAACCTTGAGATTTACTAATAATAGCAGGAAGGAAGAACCCTGTTAAGCAGAGATAGCAATGCTGGAATAATTAGTGTGTGTAGAATCCAAGGTTGTTTTTCCCTTTCCACAGCCCTCTTTTTTTTTTTTTTTTTTTTTT
>VWZI01018837.1:107308-126236 GCA_013396835.1 Psilopogon haemacephalus
GCTGAGAGACTCTGCAGCCTGAAGAAGAGAAGGATTTGAGGAGACCTTGGAGTAACCTTCCAGTATCTGAAAGGGGCCTACAGGAAGGCTGGGGAGGGACTGTTCACAAGGTCTTGTAATGACAGGACAAGAAGGAATAGGTTTAAACTGGCAGAGGGGTAATTGAAAGTGGATGTTAGGAGGAAGTTGTTTGCAGTGAGGGCGGTGAGACTCTGGCACAGGTTGCCCAGGGAGGTTGTGGCTGTTCCCTGCCTTGAGTGACTTGTTCTAGTGGGAGGTGTCCCTGCCTATGGCACAGGGGAGTTATAACTGGATGATCTTTGAGTTCCCTTCCAACCTAAACCATCCTGTGATTCTATATTCCCCAGATCCTGCTGAACAGTTGAATTTCTCTGTGGAAAACATGCAACCCACTAACCTTCAAAGAGCAAACGAAATGCAATGGTCCCCATAATTAGTACATTAGGGTCAGTGGTTACACCAACAGTTTGGTTTTTTTTTTCATAAATTAATGGCTCTCATTTTTCCTGTTTGCTGCTCTGTAAGTTGCTGACACTGGGTCTCATGGCTTTGAGTAGCAGCAACATCAGAAGTGAGCAGAGGAGGGGAAAAGAAAGCAGATGGCCTCTCCTCTCTCCTCAAACCTGTATCTGTAGCAGGGGACATTTCCCCTCATGGTGTAGAAGACCTTTTGTAAATTGTGACATTTCACTCAAGTTAAAGAGACCTGTTCTAGGGAATGCCCTGCTGTTTTCTGCCCTCAGCTAGTCCTGGAGGAGCCCTGTGGACAGTTGATTTTTACATGTCTGTGGTTCGTGAGGTTATATTTGAAATGCCTTGCTGAAAACTTGTGCATCCTGGTGTGGCTGGGATGGTAAAAATGTTTCCTGGCCAGACAACAAAGAAAAAGGACTTTGCTACACCTGGGAACAGCATGGACCAACAGAAGTAGGTGGAACAGAAAGTGGCATTTGTGAAGTGCCAGCTCTGGAGTTTTCACTGGGGTTTTTTTTGTTGTTTTGTTTTCTATTTTAGAACTGACCAGCTCATTGGAAGATGTTTATTCCTGCTTGAAGCTTGTCTTCTGAAAAAAAACATTGGAAGAATGAGGAAGAAGCCAAGCCTTTGCTGCCTTCTAGCACTAGCTTTTTTATGTTTAAGAAGCTTAATATATAGCCAAGAGATAGGTGAGTTTATCACAATGAAATTCACTTTTTTTTTTTTCCTTTTTAACCCCTGTAACGATGACATGTAATTATTTTGCCTTCTTACTACATCTATGTGCAAAAACCATCACTGCTGTGATCCTGCACCATACCAGGGTTGGAAGTATTACCAGAGCTGGTCTCTGCTTTCCATTGAGCAACAGCATCTTGCAAACCAGAGCTGTGCAGAGCTGTGTGTTAAACTCTCCGTGATGCAGCTGTGATAGTCTGCACATGCAGGGGATGTAAATGTCTGCATTGAGCTCTTCTTGCTGTATAGGTTGGCTGCCTGCAACAGCTTCACACATTATCATTAATTGCCCTTCTGTCATTAATTGCCCTCTATGTAGGACAACGGAGGAGAGCAAAAAAGCCTCATTAAGGTTATCATCAAAGCTTGTGGTTTTGCCATTGGCCCAAAGCCTGCTTGTTAGGATAGACTAGGAGCTGGCATTATGGGAAGAAACAGCTGCCTGTGACATTGCACACCAGATTTTGGGTGCTTCAGGAAAACTGGCAGACTGTAGCTGTTGGTAATCAGGCACACAAATCATTCAGCAGTCTTTAAAATACTGGCCAGACCTGCATTCAGTAAAATACAGAGAATGGCTGGAGAGGTGAACCATAGCAGCTGTTGTACAGGGGGTCTCTTCTGACAGTTTGTGACTGTGTTTGCTGTGTGATTTCAGGTTCCCTGGGGCGGCCCCAGAATCTGCAATGTGTAACGCACAACTTACGTGAAATGATCTGCACTTGGGATGTCTCTTCTGAAGGAAGGCAAACAGATAATGGACAAACTGACTTCTGCTACACTACCAAGTAAGTCCCCTGTTTACCT
Organism: Psilopogon haemacephalus; assembly: GCA_013396835.1. NCBI lineage: Eukaryota > Metazoa > Chordata > Aves > Piciformes > Megalaimidae > Psilopogon > Psilopogon haemacephalus. The sequence goes on from VWZI01018837.1 coordinate 109,352, forward strand.
GATTGAAAACATGATGATGGGATTGCTGGATATTAGGAGTCCACCCCCGCCTGCCAGAGCAGAACCATAGAATCTAGATGAGGTCGCACAGGAGCATATCCAGATGGGTCTTGAAAGTCTACAGAGGAGGAGACTCCACAACCTATCTGGGCAGCCTCTTCCAGTGTTCTGTCACCCCTACAGTAAAGAAGTTCTTCTTCATGTTGTGGTGGGACTTCCTGTGCTGTAGTTTATACCCATTACCCCTTGTCCTGTCACAGGGCACAAGTAAGAAGAGTTTGTCCCCTCCCTCTTGACCCCCAGCCCTCAGGTATTTATAAACATTGATTAGATCCCCTCTTAGTCTTCTGTTCATCAGACCAAACAGCTCCAGGTCCCTCAGCATCTCCACACAGGGCAGTGCTCCAGCCCCTTCATCATCTTTGTAGCCCTCTACTGGACTCTGTCCATTAGATCCTTATCCCTCCTGAACTGGGGAGCCCAAATCTGAATGCAGTGTTCCAGGTGAGATCTCAGCAGAGCGGAGTAGAAGGGGAGGAGAGCCTCTCTGGATCTGCTGGCCACACTCATCTTAATGCACCCCAGGATCCCACTGGCCTACTTGGCTACAAGGGCACATTGCTGCCCCATGGAGAGCTTGTTGTCCTCCAGCACTCCCAGGTCGTTCTCCACCAGGCTGCTGTCCAGCAGATCACCCTCAGAAAACCATCAGCTTGTCAGGAAAGTATTAATCAGCAATAACTCAATCATGGAATTTGTGATGCTGTTGTTTCCCAGCATCTCCCCATCAGCCTTTCTTGGGTGGTGCTCCCTCAAGGCATGGTTAACTCAGGCAATGGCAGAGTTTCTGGCAATGTCTTGTTTCATGATAACAATTACATTGCCAAAATCTCCTGCTTGCTCTCTTCAAAGGACCGGAAGATGCTCTCAGACTTCTCTATGTGCCTGCCTAGCTGTGGCTCAGAGTTTTCATGAGGGACATTTTCATACTGGGGTCAGTCCAAAAGGAAATGATAGTTGGAAGAAGCAAATGGTGATGATGATATAGGCCAAAGTGATGGATTGTATGATACAAGCATTGAGATTCACACATGGAAAAAACATGAAAAAAAAAAAAACTCTTGATGGCTGCCTTATTACCTTTATAAAGGTAAGCTGTCTGGAGAGCATTCTATTAGGGGAACGTGAGAGTGATTCCACAATTACAGTACCTTTTCTGAAGTTAATGAGAGCTGAAAATTTTGAGAAACATTGGGAAAAAAAAAAAAAAAATCTTCTGTTTTTCACTTAATGAGAACTACATGTGCAATTCCCCATGCTGTGGGTCTGCCAAATACTTATCATGTGCTAGGGATGAGTTCAAATTCTTTTTTCATCTTGATCCTGCCCCCAATCCAGATATTTGTACTGTCTTTTTTCTTTTTTCCCCCCTGTAAATTCTGTAGGCTGTCCAGACTTGTCCTTGGGGTCTCAGAGTTTGGCTGCACTTCTTCCACCTACATGCTTGATTTTCTGTGTTTAGTTGTTCCTCCTGCATTGCTAGCCATCATTGCATATGTGTGACATTGCAGCCAGGGTTCAGGAGTGTAGAGTTCATGAGGCACTGTCTTCTAAACGAGAGCAGTTGTGTAGCTGCTGCTCATTCACCTTAGCAAAGCAAAAGAGATCTGAGTCCTGGAAGCAGAGGCTGAGAGCTGAGCCTAGGGTTGACCTCCCTGAGGGAAAATGATTTTTATTTTCTTTTTGCCCCCCTCCAGATTTTGCCCAAACATCCTCTAATAATATCTTGGTACAGAAGAGGAATTGCCTTTCTGAGCACTTGAGCCTCAGCTGGCCTTTGCTAGCACAGAGTTTTGCATGAATCTTAAAAAAATCCAACCCAAGCTCCATGGAGCTCTAGGGTCCCATTCCAGTTCTTAAGTAACAGTCCCTCTGCAGGAAGTCTGGCATTGTTCTCTTTGCTTTCCTTCCTCCCATCATTCCCCTGCAGAGGTCTGGGTTTGTTGTTTTTTTTTTCCTCCCCTTTTTGCCTTTCTGGCTGTGTATTAATGGTAATGAGCACAGGAACTTGACCCATCCACAACTTCCAGGCAAAGAATAGATTGCAATGTGCTGAGCACTGCACAGGCATGGTGCACAGACTGTGTTTCCATCTGTCAGTTTAGCACTTTTCCTTGCTCTCTGCCCCTGGCTGGGCTGCAGAATGGAGTTAAACAACTTGTTCTAAGATGGAAACACTGATGGTTAAATCTGCTCTTTGAACCCATATGCCTGCCATCACCTTGAGAAGAAATGGAGGGAGAGTGAGTCAGAAAAGTACAGGAAGGTGGAGATACTATTGAGTTTGAGCTGAGTTTGAGGTTTGAGTTTTGGGGTTGTTTTTGTTTAATTTTGACTATTTTGAAGTACTGATCGATGGTCAGAAATTAACCTTCTGGTTAAAATGTCAGTTTTGAAGTCTCCTCATACCAACTAGGTAGATGCATTTAACCACTAGTGCACAATTTTTTACTGCGATAGAAGTGACTTGAAATACAAGGGAGTGGTATTAATGTGGTACTCACCAAAGCCCACACAAGTCTTCCTCCTTTACAGAGTTGATACAGAGCTCTCTGTTGTTGCAGAGAATTTGTGTTTTATTAGTATCCTAGGAATAGGATTTAACTTGCCTTAGCTTCCTATCAAGTGAAATACCTGCTTAATCCTCTCTCTTCTCAGTGACCTCCTCCCTGCAGTGTGTTTTAAAACTAAGGAGAAGAGAGTTGAGATTCCAGTTCCAGAGAGCTCCAGCACGGTGACAATAACCACAAACAGCATTTCTGGAACTCCTTTTGCTACCAAAGGATTTGAAATTCACAAAAAAAACATCTGTAAGTATCAGAGATTTTGTGTGTACCTAAAGCCTTTGTGCCAGGACTAACAATGCTCCAGAACTCTATGTCCTTAAAGTTTTCTTTGGCAATGCTCCCATATGTAGAATGTTGATGTTCTGAGTTCCTATGGCTCTACCATATGTATTAGGTTGTTTTCCATTCCCCTTCAGAGGAAAGAAAAGCCCCCTTGCTAGCAGAGAAATCAAGGCTGGAACCTGAGGAGGAAAACAAAGTGCAACACTATTACATCTATCTAGTCATTAATTCTAATTGGGAAGGCTTTGTAAACAAGTTTCTAATCTGAATACTAAGGTACTGGAAAGTGTCCGGAGAAGGGCAGTGAAACTGGTGAGGGGACTGGAGCACAGCCCTGTGAGGAGAGGCTGAGGGGGCTGGGGGTGTGCAGCCTGGAGAAGAGGAGGCTCAGGGCAGACCTCATTGCTGTCTATGACTACCTGAAGGGTGGTTGTAGCCAAGTGGGGTTGGTCTCTTCTCCCAGACAACCAGCAACAGAACGAGGGGACACAGTCTCAAGTAGTGCTGGAAGAGGTATAGCTGGGTGTTAGGAGGAAGTTCTTCACAGGGAGAGTGGATGGCATTGGAATGGGCTGCCCAGGGAGGTGGTGGAGTCACCATCCCTGGTGGTGTTCAGGAAAAGCCATTGGCTAGCCATTGGCTAGGGCTGGGTGATAGGTTTGACTGGACGATCCTGGAGGTCTCTTCCAACCTGGCTTATTCTATTCTGTTCTGATCTGTTCAATTCTAATGGAGGTACCTTCACAGGGCATAAAATGTGCTTAGTCAGACTTGGCTTGGGAGAGGCAGAATAAACTTGCTTGGTGCCTGTTCTCCCATGTTAAATGCTGGATAGCTACAGAATTAGATAGTTTATACCTGCAACTTCACAGCATGTTAAGGAAAGTTCTTATTTTCTTAGGAACTATTGACAAGGTCTTGTAATGACAGGATGAGGAGGAATGGGTTTAAACTGGCAGAGAAGAGATTGAAACAGGATGTTAGGAGGAAGGTCTTTACAGTGAGTGTGGTGAAACACTGGCACAGGTTGCCCAGGGAGGCTGCCCAGGACTGCTCCCTCCCTGGAGGTGTTCAAAGCTAGGTTGGATGAGGCCTTGAGTGACCTGTTCTAGTGGGAGGTGTCCCTGCCTATGGTGGGGGATTGGAACTGGATGATCTTTGAGGTCGTTTCCAATCTAAACCAGTCTATGATTCTATGCTGTGCTTACTTGTTATTTAGTCTTTGTGTTTTGTTTGCCTACCTATTCCTTTAGTGCAGTCAGAGTCTAAAGTCACTGTCAGTTCTTACCCATGGCTCAGTTTTCTCTGCAGCTGAAAGTAGCTCAAGAATTTTTAGCAGATTTCAACTTCAAACTAGGCAGGGAACACACTGGATTCTCTGTCATCTTGCTGGCTCCAGGCAGAATGAGTCTCTCAGGTTCATCACAGGTTATCCCAGGCAGTGTGTTGACACTTTGCTGACTCTCAGTGCCCTGACCAGGACCAAAGTAGGATAAGTCGCAAGTTTTAAAACCAGAATTTATACTGCACAAGACCAAAGGATCTGCCATAACCTTTGCACATGCCTGCTTCTCAGCCTCTTAGAATCATAGAATCAGTCAGGGTTGGAAGGGACCACAAGGATCAGACAGTTCCAACCCCCCTGCCATGCCCAGGGACACTTTACACTAGATCAGGCTGCCCACAGCCTCGTCCAGCCTGGCCTTAAACACCTCCAGGGATCTGGACCCAACGACCTCCCCGGGCAACCCATTCCAGGTTCTCACCACTCTCATGGTGAAGAACTTCCTCCTCACATCCAATCTGAGTCTCCCTACCTCCAGCTTTGCTCCATTCTCCCTAGTCCTGTCACTCCCTGATAGCCTACAAAGTCCCTCCCCAGCTTTCTGTAGCCCCCCTTCAGATACTGGAAAGCCACAAGAAGGTGGCTTTCTTCACCATCAGCCATGCATGAAAGAGATCATAGAATGGTTTAGCTTGGAAGAGACCTTAAAGATCATCCAGTTCCAACCCCCCTCTGTGCCATAGGCAGGGACACCTCTCACTAGATCAGGTCGCTCAAGACCTCATCCAACCTGGCCTTGAACACTTCCAGGGAGGGAGATGCTTCTATTTAATCTCCCTGTTCTGTCCCTATCACCATGTCATGATTTCAATGTTTCTGCTAGTGTAAAATCATATTTCCTTTTCAGAGCCTCACGTGAACTTCTTCCGTCTTGTGCTTTTGCTCTCCCTTCTCCCTAGTGCAGCTTGTGTTGCAAGTCCTCTCTCCCCTGCTGGTCTCCAGACCCCATTTCTCCTTTGGGAGGGATCTTCCATCATCCTCTCTAGATGCGTGGCCATGTGCATTTCAAAGAATGCTGCCATGCCTCCTTTATCTCTGCGGCACTGAGTGAAGGTTGTGAAAGACAGGGTGTCTTCCTTTACTATGCATAATGAAGATCCATACTCATCATCGCTTGCACATCTGCATGCTGAGATACTAAAAAGAAAATGCCACCTGGTGACTCATCAGCACCTGTGTTTTCCTGGGAACTTTAATTCTCAAGTAATGGCAGAGCCCATCTTGCTGTAATTACAGAGGTTGAGTTACACATTTGTATGGCTGCTAGCCAGTCCAGAGCAGAGTGGCTGTTAAAACACCTGTAGGGTTTTAGTGTTGCTGACTAATGACTTGGAAATGGCTTTTTTTTTTTTTTTTATTTTCCCCTCCCCCACCTCTTTCTTTTTTCCAGCACTTGTTCCTCTGGCTCCACGCATTCTTAGTTTAACACCTGACTTTGCAACCTCCACGTTAAATCTGAAGTGGAGTGATAATGGATCAATCTTCCCTTATGGACTGGATGCCTTTTGGCAGATTCAGATACTCCGTAAAGGAGGGATGGAAGAGGTCACACAGGTAAGTCTTGTTCTTCCATTATGGAAAAAAAAAACAAAAACAAAAACATATTTTTTTTTATGCCCTTGATAATATTCTGGGAGGTCATTTGAAGAAAGCTGAGAGTAATGCAGAGGGCAGAGCTTTGCAGAGCTGGGTGTAGTTGTGCCTCTGGCAGGTAACTTGTAGTTAAGCTTCAAAGTTATGGGAATGCCAATACTTACTCACAGTGACAACATTTATTTATTTAATCTAGTGAAATTGCTTTTGGTTAGAACTTGCTTATGCATTTGGCAGATATTTTACACCACTATTTACCTGCTACATCATGTGTTTTCTGCTTCGCTTCGCCAAGACTGTCTCAAGCCTTTGTGGTCTTTGAATATTCAGTTTGGGTTTTGTTTCTTTGTTTGTTTGTTTGCTTGGTGGGGTTTTTTTGTCTGTTTGTTTGCAACCACAGTTATTCCAGGCCAATTTGTAACTCTGTTCTGTAATTTTTAGGAGTGGAGAAAAGATTAAAATGCGAAGCCTAGGACTAATATTAGAAGAGTTTCATTTTGGAAAAGTTCAAACTTTTCCCTGCCTGGGAGGGGCCCAAGATACTGGGATGCAGTATATATGCCTTTTGAAATGCTTGGCAGGCTTCCTGCTCTCCCTCAAATGTCTGCCCTCTGGTATTTCTGGCTGGCAGTCTACTTGGCTGGTGGGCTGTTTAGCTTCTTAGGCTTTTGTCCAAGTAAATTCACAGCACAACTGAAAGTTAAGTAGGACACTCTAACCATCTCTCAGGATTTTATGGTTTACTTCACTTAGTTTGCTATTCTATTGACACCTGGGAGATGTCATTCCTAACAGAGAGGAGAGACAGAGACCTACTGGAAAGAGTCCAGCAGAGAGCCATGAGGGTGACTGGGGGACTTGAGTATCTTCTCTACAATGAGAGACTGAGAGCCCTGGGGCTGTTTAGTCTGGAGAAGAGAAGGCTGAGAGGAGATCTGAGCAATGTGTACAAATATCTGAGGGGTGGGTGTCAAGTGCCAGGGGCCCAGCTCTTTTTGCTGGTCAGCAGCAATAAGAAGAGGATCTGTGTGATCTGGTATAGATGATCCTGCTCTAACAAGGGTTTGGACTGGTTGAGGTCCCTTCCAGCCCCTGACATTCTGTGATCCTGTGAAGGAACAACAGCTACAAACTGGAACAAAGAAGGACTCAGCTCAACACAAGGAGAAACTTCTTGACAGTGAGGGTGACAGAGCCCCGGCACAGGCTGCCCAGAGAGTTTGTGGAGTCTCCTCCTCTGGAGACTTCAAGACCTTCCTGGATGCATTCCTGTGTGAACTACCCTAGGGGATGCTGCCTTGGCATGGTGGTTGGACTCAGTGATCTCTGGAGGTCCCTTCCAACCTCTAAGGTTCTGTGATTCTGTGAACAGGTGTTCATAAACTCTTTCTTGGTTTGTTTTGGTTTTCTGTGTTTGCGGTGTGGGGTTGGTTGTTGTAGTTATTTTTTGGTTTTTTTGTTTTTTTTTTTAACGTTGTAGGCAATCTACTATTCCAAACTGATTCATGGAGATACCATTCTTTCTTGGAATTGGACATCAGACATGCCCTTGGAGTGTACATCACACTATGTGAAGATTCGCTGTTACATTAATGCAACACAGTTTGCTGGCCCCAAGGACTGGAGTGACTGGAGCCCAATGGAAGAGCTGCCTGGTATGTTTGCTCCTGTGCCACCATATGAGAAGTAAGCTGAAATCAGAGGAAAAAAGAGCTTCAGCTCTTTAAGGTGCTCTTATCATAGAAATAATGCCATCGTTAGTTAATAAAACCAAGTAAACCTTGATCTGTGTGCTTTGATGCTTCGCAGTCACATTTGTAGCAAATGATTCATGTTGGGGACGTTTTTTTATGCTTAATTTTGTTTTCTCTTCTTCCTTCTCTGTTAGGAAAAGATACCGAGCCCAGTGGGAGTGGGGTGTTTCCTCAGGACACTGTGGTGGCAGTAGGTTCAAATGTGACAATTTGTTGTGTCCATGAAGAAGGGCAGCAGATACTACAGATGACTTACGGGCGGGAAGCATACCCAATGATACGTCTGAGCAGTCGGAGCAGTGCCATCAGGGTGCTCAATGCCAGTGCTTCAGATACCAGTGGGACAAACGTAGTGTGCATGCTGTCTGAGGATGAGATGGAAGGAACTGTCCTGTTTGTTGGATGTATGTATCATTATGTTTACTAACCCTAGGAAAACCAAAATGATTTTGAGATTCTTTGAGGCTTTGATAGGAAGCGAATGCTATCATGTTTTGATGTTGTTGGGTTTTTTTTTACTGGGGGAGGGTTTTGGTTGGTTGGTTGGTTTGGTTTGGTTTTTATCCTGGCCATTTGTCTCTGAGGATGAACTGGGGTTGTATTTCTTTCTTCCACTGTGAAAACCCCAGCTCATGGAGCAGACACCAAGGCTGGGAGGACGAGGGGGTACATAGGCAGGGTCTTCTCTTAGAACCTGGCCCAGTGTTCCTCTCCTTGGTCTCTTTTTTTCTAAGGCATTTCTTAGTAGCTTATTTCCATGTGAAGATTTATCCCCAATTCTCTGACATCTTGGGTTTACATTTGTTCTGGTTTTCTTCTTGGCAAGGCAAGAGTGAGAGCAAGAATTACGAGTGAACATACTCATTTAACAACCAGTCACATAAACACAATAAAACAGTTAGACTTGCAACAGTAATAGGTGCTAATCTAGGGCAGCAGTTCTGAGAGCTAATTGCAACAAAAGAACCCAGCTGACAGCTCCTCTCTTTTGGAATACCTTCTAGATGTTCATTTAGTGTTTTCCTTAAAGGCACTGCATCCCTGTGTGTCTTGTCTGTGTGATCTTGCCAGCTTCACAAATCTCTCAGAGATGGCAATACCCACTAAAACAAGCTGCTGAAAGTACCTGGTTCTTCTTCCCATAATTGGTTGTTTTAGAGCGTTGTGTGTTTCCCCACAGGGCTTTTTTAGAGTTACTGCCTTCCAGCTGGTTCCCCTTTAGAATCCTATTCCCCAGTACAAATGTGCCTTTCCTGTCACTGACTTTGTGTATTAAGTGTGTGATAACAAGTGCTAAACCAGAATCCAGTCTTTCATGATTTCTCACTGAGGTGTCACATCTTTTGTATTTGCTTTTGTGGGAGAATGTCCCAGGTAAATAACTGAACAAAGGCTCTGATAATCACATAGGTCTTTCCCATGTGATATGTTTTGAAGAGCTGGGGTGTGACAAAACCTGTTTCCTGCCAATGTTTCTTCTGATGCCTTTGTGGTACCTACTTACTGGAAAGGGAGAGGACTTAATCATAGAGTCATAGCATGGTTTAAGTTGGAAGGGACCTCACAGATCATCCAGTTCCAACCCCTCTGTGCCATAGGCAGGGACACCTTCCACCAGATGAGGTCACTCAAGGCCTCATCCAACCTGGCCTTGAGCACCTCCAGGGAGGGAGCAGCCACAGCCTCCCTGGGCAACCTGTGCCAGTGTCTCACCACCCTCACTGCAAATAACTTCCTCCTAACATCCAGTTTCAGTTGCTTCTCTGCCAGTTTAAACCCATTCCTCTTCATCCTGTCATTATGAGACCTTGTCAATAGTCCCTCCCCAGCCCTCCTGTAGACCTCTTTCAGATACTGGAAGGCTACTCCAAGGTGTCCTCAAAGCCTTCTCTTCTCCAGACTGCAGAGCCCCAACTCTCTCAGCCTGTCCTCATAGCAGAGTTCTTGCAGCCCTCTGATCATCTTCATGGCCTCCTCTGGACTCACTCCAACAGTTCCATGTCCTTCCTGTGTTGGGGACTCCAGAACTGCACACAGTACTGCAGGTGGGGTGTGAGGAGAGCAGAGTAAAGGGGCAGGATCCCCTCCCTTGCCCTGCTGCCCACAGCTGCTCTTGCTGCAGCCCAGCATATGGTTGCTGTCAACTCATGTTGAGCTTTTCATCAAGATGCTCTTGGGAAAGAATAGGTAGAGGAAGCTGATGTGGATATACAACACCTAGGTTAAGCCTAGGTCTGGCAAAATAAGTTCTTTTTTGACCCGTTGTTCATAATCTGAACTAAGCCTTTGTTGCCTCTTGTATTAGGACCTCTTTCCTAGTGCAACTACCTGCATATTATTCTCCTACTTCTTTTAAAAGGAAAAAAAAAGTTTATGAAACTTGATACAAGTGCTCTTCTTAGTTCCACATGACCATGTTTATCTTCTCTGGGACACTGCCCATGTTCTCCAGAAGGGCAGTAGTACTACCCTAGTGTGGAAACAAGGGGCAGCTTTTAAAGATGGGCACTTCCAGAGCAGCTGTGAAGAGGATGACCTGTTCCAGTCTTGCTTTAACTTTTAAGTTCAGTGTGGAATTCCTGGTAAAGGGGGATGTCTTGACATGACTTGCTCAAAGAATTCAAAACAATGGTGGGGCTGGCATATAAGGGAATAATGACACACAGCATTCCTACATTGTTCACTGGCTTAAACTGATGCTCAGAATTTTGGAAAAATCTTGGCAGAGTTTCAGTAAAATGATCCCAGGTCAGAGCCTGAAGCCTGTGAACATACTTGCATGTGATTTACCAGATTACCCACCCACTTAGAAGCCTAGAGTCGAGTGTTAGTCAGATGGGGCTGTTAATAATTATCCATCTGCTTTATTGGAATTTTTTCTTTTTTTTTAAGCTTATTATTTATGTGGTTGGAGCATAACTGTTACCACACATTTATGAGGCACACGATCTGGGCCCAGCTTTCAGTTGATGCTTTCAGGGAGCACAACTGCTATACAAGTACAGCTACTATAGCACTGCAGCTATCACACTGGGGTGGCAAAGCACCAGGCTAACCCTTTTGGTTTCCATTTCGTGCTACAGATGCCCCTGATGTTCCCCAGAACCTCATCTGTGAAACTCCCAACTTCTTGATAATAAAATGCACCTGGAAACCAGGCAGACCCAGTGGACTGTATGGAAAACGAGGAACAAAGTACAGTTTATTTGAAAGGTAAAGTAATTCAGTGCTAAAAGAAGTAAAAAGGCAGAGCTGCCATACATGGGTTGCTACCTGTGGCTTACTGCACCGTGCCTATTTAAAATGAGATGGTCTACATTGTTTGGAGCCTAAAATACTTATCAGGAGTTTGTAGAAGCTGAAAGTGAGCTATGCTTGGAGAACCTCTGTCTAGCTGTGCAAAATTCCAGTGGGAATTAAGGATGACTTTTTGCAAAGACTTAGGCCATTATGAACCCAGGAGGAAAGAAAGAGCTTAGTGTGTCAAGCTGCTGGCCAGCAGGTCAAGGGAGGTGATTCTCCCCCTCTATTCTAGCCTGGTGAGACCCCACCTGGAGTACTGCGTCCAGTTCTGGAGCCCCTATTACAAGAGGGATGTGGACATGCTGGAGCATGTACAGAGAAGGGCCACGAGGATGCTCAGAGGGCTGCAGAACCTCTACTATAAGGAGAGAGTTGGGGCTGTTCAGTCTGGAGAAGAGGAGGCTCCCAGGTGACCTTCTTGTGACCTTCCAGTATCTGAAGGGGGCCTACAGAAAAGCTGGGGAGGGACTTTTTAGGCTATCAGGTAGTGACAAGACTAGGGGGAATGGAGCAAAGCTGGAGGTGGGGAGATTCAGACTGGATGTGAGGAAGAGGTTCTTCACCATGAGAGTGGTGAGAGTCTGGAATGGGTTGCCCAGGGAGGCAATGGGGGCAGATCCCTGGAGGTGTTTAAGGCCAGGCTGGATGAGGCTGTGGCCAGCCTAATCTGGGGTAGGGTGTCCCTGGGCATGGCAGGGGGATTGGAACTAGATGATCCTTGTGGTCCCTTCCAACCCTGACTGATTCTGTTATTCTATGAAGACAAGATCAATATGACAATACAGGGATATGTTAGGAGACATTAACTGATTTTTAGGTTTTTTAAATATGCAACCTGTGTCAGATTTTGTGTCAGACATTTAGTTAGCTTCTGCTGTGTAGGATGACAGATACTCATGGAGGAACATTGTAAGGCAGGCTGTGGAACATTTCCCAATTGCTGCTAGGGCAAATCGCAAGAAGCCTACGTCTGTTCACCTCCCAGCATTAAAAAGCAGACAGTGCAGGGCAAGCAAAGTGGCTACCTGCAGAACATTGATAGGTACAAATAGAATAATAGCATGGTTTAGGTTGGAAGGGACCTCAAAGATCATCTGGTTCCCACCCCCCTGTGCCATAGGCAGGGACACCTCCCACTAGAAAAGGTCACTGAAGGCTTCATCCAACCTGGACCTGAACACCTCCAGGGAGGTTGTGGAGCACAGAATCAGAATCTTTGATCACATTCTGTGATTCTGTGCTCCACAGCCTCCCTGGGCAACCTGTGCCAGTGTCTTACCACCCTGACTACAAAGAACTTCTTCTAACATTCCATTTAAATCTCCCTTCTGCCACTTTAAACCCATTCCTCCTCATCCTGTCATTATAAGACCTTATGAATAGTCCCTCCCCAGCCCTCCTGTAGGCCCCTTTCAGATACTGGAAGGCCACTCCAAGGTCTCCTGGAAGCCTTCTCTTCTTCAGGCTGCACAGCCCCAACTCTTTCCTGTAGTTCTGTTTATTGAGAACAAAACTGATGGTGGTCATATGTGAATGCAACCTAAGGAACAGGACCTGGGGGTCTGGGTTGATGAAAAGCTCAAGATGAGGCTGCAGTGTGAGTGCATCCCAGACAGCAACTGTGTGCTGGGCTGCAGCAAGAGCAGCTGTGGGCAGCAGGGCAAGGGAGGGGATTCTGCCCCTTTGCTCTGCTCTCCTCACACCCCACCTGCAGCACTGTGTGCAGTTGTGGAGCCCCCAACACAAGAAGGACATGGAACAGTTGGAGAGAGTTCAGAGGAGGCCGCCAAGATACTCAGAGTGCTGCAGCAGCTCTAGTATAGAATCATAGAATGGTTTAGGTTGGAAGAGACCTCAAAGATCATCCAGTTCCAACGCCCCTGTGCCATAGGCAGGGACACCTCCCACTAGATCAGGTTGCTCAAGACCTCATCCAGCCTGGCCTTGAACACATCCAGAGAGGGAGCAGACACAACCTCCCTGGGCAACCTGTTCCAGTGCTTCCCCACCCTCACTGTGAAGAACTTCCTCCTAACATCCTGTTCAAATCTCCCCTCCGCCAATTTGAACCCATTCCCCCTCGTCCTGTCATTACAAGACCTTGTGAACAGTCCCTCCCCAGCCCTCCTGTAGGCCCCCCTCAGATACTGGAAGGCTGCTATAAGGTCTCCTGGAAGCCTTCTCTTCTCCAGGCTGAAAAGCCCCAACTCTCTCAGCCTGTCCTCATAGCAGAGCTGCTGCAGCACTCTGAGTATCTTGGTGGCCTCCTCTGAACTCTCTCCAACAGTTCCATGTCCTTCTTGTGCTGGGGTCTCCACAACTGCACACAGTACTGCAGGTAGGGTGTGAGGAGAGCTGAACAAAGGGGCAGGATCCCCTCCCTTGCCCTGCTGCCCACAACTGCTCTTGCTGCAGCCCAGCACACAGCTGGCTGCCATCATCCACAGAAAGAAGTGAGAACTGCTCTGTCTAACGTCACAGGCCATGTAAAGCTTTGACAGTGAGTAGTTGTTTTGGAATCTCACTTGCAAATAGGATTCCTTGGTGGTTATGACTAGGACTTAGTGAAGAGTTAACAAAACTCCCGTGACAAGGAGACTCCAACATAATGCCAAAAGAGCAGTCAGCAAAAGGAGCCAGAAGAGGCTTGAGTCACGAAAACTAATGGGAAATTGACTCTTATGGTGGCTTTGGAGCAAGTCGCAGGCAGGAGTAGCAATCACAGGTGTTGTCCAGGATGCTACTGCTGAAAAAGTAATTGGTTAGGTTTTCAAAGGAGAGGAGCTCCAGTTGTTGGCTCAGTTCATAAATGAGGAGGTAGTTCAGACTTGTTTCACTCAGCCCAAAGCTGTGGGGAGATTAATGTGATGCATTTCAGGGTAAATATTCTCATCCTTGTTCTTGGCCCATACTGTGATACTTAAAGAGGGAGTATGGTGTGAAGTGAGCTCAGAGCTCAGCTAAAGTGCACTAAAAACACCCTAAGGAAGAGATTAAACTTATTCTACAGACTGTAATTACATCAAATTCTATAAACACTCATACATACACACTTGAGATTTTACCCTGAAGATCTAACTCTGCTCTTGGCTGATACCATGCTGCCTCTCCTCCTTTTGATTTAAAGAGAGCTGAGACGAGTGGATGTATACCAGGTAACCAACCATAACGTAGATTTGGCAGGGCTGATTGAAGGATGCATAATCCCTACTTCAGAAGGCAATTAAGGACATTCTTTAAATGCAAATGTATGCTGATCTGAACAAAGATACTTTAAATCAGAATCTTAGTTGTGACTTGTGAGGTGGTTTTACAGGACCTACCTGTTTTCCAAGCTTTGAGAAGAGAGAGGATGGGAATGATGTGCTAGTGGAAGGAGAGAGTTTTGCCTGAGAACAGGGCAAGTCATGACTGATGGCACTTTAACCTGCATTGTGATGTTAGATGCACTTCTGCAGGCAAATAATTCTGTAAGCCACATGCCAGTGAACCCATTGTTCTTTACTGTGTTTTCAGTCTAGACTTCTGCATCTTGTTAGAAATTATTTTATTAAAAAAAAAAGCTGTTCTTCCCCCCACCCCCTTTTTTTTTTTTTTCATTTTAGAATATCTGGTAAAAATGTTTCATGTGAAGTCAATGAAATTAACAGAGACCGTGCCTGTGGCTTTCAAGTGCTGCCTGATCAGAAAGTCTACAGTTTTGTACTAGGTGTCTCCAATCCTATTGGGCAAACGGAGTCATCACTTTTGGTTAATTTAACTCAAAGAGGTAAGACTGAAGAACTACAAAGGCAAAGAAAGAAAAAAAATTAAACTAAAATGAAAAGCTTTTCTGCTTGCTGGCCATCTCTTTGTTCTGGGTTTGAAGAACTCTTGACACTGTATTCTTATTGCTATTTTGTTCTATTTGTTTGATAATTCAGACTTGAAGAGGAAATAACTTAGGACAAGCCCTGAGGGAACACTTAGGTGCACAAAGAGATGCCAGTTCTCAACAGCAGTTCTACAGCTGTTGTGGATGAATGCTGCTTGCAATCTAATAATTAGCCAGTCGCTGTCTGTGTGTTACTTCACTTTCTATCACACATCAGTAAATGAAATTGAGATGTAACTTTCTGAACTGTAAGTGACCCAGTTTCCCTATCTGCTTATAGGGAAAAAATGTGCAGTTTTACAACAGCAGGATTTGGAGCATCAACATAGTAGCACTAAAAGGTAGTAACAGGAGGATTACCTGCTATTGGTGGTAGCCCAAACTATCTGCTGCCATTGTTTGTAGAGAAAAATAACTTCTTTCCTTACACTTTCAGCTTGAACAAGGAAAGGAGGAAGGCTGCCACGTTTCTAGGCTGTCACAGAATCATAGAATGGTTTAGGTTGGAAGGGACCTCAAGGATCATACAGTTCAAACCCCCCCACCATAGGCAGGGACACCTCCCACTAGAACAGGTTGCCCAAGGCCTCATCCAACCTGGCCTTGAACACCTCCAGCAAGGGAGCAGCCACAACCTCCCTGGGCAACCTGTGCCAGTGTCTCACCACCCTCACTGCAAGCAACTTCCTCCTGACATCCTCTTTAAATCTCCCCTCTGCTAGTTTAAACCCATTACCCCTCATCCTGTCATAACAAGACCTTGTGTCCTCCCTATGCTTTTCCATTTGCCTGCACAACCACAGCTGAGGATTCAGGAGTTCCTACTGGTTACAGCATTCTGCTGTTCTCTCTGAAAGACTGAATTTAAAGATGTACAAGGTGGTTTTGTTTTTTGGTTTTTTTTTTTTTATGTCCCAGTTCAGATAGCCTGAGATTAGAGTAAATTTCAGGTCCTAGGAAAGTATGATTTGTTCTGTTATTCATAAGCGGAGCTGGTTTGCACTGAGCACACATGGCTGCTGTTTCCCATTAGTTTCTTTTCCTTTCTTTCCCTCAGCTTCCACTTAATTCCCAAAATAAAGTACATGTTTCCTTAGGGGTACCTGGACCAGTTCCAGCAGTAGAGATTTTCTTCTCTGACAGCTGTGAACAGTAGTAGTGAATATTATTGAAAAAAAAAATTTCATGAACAGAGTCTGGGAAGGGGAGAGACTGTTCAGTTCTAACTTTAAAAGTTCCCAGAAGGTTAGCAAAGTTGAATGAATTTCATCTGCCACTGTGGTCCTCTGAAATAGCACCTGGTTTGGTGGGGGTTTTTTGGTAGAGTCAGCAGGGGAGGAAATGTTTTTCTGCATTTCCAACTCCTTATCACACATGCCAGCTTTAACTAAGTTTGTTTCCATATTTTGATAGCTGAGAAGAGCATCAGGACTGAGACTGTTTGTTTGTGAGTGCCTTCCTGGCACCATCTGTCCTGCTTGCTGATTCGATAATTTATTTACCTTTCTGATTTGCTTTCATAGTTTAAAACCTGTTGTTGTTTGGTTTTGTTTTTGTTTTTTTTTTTCCTGAACTAAAGTGAATGCTTCTTTCTTAAAACTGAACTGCTGTTTGTTTATTTTCTAAGTTCATCCAAAAGCTCCAGAGAAGTTGACTGTTTCTGGCAACAGCTCTACCAGCGTCCATCTGCATTGGTTTATAAATGGCAGCTTTGCTGAGATTAGACTTCTGTGTCAAATTGAAATTAGCAGTGGTCACTCTGAACAAAAAATTGTAAGTACTGTTTCCAATTACAGTTCTGGGGAGGGCTCAAGAGTTGATTTATGTTTCTATGATTAGTTCAACGAAAAAAAAAAAATCAGTCAGGGTTGGAAGGGACCACAAGGATCATCTACTTCCAACCCCCCTGCCATGGGCAGGGACACCCCACCCTATATCAGGCTGCCTACAGCCTCTGCCAGCCTGGCTGAAAACACCTCCATGTGGCCCCAAACACCTCCCTGGGCAACCCACTCCAGAGCGTCACCACTCTCATGCTCAACAACTTCCTCCTCTCATCCAATCTGAATCTCCCTACATCCAGCTTTGCTCCATTCCCCCTAGTCCT
>VWZI01018839.1:0-16681 GCA_013396835.1 Psilopogon haemacephalus
CATTACAAGACCTTGTGAACAGTCCCTCCCCAGCCTTCCTGTAGAATCCTTTCAGGTATTCAAAGGTTACTCCAAGGTCTCCTTAAAGCCTTCTCTTCTCCAGGCTGAAAAGCCCAAACATTGCCAGTCACAAACTGCACAGGCAGGACAGAAACAAGGCTATGGACTGTTGAAAAACCCAGCCAAAAAAAACCACAACCAAACGAACAAAATCCCCACCCAGACCCAGCTGCTACTTCACTCTTCTGTTTTACCTTATGTGATCCAAGGGAAAGGAGGAACATGAAGGGTATGGAGAAGAAATTCAGCATACCTTAGGAAGTGGGCTCCTACACACTGAAACAGAAGACACTCATGCTCAGAAAGAAGGAAGTAAGCCCAGCAAGTACCTGTTGCTTCATTGTTTTAGTGTCCCACAGGAGCAGTTTCCCCGGAACTTGGTTCGTGCCTTTGCCAGCAGAGCTTACTGCTGAGAAGTCCATGTGGGAGATGGGGCTCTGGGCTGCTGCAGAACAGACAAAGGAGGCACCACTCGGGCTGCAGGCAAGCGAGAGGATCCTGAAACACAGCAAAAAGTTTGCATTGCCTCTCTCCAGCAGCTGCCTCGAGCACAACACTCAGCTATCAGCTCTGCCATTAAGACCCTGCAGGACAGAGTGCACTGCATAGAATCATTGAATCAGTCAGGGTTGGAAGGGACCAGAAGGATCATCTAGTTCCAATCCCCCTGC
The DNA here is from genome assembly GCA_013396835.1 of Psilopogon haemacephalus. NCBI lineage: Eukaryota > Metazoa > Chordata > Aves > Piciformes > Megalaimidae > Psilopogon > Psilopogon haemacephalus. The sequence goes on from VWZI01018839.1 coordinate 732, forward strand.
CATGGCCATTCCCCCAGTCCTGTCACCACCTAATAGCTGGAAAAAGTCCCTCCCCAGCTTTTTTGTAGGCCCCTTTCAGATACTGGAAGGCCACAAGAAGGTCACCTCAGAGCCTCCTCTTCTCCAGACTGAATAGCCCCAACTCTTTCAGTTTGTCCTCATAGCAGAGGTGCTGCAGCCCTCTGATCATCCTCGTGGCCCTTCTCTGGACACACTCCAGCATCTCCACATCCCTCTTGTCCCAGGGGCTCCAGAACTGGATGCAGTACTCTAGGTGGGGTCACACCAGAGTGGAGTAGAAGGGGAGAATCACCTCCCTCAACCTGCTGTCCACACTTCTGATGTAGCCCAGGCTTTGGTTGGCTTTCTGGGCTGCAAGTGCACACTGCTGGCTCACGTTGAGCTTCTCCTCACCGGCACCCCCAAGTCCCTCTCCTCAGGGCTGCTCTCCAGCCAGGCACTGCCCAGCCTGCATTTTTGCTTGGGATTGCCTGAACCCAGATGCAGGACCTTCCACTTGGCCTTATTGAACCTCCTGAGGTTGTCTTGTGCCCACCTCTGCAGCCTTTCCAGGTCCCTCTGGATGCCATCCCTGCCCTCCAGCCTGTCTGCTGCACCACACATCTTGGTGTCATCAGCAAACTTGCTGAGGGTGCACTCAATGCCTCTGTCCATGTCACCCAAAAAGATGTTGAACAAGACTGGTCCCAGGACTGATCCCTGAGGGATTCTGCTAGTCACTGGCCTCCACTTGGACATGGACATGGACCCACTGACAGCCACTCTTTGGGGGAGCAGGATGCCTGTGCTTAGATTTTGAGTGTCCCTCAGCAGAGTTACAGTGCTCAGACAAGGACTGGCTCTTGGATAAGGCAAGATAGTCTGCAGCTGCAGGAAAACAGCAGCAACGCCGAGATTTGACCTGCCTTTCCAGAGTCAAACCCAATGTTTGTCTGTAAAGATGCACACTGCAGAGTTACCTGGGCATGTCTTCATCAATGCTGATTTCACAGAGATTCTTCTTCGCTTCCGTGTCGTAAAGGCGAACTGTCCCCACCCCACTGCCAAGCAGGAGCTGGAAACCAGCAAGAAGATGGGAGGAAGGTGAGTGAGGAATCACAGGATCACAGGATGTTAGGGGTTGGAAGAGACCCAAGGAGATCATCGAGTCCAACCCTCCCTGCCAGAGCAGGACCATAGAATCTAGCATAAATCACAGAGGAACACATCCAGACAGGCCTGGAAAGTCTTCAGAGAAGAAGACTCCACAACCTCTTTGGGGAAACCTGTTCCAGTGATCTAGGACCTTTCCAGTAAAAAAGTTCCCCCTTGTGTTGACCTGGAACCTCCTGTGCTGCAACTTGCACCCATTGTATTCCTTTAGGACAAAGAGCAATTTCCCTAAGGAATACAATGTCCCTAAGGAATACAATGATGCTCTCCAGCAGCCACTCAGGGCAGAGGAAACGTTTTTCTTGTGTGTGCATTTGGATTAAACATCACTCCACTAGGGCACAGCCTGTCCTGCTGTGCATGTGACATTGAGTAGGACTTCCCCAGAGCTACAGATGTCAGAGTAAAAGCTCTGCTCTCCAGTGAGGAAAAGATCTGATTGGCACCAAGGCAGAGTGAAAGCAACTTTCTAGAGTATGGCTCAGCACTATAGGACACAAAACACACTTAGAGTTTCACTGTCCAAGGGAGCAAGGAAAGAGTTATAGAGATTTAACATTCTCAGGTTAAAACAAAACCAAGCAGACAACACCTCCTTTCATCCAGGGGGGAATGAAATCATTCCCAAGGGCTCACACATGCTTTATCCAATGTAACACCATGGAGGGACACTGTCTTAAAGACACAAAAGCAAGCCAGATTCTTCTCACTTCAGAACCTGATTTACTGCTGATTCCCCCACATAGCTCAGAAAGAAGAATCTATCAACAAGCAGGAAAGGAGCTCCACAAAGCAGAAGAAACATCAGAACAACGGAATGGACAACTGCCTTTATAAGAGCAAAAGGAAGAGACAAGCTGTGGCACCAACTCTTCCTAGGTGGCATTTTGGGATCAGCAGCAGCACATTGTCAGTGCCAGGATGTGAAGAGCATTCCCTTGGTTGCAGATTTGCCTTCTCACATAGCCCTGCCAAGGGAAAGCCTGAAACAAACAACAGCTCATGAAGATGATCAGAGGGCTGGAGCACCTCCCCTGTGGGGACAGCCTCAGAGATTTGGGGCTGTCCAACCTAGAGAAGAGAGGGCTTCAGGAAGACCTTGTAGCAGCCTTCCAGTACCTGAAGGGGGCAACAGGAGAACTGGGGAGAGACTTTTTACAAGGGCTTGTAGTGATACCATGAGGGGAAATGGATTGAAGCTGGAAGAGGTGAGATTTAGACTGAATATTAGGAAGAATTCTTGACAGTGAGGGTGGTGAGACACTGGAACAGGTTGTCCAAGGAGGCTGTGGATTCCCCCTCCCTGGAGGTGTTCAAGCCCAGGCTGGATGAGGCCTTGAGCAGCCTTTTCTAGTGCAATGTGTCTCTGCCCATAGCAGGAGGGTTGGAACTGGATGATCTTTAAGCTCCCTCCCAGCCTGAACCATTCTGTGATTCTAAGAATGTGTCACTGAAGGCTCCTCTCCAGTGACAGAACTAGAGACAAAGTGCAGGAGGAAATATCTAAGCTGTCAGGATATTTAACCAAGCCTCAAGCTCCTTATGAACACACCTGCCCCCAGCTCCTGAAGTACCAGCACAGAACTGGTCATGGAGCCCTCTTCACACTTGCATAAGCAGAAAGCCAACACCACTTCCCTCAGCCCTGCTCTCCTTTCTCTGCCTCGGGGTGCAAGTAAAGCTCCACAGCTCCCTGCTGCAAGGTTCCCATGGGCTCTTGTGCCTCTGCTGCCTTTACAAGTGGGTCTTCTGTTCAAGGAGCTCCTTTTGTCCTCCAGCCACACCCACACTACAGCTCAGCAGCCTCTGTCTCAGGGCAACCACTACTGAATTGCTTGCTCCAGACTACCTAGAGCACACTTGGCCACGCTGTTTTTTTTCTTGGACCCTAGAGGCTTCAGCTGCCCACATCCCACTAAGGTAGAAACTGTTGCCCTGATCATACCTACAATGTAGCTGGTCTAGAAGGTAATGTGCCACATGCAGCAAGAGCCCCAGCTCATGTGCCATGCCTCTGAAGCCTCCACAGGCAGGCTACTCACCAGCCGATCACGCTTGGTGGCCCATTCCAGAGACAGCAAGGGAGATTTGGAAATGGAGGAGGCTTTAGTTTGCATGATGGGGTTAAAAGACCACACTTTGATGACCCCATCCACATCCAAGCTGGCCACCCTCCGTCCAGAGCCATCGACCCTATGTGCAGAAGGAAACCAGTTGGGCATTTTAATCCATGCAGTTCTTGGATGCAAGTAGGTATCTCAGGCATCCTTCCTCTCCCAGCCACATGCCAACTCCCTCTTGCAGGAATCAGAGCTTCCTCTCAGCCCTTCCCGTTCAGTCCACGAGAACTGGCACAACGAAGCTCACTGAGCTCAACAGGCCAAGCACAATGCCCTTAAGGAATACCACCCTGCAGTTTCCCTCTGTCTAGCATCTCCCCCTCACAAGAGCCTCTGCCCATTCTCCCTGCACAAGCTGCAGGCTAACTTCAGTCACACCAACTCACCCTGCCCTACAGGCAGGAGGTGCACAGCATGCTGGGGAGGACAGAGGCTGGGAGAAAGAAGCCAGGCATAGCAGGTCCTCTGCAGAGGCTTCTCCAAGAAAGCCCTCCCCTGGCAGCCCCTTACCTGCAGTACATGATGGAGGAGTGGTGCTCCCCATACTCCTCTTGGCTCAGGACAATGAAAGGCTGCTCCTGGCGGACTCCTGCCGCGTCCGCGCCGTTGGCAGCTGCTTTGGTTGTAGCCTCTGTTTGCTCAGCGTGCAGCTCTGAGCACACCTCTGTCTCGCCTGTGCCAGCATCAGTCTTCTTCTCAGCACTTTGGCCCTGAAGGAAGAAAGCCTGTGTAAAACACGAGGAAGCAGCAGCTCCAGATCAAGCTCTTCGGCCACCCCAGCCTGCTGGGATTGAAAACAAGAAGCTGCATGGGAACAGAAGCAGTCAGCTCAACACTCCCTCTGCCAGGGACCTTCCTAAGCACAAGCACAGTGTTGCACAGCTGCCTCCTCGGTTGCACAGCCCCTGCCATGTGCCCTACCATACACTGTCCTGTCAGAACCAAAGCAACCACAGCATCTCTTTGCCTCAGCTGCTAGCAGAGGCTCATTTTGATGCCATTCTAGCACACATTCACAAGCAAATCGACTTTTCCCAAGGGATTCTTGCATTCAGCAGTACAAATGAAGTCTGTATCATCTGCAGTTCAGTAAACCTGCACACAATTCTTGTTGGATGATGAGCCCCAGCAGAGATGAGCTTTGTCTGCCAAGGCTTTAGCCTGTGTGCAGTGGGGCAACCACTGCAGCCCAGTGGTCGATGACAAGAGTTGGGCTGACACCAGTCCAGAAACTTAAACCCTCATCTGACAGGGCAGACAGAACAAAGAGGAGTTTGAAGAGCTGGGGGTATCTGCATGAGACAAGATCTGCACTGCAGCACACAGCAGTGTTTGAAAGCAGCTTAGTCTTCCCTCACCATCAGAAGCTGAACAAGAAACAGACACAGCACATGAAGTCAGTTAAACATTTGCAAGCATTCCTGTGCTCAACCATTCTCTGGAGATGAGATGCCCCAAGGTGGTACCAGCATTGATGGTTTTGAATCTCTGTTCCCTAACCTATCCTTGACTTATTTATAGCAGATCCACACCTGGAGCAACAGGTCAAACACTGCACAGTCAAACAGGCTGAAATCACAAAAAATGGAAAAGATTAGGGAATTAACTCAGGAATGCTTCTCTGTGTATTAGTGTGGGGAGAGAAGAGCCAGTAAATAACACTCAGGTGAAAGAAATTGTCCCTTGCAGTTTCCTTTCCACTCACAGATTGAGAATAAAAAGCTGAAGAGCATCAGCAGCTCTGGGGAAAAAAAACAAACCTTGGAGTCCTGGTGGACAACAGGATGCTCATGAGCCAGCAATGTGCCCTTGTGGCCACCAAGGCCAATGGCCTCCTGGGGTGTATTACATGGGGTGCAGTTGCTACGTGCAGAAAAGTTCTCCTCCTGCTCTACTCTGCCCTGGTGAGGCTGCATCTGGAATATTGTGTCCAGTTGTGGGCCCCTCAGTTCAAGAAGGACCTCAGGGAAGTGCTTGAAAGAGTCCAGCACAGAGCCACAAAGATGCTGAAGGGAGTGGAACATCTCCCTGTGAGGGACAGGCTGAGGGAGCTGGGGCTCTTGAGCTTGGGGGAGACTGAAGGGTGACCTCATTGACGTTGACACAGATGTGCAGGGCAGTGGCAGGAGGACAGAGCCAGGCTCTGCTCAGTCATGTCCAATGGGTGCAGGCTGGAGCAGAGGAGGTTCCACATGAACATAAGGAAAAACTTTTCCACTGTGAGGGGGACTGAGCTCTAGAACAGGCCACCCAGAGAGGCTGTGGAGTTTCCTTCTCTGGAGACGTTCAATACCCATCTGGATGAGTTCTTGTGTGACCTACTCTAGGTGATCCTTCTCTGGCAGGGGGGTTGAACTGGATGATTTTCCAAGGCCCCTTTAACCCCCAGTGTTCTGTGATCAGTTTCCTCAAGGGTAGGAAAACACTGCCTCAGCCTGAAACATCCCAGAATGAGGAGGGGCAAAGGATAGTCCCTAGCAAACCAGGCTTTGCAATTTTCTGACCAATATTGAATCAAAATGTTTTTTAGATAAGCCACGAAGAAACAAAAGTTCTCTCATAGCCTTGAATGGCTCAGTGGTGAAGTAACAAATCCTCTCCCAGGCAGTGCTCCCACACACAAGAAAAACCACAGGTCCTGGCCCATAGCCAAGTGCCTCAGCACTCTGTTCCCCAAGGCAGTGCCTCATAAAGGCAAAATAAACAGGGCTGAGATGCTGTCATCATTTCTCCTGTGCTCTGTCTCCTTTGACCACATGGCTGCTGAAAGTCAGGCAACACAGAGGTGAACAGAAGCAGTCTGCTTAACAAACAGGTAAAATTCAGGAGTTTTATTATTTCATTAGATTAGCAAGCAGGGCAGGGCCCCTGGCAAAGCTGAAACATACAAGTGCAAAAAAATAAAGCCAAAAAAACCTCCAACCCTTCAAAAAGCAAACATTGCTAGAAGGATGTTTCCCCCCCCTCTCCAGGAGAACTTTCTACTGATTTCTACCTGTCCTACACAAAGCCTGCACACACCAGCACAAGAACCCACAGGAGAGAACTTGCTTGGGCAGGATGGATGCTCACTGCCAAAGGAATGGGGATTGTAACAAACTGTTTGAAAGTTATCATTAAGGAGGCTGAAGGGAGACCTCATTGCTCTCTGCAACTACCTGAAAGGAGGTTGGAGTGAGGTGGGGGTTGGTCCCTTTTCCTCTAGTATTAGGTGACAGGAGGAAAGGGACTGAAATTGTGCCAGGGAGGTTTAGGTTGAATATTAGGGAAAAATTCTTTACGTAAGGCATTGGAATAGGTTGCCCAAGGACATGGTGGAGTTGGGCATCCCTGGAAGTTTTCAGGCATTACATGGTGGCCAGGGCACTGAGACATAGTTTAACAGCCACAGTGGTGTTCGGTCAATAGTTGGACTCAGTGATCTTGGAAGGTCTTCTGCCCACCAGAACAATTCTGTGAATGAAACACCCTCCCCAGGACCAGGCTGGTGAAGAGATCACGACAAAAGACAACTCCTCTTCCATCTGAAATGCCAACACTGATTCCCTCCCAGGGGCACAGCACTCTGCCAAGTCTGGAAGGAGCTGATTAACTACAGAGCTTAACCTTGGACGCAGTTAGATCCGAGCAGCGATTCGGAATCTTCACAGGACACTTGCAGCTGTTTTACAACCCAGCAGGACAAGCTACAGAAATAGCAGCCCTCAGCTCGCCAGCCTTGCAGTGCTGCCTGGTACCTGGGAGGTGCCTTTCGACAGCAGCTCCTTCCTTTCCTTCCCGTGCTCTTGCAGGCGCTTCTGCCGCTGCTGCAGGAGGCTGGACTCGCCTGCTCCTAACCCGCTGAAATGGCTCTTCCCATCCTTACAGCTCACTGCTCCTTCTTTTCCTTTGGCACTCTGGAAGGCAGAGGAATGGCTTGGCTAAGTCACACTGTGCTAAGGCTGCAGGACAAAGCACAGAAGAGACAAGAAAAGAAGCCAAGCCAAGCACCTGCGAGCAGCAGACAACAGAAGCTGTCCCTGTGCTGCATTCAGGCAAGGAGGGAAAGGGCATTTTTGTTTTGTTTTTTTTTTTTTTTCCAGGTGGAAGCAAAAGCTTGGAGCAGTGCTGTGCTTGTGCAAGTTAACTCCTGGGATGCTGAGCACCTTTCAAGGAACACAGTTAAGAATTACCTGGTGGTTTGTTGGCTCTTTCTTCCCTAGCAGCATAGTGCCAGTCTGAGTTGGAGAAGCCCCACTCGGATGGGCTGGTCTGGCAGGGCCCTTTTTACTTTGTAAGAGAAAAGAAGACAGAAAGCCTCCCCGGGACTGAAGAGAGTGTGCAGCACTCCTCTGGCTGCAGGTCATATCACTGATTAAAAACACAAAGCAAACAAAAAAAACACACCAAACAGAATATGAATGTGGAGCCAAGCAACCCAGTCAAAGACCACCTAACCAAGTGCCAGCTGTTAGCACCTCTGGAGGGCAGATATTCCTTTCCAAGCTGATGGACCACAATGCATCAAAAACTGGTTTAAGACACCCTTTTAAGTGCCTGGAGCACACCACTGTAATTACTGTATATATAATTACTGTAACCAAAGCTCACTGGTCAAAGATGCTGCTGTCTCAGCGGGCTCCACTGTTGTACAATCCTCCAATGGGGCCACCTCAAACTCCTTCCACTCAGCTTAGAAAGACCCTAAGGGATGGGCAGGGGAATCCAGATTTCCAGAGCACCTGTTCAGCTGGGACTCTCAATTCAAGGCATAAAACAAGCCTACTTTGAGAGGCATTTAGTATTCAGCGTTTCAGTGAACACTCTTTTGACATTCAGCAATTTTAAAGCACAGCTCCTCCTTCCAGCACAAACTGGACCCACAGGAAATAAGTGCAGGTCCACTTCCATGACTACACACCCCTCCTTCCTCAGCCCACAGTGCCAAGAGCAGCTGGTGCTGCCCAAGACAGAACTGCCTGGATCACTCTGCTTCCTCTGAGAGAAAAGCAGCACCAAGGGTAAGAAGACTACAGTAATATTTACTGTGTCTGTCCTCTCTCCACCCTTCCAATATCTGAAAGGGGCCTACAAACGAGCTGGGGAGGGACTATTCCAAGGTCTTGTAATGGCAGGATGAGGAGTAATGGGTTTAAACTGGAAGAGGGGAGATTTAAATGGGATGTTAGGAGGAAGTTCTTTCCAGTGAGGGTGGTGAGACACTGGCACAGGTTGCCCAGGGAGGTTGTGGCTGCTCCCTTCCTGGAGGTGTTCAAGACCAGGTTGGATGAGACCTTGAGCAACCTGTTCTAGTGGGAGGTGTCCCTGCCTATGGCACAGGGGGGTTGGAACTGGATGATTTTTGAGGTCCCTTCCAACCTAAACCATTCTATGATTCTGTTCTGTAAAAGCTGGGCCTTGGTTTGAGCAGAGACACAGAAAAAGCAGAGCTGGCTCTCAGACAAAGAGACGAGTTGCATGTACAAGAAATGCCACTTCCAAGGCAAGTTCTTCAAACACAAGTGGACAAGAATGAAGATGGGAAGATGTTGTCCCATCCTTCATGTCACTCTCCCCAAGTGTGTGCAGATGAGCATCAGGGCTTTTCACACAGAGCAGTTAAAGCACAACAAAGCCTCAAACTCTGCAGCCCATCCTGTGCAGAGCAGCTGTCAGGAGATACTTCAGTGTCTGGCAAATGGTTTTAGTCTAAAAGTTGTCTGATTAAATCAAGACTTAGTTTGTGGTCTGTGTGACAACTGCTATTTGACTTTTTGCATGTGCTGCTTTCACTTCGGTGGAGACAGGAGTGGGAATGATGAAATTACCCTGCTGACAGTGACAAAGCCCCAGCAGTGTTACCTTGTGGCTAAGCCACATCTCCTTGCAGATTTATTTTAGAGCAAACCAGTCTAATTTTTTCTTTTTTAATTAATAATAAATCTCAGTAACACAGCAAGTTCAAACATACAGACTTGCCTGGCATGACTGTGTGCTGGGGTTGGGGGGAAAATAAGAGTTTAAATAGCAATTAAACAAGCTGTAGCACTGTGTATGCTGCCTGATTTCCACAGGCAGGAACACAAGAGATGTAGCCATAAAAAACTGCAGCAAGTTTATAGGGGAATCCTGTGCCTAACTGAGCCTCACAGAAGATTAAATTCATTTTCCTTTGATATTGCAAAAGCAAGAAAGCATCTATTGCTTTAAACATGGCAACATGGCCTCTTTAGGTCACACAGCAGCGCCCACAAAACAACACAGGGCACTCACCTGCTGTAACACAGGCATTAAAATAAATTGAAGCTGAGACAACCTACTTCATTTGATCAATATGGCAGAGTACTGCACTCCTACCAGTGCTCTGCCTGCCCAGAACACCTTGGTGTAATGCTGAGAGCAAAGAAGAATCACTTCCATGTGAGCCCTCACTGATTGGCAAGAACCTCTCTCCTGAACAGCAGGAGAGATGTCCATCATTAAGTCTTACATTAAACTCACTTAGGTCAGCAAAATTCCTGCCTGGATGTCTTGATGCATTGATTCCCAAGGCTGGCAACAAGGAAATAACCCTTCAGGAACCTCAAAAAAAAAAAAAAAAAAGGCAGTAGAGCCTGTCCCCAGCTCCTGCTCTGCAGGCACTCACAGCTCAGAGTCCCCTAGTCGATCCATGTTGGCCACATATGCAGGCAACTTGTGATGCACAACTGCTTGTTCCATCTCCAGATCCTCTTTCTTCAGGCGGGAGGATTCAGCCTGCAAAGCAAACAGCTACAACGAGAGAAGAGAGCCAAGGTCACCAAGATCCACCTCCTGCCCACTTGCTGAAGTTGTTTACTCCTTTATTTCAACAGCTCAAGAAGGGTGGGGAGGGAAGAAATGCTGCTTGGAGTGGCTGAGCACATTAGTCCCAAGCAGTCAAAGCAAGTAGCACTTTCAACACACAAACTACTTACAACCCTTCACTCCTCTCCTTGGGCTGCTGCTGCAGGGACATGAATGATGGTGGGAAACAAAAGCTGGTCAGAGCAGAGCTGATCAGCCTCTCCATGCAGGCAGCTGAAGGCCAGGGCAATGCATGTGACTGGCAGTAGTGCTGTATGGGCACTGAGCCCAGAAGGTAATCTCCTTCCCACAGCCAAGGGTTTGGTGAGCTGGCAGGGTGCAGAGGGCAATGCCACCAGGTCACTCTGAAACCCAGCTACACACCCTGATCAGCTCCCTCCCAAGCAGGACAGTGACATTTATCTCCAAGTCATGGAAAATGAGACATTTTTCTCTCTCCCCCTTAGCAAAGAGGAACTTCAGGGTACAGCTATCTGTGACGGATGTGGTTTATGCCTCTGACTCTTCTTCACAGGAGGAGTCCCTCAAGTGGTTTCTTTTTTTACAAGAGCTAAAAAGGAGCTTTAGAAATCCAGCTGCTGTGCCTGCCCTTGCATTGACTCAGCAGTGAAATCACAATCACTACTTCCTTTCAACTAGCATCAAATTCAACATTTATTTATACCACTTTTTAAAATTAAAGATGCACCCCATAGGGAGCTGCCTCCTTTACTGACCTGAGCAGTTCTCCAAAAAGGGAATTCTAGCTTTAACCTCTGCCTATCTGTCTCAGTAAGAGCTCTATTTGAAAACATACTTTAACCTGCTGCCAACCACCTCTGCAGAAACTTCCTGTCAAAGTTTCCACTGACTCCATACAATACACAGCCACACATGACTTTTCTTCTGCAAGAGACCTCTCCTTTTTGAAGTCACTCTCTTTGACTTCAACATGCTTGGGACAAATGACCAGCACTGATGAGCTACTAAACCAGCTGAAGTAGGAAGCCCAACACACAACATGTTTTATAATGCAAAACTGGTTTTACTGGAGTATATGGAGGGCTTTTACTTGGTATGTTTGAGGAAGTGGAATTCAAGTGCTGCTTGGATGAATAAGGCCTCCCACTTGTGCATTATCATCCCCATGTAAGCTGTAGTTTAGAAAGTCCTTGAACTGATCATTTCTTAAATCACTCCAATAGGAACTTCCACTGGGAAAGGACTGAACATGTTATAGATTCTAACCCCCCCCTCTCTCTAAGCATCTGCTGATGATATCGTCAAAAATAAGACCTGGAGCTGGGTGAAGTTTTGTCAGAACTGGTTAACCTTTCTTATGGTTTACTGTAAGGCCTACAGCTGGGAAACAGACATTCACATTTCCATCATGAGATCCACACAGCTTTAAGTGCACTTCAACTATGATGAAGTGGCTACTTCAGAAGTGAAGGTTTCTGCCTCTTTGCCAGAAATCATTGCCCATTTCTACTGCTCCAGCAGCTAAAACCTGGAAGTGACTGATGACCATTCACAAGTTTCCATGCAAAGTCAGCCTTACTAGTTTGACCTTGCAGGAAGAGAGTCTGCACAGCACCCAGCCACCTGGCAGACAGCAGAGTGAGCAGGACAGTTGCCTCCAGCAGGCGAAATGCCTCTAAACAGGCATTTCACAACATGATCACAACCCTAAGTTTACTGGAGGCATTTGAAAGACAAACCATAATAAAGGACCTCTAAAAGAATTTGGACTTAGAAGACTGCACTGAGCAGAACAGCTACAACCTCCTTGAGTGGATGGAATCAGTTTTATAAACCAAAAGTTTACAGCCTCATACAGTCAGCAAGGAACAAGTGAATTCGGGTCTGACCTTATGCCGCAACGATTCATTTTCTTCTTGTATGAGGCTGCTCCTCAGACACTCAGCTTCAAAGTTCAAGATGACTGGGACTGGTGAGGAATGTTAAAGAAAACCAAAGCAAGAACTTGTGTGCACTTGGATTAATCCTAGCAGCCAGTGAAACAGCAAGGCTTGTCCATGCTGCCAGCAAGAAGTATGTGCGAGACTTGAAGACTAGGAACAACTTGGTTACCTAAGCCAACTTTGCACCTCGCTGTTGCAAAAACTATTTCATGCAGACCATGCAAGGACATTTACATTCCTCCTTTTAATGTGTCAGGGGGACAAGAGATGCTGTGTTACTGCATTGGTGTACACTGAAGGAACAGTTCAGGATGAGCTGTAGTCCAGCTGCAGTGTAAACCTGCCCATCGGCGAAAAAACAAGGTCAGAACTGTACAGCATTGCCCAGGAAGGTGGTTGGGGCCCCATCCCTGGAGGTGTTTAAGGCCAAGATGGATGAGGATGTGGGCAGCCTGATCTAGGGTAAGGTGTCCGTGCCCATGGCAGGAGGGTTGGAACTAGATGATTCTTGTGGTCCCTTCCAACCCAGACTGATTCTACCATTCTACGAAAAGCTGTTACCTGTAAAGGGTTAGCCCCTCCTGGGGGCTAGTCTGAACTTGATCCCCAGGTCATCCCTGACTCCTCCCTGGGAATGGTCTGACCTGCTCCCAGGTGTAGTGTTTAGCTCACTCCCACTTCCTGTCTGGAGTCCCTGTAAAAAGCAAAGGAACTTCCTGTTTCCCTCTCTTGACTCTTTGCTCCCATTTCTGCCTCACCAGCCAGCATCCTGTTTCTCTACTGTTCCTGCTTTGCCATGTGTCTACAGCAAAAATCATGGGGGGAGCAACCACCTCTGGAATCTTTTCTTCATCCAGCATCCACCATCATCATCCTCTGTCCACTTGCATCCATTGCCATCCAAACTGGTTGTATACCTATTTTGTATTTTATTTCCCTTCCCCATGTTTCTGTATCTCCCCTTACCTAAAACACCCTTTACTTATTGTTAAAGTTTTCTTTCAACTTCCACATTGAATCAAGGCTATTCTTTGGGCTCCAGGAAGCTAGCTAGAACCAGTACATTACCTCTGCCAGTCTTGAATGGACTTGTTACAGCTGTGAACCTTCATACCCAAAGAACGGTCTGTTATGGACTATTATGTTTGTTATGGAGAAGCAAGGTCAGAACTGCACAGTGTGGGACAAAAGCTGCTACCTCTGCCAGTGCTGAATGGTCCTGTCACAGTGAGCAGTGCTGTGAACCTGCATACCCAAAGAAGGGTCTGTTACAGACTATTATGTTTGTTATGGAGAAGCAAGGTCAGAACTGCACAGTGTGGGACAAAAGCTGTTACCTCTGCCAGTGCTGAATGGTCCTGTCACAGTGAGCGATGCTGTGAACCTGCATATTCAAAGAAGGGTCTGTTATGGACTATGACCCAAGGTTGAATGTCTGTTTTATACCATGCCAAGCAAAGAGAAAAAAACATTACAGAAGCACACATGCACAAGATTTCTGGTCACTATCATAGAATGGCTCAGGTTGGAAGGGACCTTAGAGATAATCTACCCCAATCTACCTGTCACCATGGGCAGGGACACCTTTCAACTAGACTTGGCTGCTCAAGGCCTCAACCAATCTGGCCCTTAACACCTCCAGGGAAGGGGTATCCACAACCTATCTGGGGAACCTATTCCAGTGTCTCATCATCCTCATGCTGAAAAACTTCCCAAGACCAGTGTATACCTACTCTCCCTCAGCTTAAAACAGCTCCCCCTTGTCCTGTCACTACACACCTTTATGAAAAGTCCCCCTCCAGCATTCCTGTAGGATCCCTTCAGGTACTGGAAGGCAGCTATAAGGTCACCTCAGAATCTTCTCTTCGGTGGACTGAAACAATCCCAGCTCCCTCAGCCTGTCCTCATAGCAGAGGTGCTCCAGCCCTTGGATCATCCTTGTAGCCCTCCCTTGGACTTGCTCCAACAGTTCTATGTGCTTATGATGGGGACACCAGAACTGGATGCAGTATTCCAGGTGGTGTCTATCATAAGGATGAGCTCAGCATTAGCAACAACCACAAGTGTTTGTGCCCAGGGAATAGAACCTCTCACCAGCTAACTGAGCAGTAACTATTCCATCATCCTCTGGCAAGCACCAGCTTCTTAAGAAGCTCTAAACAATCACCTGAAAGCAGCAAGTTCTACCACGCTACATTCCTGGCACCAAGAGCGTTAATAATAAGCACAACACCAGGGCAAGGGAGATTTTACTCTCAGCTGCAGGTTAAAAAAATAAAAAAGGATATGCATGCACTGAAATAAGACGCTCAGGAAGTTGTGCAGGGACACAATAAATGTATCTGCCCACTGGCGTGAGAAGTAGGTGGCGAAGGTGGGGTTGGAGTCCGGGGCAGGGAGGAAGGGCAGGACAAACCAATCCTTCCACTCTGCCTGGTTCTGGAGCTCCGAGGCCTGCTTGAGGAAAAACTCCTGTGCCTTGTCATTGCGGCCACTCTGAAAGACAGGGAGAAGAGCAGGGCTCATTAATGCCTCCATTGGTGCCATCACACAAGGCCTAGGACTGTTTGCTCTGGATTATGGACACACACACAACTACTTTCCACCCAGAACAAGTGGTTAGAGGTAACAGCTTCCTCAAGGAGAAAAGGGAACCTCGAATATCCTAGAAGCAGCTCACAAATACACTTACTTGACCTTCTTTCTAGTTGTCACAGTCTTGTTTAAAGGGCTGAGGCATAGTGAACCAACCACTTACAGCGATTTCCAACTAGCATTTGTAGACAGCACCCAAACAGGCTTCACATCACTCAAGTCTACAGCAGATACAGCCTGAAACAGTTTAACAGTTTCCATCTAATACATTATTAAAATAGGCCACTCATCCTTCAGGGTGAGCACAAGGCAAATCAAAACATGAAAAAATAAAACCCCAATAAACCCAACCCACACTTCCAGAAATGTGCATTAGATTTTTAACTCTTCCACCAACATCCATCGTTGAGGATGTAAAGTCAGGGAACAGAATCAAGGAGGAAGCGTTGATTCTAAATGGTTAAACACGACACACGAATTCCTGACAGGCTAAAGCCCACCTTGTGCAATGTATTCCAGGGATTTTCCTGGGATTTCTGCAAGATAATCTCTGCCCCATTTTAAGCTCATTGCTTCTGTTCTATCCAAATCAAACAAAACACCATTCATTCATTTCCTTTCCACGTTACCCTGTACAGAGTTGAAGCCTGCTTCTCCCCTCTCTTAGAGACCAAAACAACTCCAAGTAATGACTTTTTGGGTTTTTTTGTTGTTTTTTTTTTTTTTTCATTCTGGACCCTCCAACTCCCCTGATGCTTCTACAACCATGATGGCTGGAGAGAGGCTGTGTTGCCAGCAGGTTAGAGTGGAAGGAATAGAGACAACCCTGCTCATTGATCCCCAGCACTGCAGTAAGGCCCTTCCCTACACTGCTGCTGCCTTCTCAGTCATTTCTCACTCTGCATCAGAGCAGCTGACTACTCCCACATGCAGGTGCTTGGGGCTTTTTTTCTGCTTCTTCCTTCAACTTATGAAGGCTGGTTTGAGTACTTTCTTACCCTTCTCAGTTCTTGGGGCAATGCTCCACAAGGAGGCGTTTACAAACTTTGTGATCTTTCCTAATACCAAAGCTAACTGAGCCAGACTGAATCTTAGAATGGCTTGGAAGGGACCTTCAAGATCATCTACTTCCAGCCCTCTCACCAAAGGCAGGGACACCTTCCACTACACCAGGTTGCTCAAGCTCTCATCCAACCTGGCCTTGAACACATCCAGAGAGGGGGCATCCACAACCTCCCTAGGCAGCCTGTCTCCCTAGCCCTACCATAACAAATTTCTTTATCAAACCTTGATTAGATTTCTTTATAAAACCTTGATTAGATGAATAGAATAG
>VWZI01018839.1:25625-45945 GCA_013396835.1 Psilopogon haemacephalus
TTTTTTTTTTTTTTTCCTCCTGTTTATGAAATGGAGAAGGTGATGACTAAATAGTAATGGAATTGTCCTCGTAAAGGGCTTTGAGGCTTCTTGCACGCAAAGTGCTGCTCGCTGGGACTTGTGCTTTTTGAAACCACTTAGTTCTCTTGCAGGTCAAAGTGAAAGTTCACTTTGCCATGTTCTGATCTAGATGCAAGTTAAGCTGAAATCACTGTGATCTCAGGGGCCAAGACTAAACAGATGCTTATTTTTTCTGCTCTAATTAGACCTCCTTCACATACCAGTTCCTACAGTTGCTTTTTCATAGGATCAAGTGCCCCTTCTGTGGTTTTTGGAGAACCTCAGTATCTCCAGGAGCCTAAATACAGAAGTCTTGTAATGACAGGACAAGGGGTAATGGGTTTAAGCTGTCAGAGGGGAGATTTAAATGGGATGTTAGGAGGAAGTTCTTCACAGTGAAGGTGGTGACACACTCGAACGGGTTGCCCTGGGAGGTTGTCGCTGCTCCCTCCCTGGAGGTGTTTGAAGCCAGGTTGGATGAGGACTTGAGCAACCTGTTCTAGTAGGAGGTGTCCCTGCCTATGGCACAGGAGGTTTGGAACTGAATGATCTTTGAGGTCCCTTCTGACCTAAACCATTCTATGATTCTATGATAAGCTGTAATCCTAGTGCTTAGTCTTTGGCCCAAATGCCCAACATTAGGGCTCCTACTTAGGGTGATCATGGATGATCTCACCAACAGCATAAACCTTGAAACATCTTTGTGCTGCGTGTATTATTAGATGTGTTTTGCCCTATACCCCCAGCTGTGCTTGCTATAAATGATGTGCAGTGTGGGCTTATTTCAGCTTTCATCTGAAATGCAGCTGAGAGCAGAACGTGGCAAAGGCTTCTCCTAGCAAAATTCTCACGGGAAGTGATTAGTGAAGTCTTATGCCTAAAGTTGGTAGGCATCCAAGGAGAACTTGCCCACATGATATTTCTGAGCGTGCTCCAAGAAGAGAACAATTCAGGCATATTCATTTGCTGATGGAACAAGATGAGAATTAAGCAGGGAATGTCTGTGTGACTGGGTGTAATCATAGAATCATAGAATGGTTTAGGTTGGAAGAGACCTTAAAGATCATCCAGTTCCAACCCTCCTGTGCCGTAGGCAGGGACACCTCCCACTAGATCAGGACACTCAAGACCTCATCCAGCCTAGCCTTGAACACCTCCAGGGAGGGAGCAGCCACAACCTCCCTGGGCAACCTGTTCCAGTGTCTCACCACCCTCACTGTGAAGAACTTCCTCCTAACATCCCGTTCAAATCTCCCCTCTGCCAGTTTGAACCCATTCTCCCTCGTCCTGTCATTACAAGACCTTGTGAACAGTCCCTCCCCAGCCCTCCTGTAGGCCCCCTTCAGATACTGGAAGGTTACTCCAAGGTCTCCTGGCAGCCTTCCCTTCTCCAGGCTGAAAAGCCCCAACTGTCTCAGCCTGTCCTCATAGCAGAGCTGCTGCAGCCCTCTGATCATCTTTGTGGCCCTCCTCTGGACCCTCTCCAGCAGTTCTATGTCCTTCCTGTGCTGGGGGCTCCAG
Source organism: Psilopogon haemacephalus (assembly GCA_013396835.1). Lineage (NCBI taxonomy): Eukaryota > Metazoa > Chordata > Aves > Piciformes > Megalaimidae > Psilopogon > Psilopogon haemacephalus. Next base: position 27,207 of record VWZI01018839.1, read on the forward strand.
AACTGCACACAGTACTCCAGGTGGGGTCTGAGGAGAGCAGAGTAAAGGGGGAGAATCCCCTCCCTTGCCCTGCTGGCAACGCTTCTCTTGCTGCAGCCCAGCACACAGTTGCTGTCTGAGCCGCGTGTACACACTGTTGGCTCATGTTGACCTTCTCATCCACCCAGACCCCCAGATGTAATGTGTGTGCATTGCACAGTATCGACCCAAACACTTAACGTTCTGTGTTTAGATTTCCTCTGCTCTTAGTTCTTCCCCTTTTTCATGTGGATAAGGGTGGCTGGTGAAACAACATAGTTGTTTCCACAGAGACATCTGGTAACTGAAGGCCAGGTGAGGAAGGTAACCGAGGCATGTTAAGACATGAATCCAGTCAGAGCACAGAGAGCAGCCAGTTCTGATTTGTTCTTCTCTTTAGTATCAGGTTTTGCGCAAGGCTAAGAAAGCTATCCAGAAGCTGGAGCAAACCTTGGCTTCATTGCTGGAGATGAAAGGTAACTGTGCAAGCATTTGCCTTGGAGTGCCTGGGCCTGGGTTTTGGTTATTTGTCAAACAGATAGGTGTGTGGCTGAACCCACTGAAGAGCCAACTGTGACTTTGGTTGTAGCAGCAAGGGATGGCAAAAAGTCGTGAGGAGAGGCTGAGGGACCTGGGGCTGCTCAGTTTGGAGAAGAGAAGACTGAGAGGGGATCTAAGAAATGTTTATCTGAGGGCTGGGGGTCAGGAGTGGGGGACAGGCTCTTCTCACTTGCTCCCTATGATAGGACAAGGAGCAATGGGTGTAAGTTGCAGCACAGGAGGTTCCAGCTCAACACAAGGGGGAATTTCTTTACTGTAAGGATCCCAGAGCACTAGCACAGGCTCCCCAGAGAGGTTGTGGAGTCTCCTTCTCTGGAGACTTTCAAGGCCTGTCTGAATGTATTCCTCTGTGACCTAAGCTAGATTATGGTCCTGCTCTGGCAGGGGATTTGGACTGTATGACCTCTTTGTGTCCCTTCCAGCCTTTGACATCCTGTGAACCCCCTAAGCACTGCATCTCACAACTTACCCACCCCAGCCTTGGTGAAGGAATAACTCCTGCTCCATGGCAGCAGGCAGTTGAAGGATAGTGCCTTTGTCACCTTGCTGCTGTTCACCCCCAGCAGGCATGGTTCTCCAGATTGCATGCTTGGGCTCCTACTGAGAGGCTGCAGGGCCACGTGTGCTCCTCCTGGGCACAGCAGCGTGGCACAGTGCAAGTCACAGCCACCAAAAGCACCACCAGAGCTTAAACTTCAGCTGGCTCTGATGTCAGCCAAAGGAGAGGGACAGAGGAGCTGTTGAGGATTTCCTAGTATAGGAGATGGAAGCCTCTGATTAAGAATTTGGTGAAAATGGGTGAGAGGAGTGCTGCAGTTTTGTGTTCTTTCAGCTTGGCAGGTTGTCTTCCTGCACTTCCCCATTACTGCGGGTGACACTGTGTGGCACAGTGGTCTGAGGATGTGCTGGCAGCAGCTGATGCAGCTCCCACTGAGGAACTTCACAGCCTTGCCAGATTGCTTTCTGTTGACTGATGTTGGCCACTACCTCCAGTGACCCCCAGGGTTGATGGGATAGAGACTTGGTCGTGGTTTTTTGTCTCTTGGAGTGTCCAAATTACTGTCAGCTTGAAACAGCTTTCCTGTTCGTGCAACTTGCTCCTCCAGTGATTTTTTTTTTTTTCATCAATTAAAGTTCCCTGTGCTTAAAATGAGCAACCTCCTCTGAACCCACATCCTTGGATTACCTGCAAAAGACAGTCATAGGCAGAGGGAATAGTTTGATAGAGCAAGATTGAAGGGATCACAGGCAGTGAGGTTGGTTGAGGAGAGTTTGGAGGGAGAACTTCCCCTTACAATTACTTGCATGCATGCACAATTCTCACTGTGCTTGGGACTCAGTGAGTTGATTGTGGGGTTGTTGAGGTTTTTTACTTGAGATCTGCTCACTGCATGGCAGCTGCAGAGTGCTGTGTTGGCTGCTGCTTGCCTGGACTTTGATTTGCTGGTTGTTTCCACTGTCAGTTCTCTCAGACCAGCATTAAGACTCCCAAATTCTTCAAGGATCATAAACTCCCAATAATGCTTGTTACATTACAGAAGAGTTGTCAGTTTCCTCTTCTCATTTCTTCCCTTTCATTACCTATCAAAAAAAACCCCAAACCTGTGGTTTCTGAAGAACCAGTTGTTGAAATTATTCTTTTTTTGATTGGGGCTGAGTGTGAGAGGGAAGCCAAAAGTGCCACTGATATGACAGTAACATTTCTGCTGGCAACAGAGTCCTTCAGTCTGGAGGATGGGAACCCATCCAGCTTGGAGGAAGTCAGGGAGGAATATGTCAAGAGGCACTTCAGCAATCACAGGTAAGGGCTTGTGCTAATCAAGCAAAGATGATAACATTTTTGCACTTGCTACCATCCCAGCATCTCTGAAGTTGGCATTGTTACTGAACTTCCAAGCAGAGGCCTTGCATCATGAGGAAAAGATGAAGGAATTTCACCTGGCCCCTTGCAATCTTGCAGGAGCACTCCCCACACATTTGAGTACTCAGGCCACACTTTGAGTACTGTGTCCAGTTCTGGTCCCCTCAATTCAAGAAAGATATTGCAGGGTTCTACACTTTGGCCACAACAACTCCAGGCAGCACTACAGGCTGGGGACAGAGTGGCTGGAGAGCAGCCAGAGAGGGACCTGAGGGTGCTGGGAGATAGGAGCTGAACAGGAGCCAGCAATGACCCAATGACATCCTGGCCTGGATCAGGAAGTGTGGCCAGCAGGACAAGGGAGGTTATTCTGCCCCTGTACTTGGCACTGGTGAGGCCACACCTTGAGTCCTGTGTCCAGTTCTGGTCCTCTCAGTTCAAGAGAGGTGTTGAGGTACTGGAGCATGTCCAGAGAAGGTCAACAAACCTGGTGAGAGGCCTGGAGCACAGCCCTGGGAGTGTTTAGCCTGGAAAAGAGGAGGTTCAGGGGTAACCTCATTGCTGTCTACAACTACCTAAAGAGAGGTTGTAGCCAGGTGGGGTTGGTCTCTTCTCCCAGGCAACCAGCAACAGAACAAGGGGACACAGTCTCAAGTTGTGCCAGGAGAGGTATAGGCTGGATATTAGGAAGAAGTTCTTGACAGAGAGAGTGATTGGCATTGGAATGGGCTTCCCAGGGAGGTGGTGGAGTTGCCATCTTTGGAAGTGCTCAAGAAAGGACTGGATGGAGCACTTAGTGCCATTGGGTAGGGCTGGGTGCTAGGTTGAACTGGATGATCTTGGAGGTATCTTCCAACCTGGCTTATTCTATTCACTCCAAGCATGCTGTTGGTCTCATTTCCAGTCATCAGTGCTTAGATTTACTTTGCCTTCTATGTAGCTGATTTCCACCAAGGATTTCTGATCTGCCTGCGAAGCAGGAGGAGAAGAAAGTTGGCTTGTGAAGAACAGCCCTGGACTCTGGAGAGAGGCTTGTTCTAGTGGGAGGTGTCCCTGCCTATGGCAGGGGCTTGGAACTCTATGAGCTTTGAGGTCACTTCCATGAGGAAAGGGACCTGTTCTAGTGGGAGGTATCCCTGCCTATGGCAGGGGCTTGGAGCTGGATGATCTCTGAGGTCCCTTCCAACTTAAACCATTCTGTGAGAGCATGAGGAGGGCCTTATCAGTCCAGTTCAAATGTTGTTCAGGTGGCTTTGTTTTCCTGTGTGTTCTTTCCAGTGCTGCATCAGCCTCGGAAGCTGCGAGGGAGAGCAACTCTGCAGCCTGGGGCGAGACTTCAGCATGTGAAAAACAAACAGTGGCAGAGGATGTGAAGCCAGAACCTATCCAGTCTCCAGACACAGCAGCATCCCCAGATCTGGTAGAATTTGAGCGGTAGGTCTGCCCCACATCACGTTCAGTGTTGTAACTTGCTTGCATTAACACCGTGCAGGCAGTCACTGCCCTGCCTGCAGCCCTACTGGAGCCTGCATCTCTCTTACTGAAGATTTTTGCCAGCAGCTTTGCCACTGATGATGATGAGGCTGAGCACCTCCAGAGTCCTTACGGATTCACAGATTGCACTGGGTTGCAAGGGACCCTCAAAGAGCATCTCATCCAACTCCCCTCCAGTCAATAGGGACACCTCCAAGTACATCGGGCTGCCCAAGGCCACAGCAAGTCTAATCATGAATGTCTCCAGGGATGGGGCCTTAACCACCTCCCTGGGCAACCTGTGCCAGTAATTCACCACTCTTCCTCCTTACGCCCAACCTAAGTCTACCCTGCTCCAGTTTCAAACCATTGCCCCTCATCCTATCACTTCTAAACAGTCATAGAATCAGTCACAGTTGGAAGGGACCACAAGGATCATCTAGTTCCAACCCGCCTGCCATGCCCAGGGACACCCTACCCTAGATCAGGCTGCCCACAGCCTCTGCCAGCCTGGCTTTAAACACCTCCAGGGAAGTGGCACCAACCACCTCTCTGAGCAAACCATTCCAGGGCCTCACCACTCTCATGCTGAAGAATTTCCTCCTCACATCCAGTCTCAATCTCCCCACCTCCACCTTTGGTCCATTCCCCCGAGTCCTGTCACTACCTGAGAGCCTAAAAAGTCCCTCCACAGCTTTTCTGTAGGCCCCCTTCAGATACTGGAAAGCCACAACAAGGTCACTTGGGAGCCTCCTCTTCTCCAGACTGAACAGCCCCAACTCTTTCAGGCTGTGCTCACAGCAGAGGTGCTGCAGCCCTCTGAGCATCCTCGTGGCCTCAGCCTTCCTGTATGCCCCCTTCAGATATTGGAATGCAGCCATAAAGTCTTGTCAGAGCCTCCTCTTCTCCAGGCTGAACAGCCCCAACTCTTTCAGCCTGTCCTTATGTGGTGGTTCAGCAGTTACCTGCCCCCCCCCCCACCCCTTTACANGCCCTAAGAGGGGGTTTTAACCACCCCTACCACCTTCCCTCCCTTCCCCAATCTTATCTCACCATCTGTCTTATGCAGCAGACAGGCAAAGGTAGATCAGCCAGGAGGGTTAGCAGCAGGAAAGTAATTAATAAAATTACTCAGATCCAGTTAGGAAGGGAGAGAGATGCAGAAACAGCCAAAGCTCAAAGTGGTCTGTCTTACCTATATTTGGGTTACAACTCTTAAACGTTGTTTTTTTTTCTTCTTCAGTAAAGCTATAAGTGAAGTAGCATCATCAGTGTTTTCCTTTCTCAGCCCATAGTCTGAATTTCTCATTCAAATCCTCCAATTAGTTCAAACCAGCACACCTTGTAGGAGAGCTGCTCCAGCCCTCTGATCATCTTGGTGGTTCTCCTCTAGACCTGCTCCAGCAGGTTCGTGTCTCTCTTGTGTTGGAGGTTCCATAGCTGGACCAGGTGAGGTCTCACCAGAGCAGAGTGACAGAACCACCTCTCTTGGTCTGCTGGCCACGTTTCTTTTGATAAATAGACTCCCAGCATTGCAGCAGCCCCCAGCTCTTCAGGACTTGGAAAAATCATAGAATCATAGAATGGTTTAGGTTGGAAGAGACCTCAAAGATCATCCAGTTCCAACCCCCCTGTGCCATAGGCAGGGACACCTCCCACTAGATCAGGTCGTTCAAGACCTCATCCAGCCTGACCTTGAACACATCCTTAGAATTTTCCACCCATCCTCGAGAAAGAGGAAAAAAATGGCTTTTAATTTTGTCAGTCCCTGTTTGGCCACAGAGGAGAAGCCACCAGGATGCTCAAAGGGCTGCAGCAGCTCTGCTACGAGACTTGGGGCTCTTCAGCCTGGAGAAGTAAAGGCTTCCAGGAGACCTTATAGTAGCCTACCAGTATCTGAAAGGGGCCTCCAGGAGGGCTGGGGAGGGACTGTTCACAAGGTCTTGTCATAACAGAATGAGGAGGAATGGGTTTAAACTGGCAGAGGGGAGATTGAAACTGGATGTTAGGAGAAAGTTCTTTGGAGTGAGGATGGTGAGACAGTGGCACAGGTTGCCCAGGGATGTTGTGGCTGCTCCATCCCTGGAGGTGTTCAAGGCCAGGTTGGATGAGGTCTTGAGCCAACTGTTCCAGTGGGAGATGTCTCTGCCTATGGTGGGGGGTTGGAACTGGATGATCTTTGAGTTCTCTTCCAACCTAAACCATTGTCTGATTCTACAGTTCCTTCTGTTTTGCTTTGAGCTGCTGCTTATTTCTGCATTTCCTCAGTCTTGCTGAGTTTCTCGCTGGCCTGAGCCTGCAGCTGTGCCGGCAGATGGCAGCAGCATCCTGCTACTCTCTCCGCTTTTGCTTCTGTGCAGATTGGAGGTGGCTGTGCTGTGCTTTTTGTTTACAAGACCTTGAGATCTGCTGAAGCAAGGTTTTCTGGGGGAAATAAGCTCTGCTTCATCAAGGGCTACACAACAGAGCCATAAACACCTGACTTTATCCTTCTTCAACTGACAAAGCAGGCCAGGGCCTGCCATGTGTGCACTCTGGCACTTACCCTACAGCCTTACAGAAGGTTGCAGTTGGTTCACAGCTAATTCTTCTCCAGAAAAATTATCTTTTGTAGTGGGCATAAAGCAATAGGCACTCTTCAGCAGAGAAGATAGCATCCTTTATGGTCCAGCCACATTATTTGGGCAGGACTAGAAATACTTTGGGCTTCAACAGACTGGGTGTTTTTCCCAAGCCCAGCAGCTGGTGGGGCTGCACAGGACTCTGTCCAGTGTAAAATGTGGCTCTGTCCTTCCATCTGGGGGGTCAGGATGGGGGGAACAGGCTCTTCTTACTTGCTGCCTGGGATAGGACAAGGAGCAATGGGTGTAAGTTGCAGCACAGGAGGTTCCACCTCAACACGAGGTGGAACTTCTTTATTGGAAGGGTCCCAGAGCACTGGCACAGGCTCCCCAGAGGGGCTGTGGAGTCTCCTTCTCTGGAGGCTTTCAAGGCCTGTCTGGATGTGTTCCTCTGTGACTTGAGCTAGATTGTCTGGTCCTGCTCTGGCAGGGGAGTTGGACTCTGATCTCTTTGTGTCCCTTCCAACCCCTGACATCCTTTGAGCCATGGTTCAAGCTTAATTACTCTTTCTCTAAGGGAGCAGTCCAATGGGAATTCATATTCTTCTGTTTGAGGAACTCCAGATCCTGTGGAACTGGTCATGCAGAACCTTTAGTGAGCACAGTACCATATGTGAGAATGCTTATTCTCCTTCCAGTGCTTTGTCTCCAGCAAGAGACTGATTCTGTGATTCTAAGTGTCACAATTTCAAGCTGGTGACCAAGTCTCAAAACAAGTCCACTTCTGCTAGCACCATGTGGCACAGTGGACCAGGGGTAATAATGCCTACTTTGGAAAGCAGGACTGAGGTTATTAAATCCTTAGAACTTCTCAAATGAATGTAACAAGATTAAGGGAGTTCCAAACAAAGAGTTCTACACACAGCAATCATTGTTACTAAATTTGGGCTTTAAAAAAAACCAAAAAACAAAAAACCAATTCCTTGGAAAATGTCCCTAACGAGCACATTTCCTGCTTAACTGCAGAGTATTGCATAAGGAACTAACTCAGATGAATTCAGCCCTTTTCTTTCTGTAAAATTTCAGTATTTGTTCCAGCAAACGAGTACTGAAAATGTTAAGGTAACTCTGCATGCAAGCACAAACATGTTAAAAACTCCACTTGCCGTACTCTGCAGTATTTGCCACTCTTAGAATCATAGAATCAGTCAGGGTTGGAAGGGACCACAAGGATCATCTAGTTCCAACCCTCCTGCCATGCTCAGGGACACCCTACCCTAGAGCAGGCTGCCCACAGCCTCTGCCAGCCTGGCTGCAAACACCTCCAGGGATGTGGCCCCAACCATCCCCCTGGGCAACCCATTCCAGGGTCCCATTACTCTCATGGTGAAGAACCTCCTCCTCACATCCAATCTGAATCTCCCCACCTCCACCTTTGCTCCATTCTCCCTAGTCCTGTCACTCCCTGAGATCCTAAGAAGTCCCTCCCCAGCTTTTCTGTAGGCCCCCTTCAGATACTGGAAGGCCACAAGAAGGTCACCTGGGAGCCTCCTCTTCTCCAGACTGCACAGCCCCAACTCTTTCAGTCTGTCCTCATAGCAGAGGTGCTGCAGCCCTCTGAGCATCCTCGTGGCCCTTCTCTGGACACATTCCAGCATGTCCACATCCCTCTTGTAACAGGGGCTCCAGAGCTGGATGCAGTACTCCAGGTGGGGTCTCACCAGAGCAGAGTAGAGAGGGAGAATCACCTCCCTTGCCCTGCACTTCTCCTGATGCAGCCCAGGCTCTGGTTGGCTTTCTGGCCTGCAAGTGCACACTGCTGCCTTATGTTGAGCTTCTCTTCCACCAGCACCCCCAAGTCCCTCTCCTCAGGGCTGCTCTCCAGCCAGGCACTGCCCAGCCTGGATTTGTGCTTGGGATTGCCTCGACCCAGCTGCAGGACCTTGCTCTTGGCCTTGTTGAACTTCATGAGGCTGGCTTGTGTTCGTAGAGTCACAGAATTAGCTTAGGTTGGAAGGGACCTTTGGGATTCTCCTAAAGGCTCTGCTAAGGCAAATGGAAAACAAAGCAGAGGTGATTCTATGATTCTGTCATAGAATGGCCCAGGCTGGAAGGGACCTCCAAAGGTCATCCAGTCCAACCTACCCCTGCAGTCAGCAGGGACATCCTCAACTAGATCAGGTTGGCCAAAGCCCTGTTGAGCCTCACTTTGAATATAGAATCATAGAATGGTTTAGGTTGGAAGAGACCTCAAAGCTCATCCAGTTCCAACCCCCCACCATAGGCAGGGACACCTCCCACTAGAACAGGTCACTCAAGGCCTCATCCAGCCTGGCCTTGAACACCTTCAGGGAGGTTGTGGAGATCACATTCTGTGACTGTGCCAGTGTCTTACCACCCTCACTATAAAGAACTTCTTCCTAACATCTAATTTAAGTATCTCCCAGGTTGGGGCCCCAACCACCTCCCTGGGCAACCTCTTTCAGTGTTCTACCACCCTCATAGCAAAGAACCTGTTCCTAACACCCAGTCCAAATCTTGCTTTTCTCTAGTTTGAAGCCATTGCCCCTTGTCCTGTCACTGCAGGTCTTTGTTAGCAGTCTCTCCCCATCCTTCAGATAGGTCCCCTTCAGGTACTGGCAGGGTGCTATTAGGTCTCCCCAGAGCCTCCTCTTCTCCAGGCTGAACCATCCCAGCTCCCTCAGCCTGCCTTTGAAACAGAGGTGCTCCAAGCCTGATCACTTTTGTAGCCCTCCTCTGGACCTGCTCCATCAGGTCCAGAGCTCATCTACTCCAGCCTGCCCACCACAGGCAGGGACACCTCTCTACTAGATTCAGCTGCTCAAGGCCTCCTCCAGCCTGGCCTTGAACACCCTCAGGAAGGAGGCAAATATGTTGCATTATAAGTTTCACTCAAGACTGCTTAGAAGTCAGTTTATGGATGTATTTCCTCACATGTAAAGTGGAGGAAATGGAGCTCCTATGCTTATTTAAGTGAGAGCATCCAGTTCTGGGGTAGACTCTCTTTCTATCTATGTATAGTATGTCAGGATATGACCTCAGCCAAAGCTTTTAAGCCTTGTGCAATGCCAGTGAAAGTATAAGAAGTGAGTTGGAGTGTAAAAGCCTCAGGATACAAAGGCAAGGAACTCAGCATTTATTAAATGCCAGAATGAGGTTTGCCCTGTGCAACAAGTGCAGCCTGCAGGGCTTGGAGCTTCTGTTGTGAGGCAGCCCTGCTGAGGCTGGGGCTGCAACCTGCCTTTTGCAGGTGAGATCTTGGCAGAAGAGAGTTGCTAAAGCCTTCGGAGTTGGGTAACCTTCAGTAAGTGTGTGAAGCTGTAGAGCTTGGGGGACTGAGTGGAGTAGTGTACAAGCCAGAGCTACTTCCCAGTCTCCTGCTGGTGTACAGTAGGTGGCTGCCTCGTAGCCTGCTCTGAAGAGATCCTCCCTCCCTTTCCTTCCATTCCAGATACCTGTATTTTTATAAGCACACCGTGGACCTGCTGATAGAGCACGGGATCGTTTGTGCTGAGGAGCTGCCTCTTCCCGAGGTCTCCACAGCTGTCTCCCACTTCTGGCAAGAGCTTTCCGAAGAAAGGAGAGACAGCATCTTGCAGTATTGCAGCCAGAGAGATTTCCTCATGGATCCTAAGCCTGCTTGCCCTGAGCCTGCCTGCATGGCAGGCAGTGTGAGGGACAGCCGAGGTAACAGCGAGGAAGCCAGTGGCTCCTCAGCCTCCACGCCAGAGGAAGTAAGTGCCCAGTGACACACATCCCCAGGCCTTCAGGTGCTGATGGCCTCTGCAGCCTCTAATTGGAAACAGTAGCTGGATGTGCTGGTTTCAGGCTAATTCGAACATTTTAATAAGAGGGATTAGATTATAGGCTTCTGGAAAGAAAACGGTGGTGTCTACTTTGCTTATGTATGAAAACAAGAACACAAACATAGAATTAGAGTGGAATAGAAATAGGAATGGAACAGGAATAGACTTGGGATAGAAATAGACTTGGGATTGGAATAAGACAGAATAGGAATAGGAATTAGAATAGGAATGGAATAGGAATAGACTTGGGATAGGAATAGGAATTAGACTTGGGATTGGAATCAGACTTGGGATAGACTTGGGATTGGAATTAAACTTGGAATAGATTTGGGATTGGAGTAAGACATAGAATAGGAATTGGAATTAGAATAGGAATAGACTTGGGATAGGAATAGGAATTAGACTTGGGATTGGAATTAGACTTGGGATAGACTTGGGATTGGAATTAGACTTGGGATAGATTTGGGATTGGAATTGGGATAGATTTGGGATTGGAATTAGACTTGGGATAGACTTGGGATTGGAATTAGACTTGAAATAGATTTGGGATTGGAATAAGACTTAGAATAGGAATAGGAATAGGAATAGGAATTAAATAGAATAAGCCAGGTTGGAAGAAACCTTATCCAGTGCAACCTACCACCCAGCCCTATCCAATGGCACTAAGTGCCCCATCCAGTCATAGATAAGACAGAGTCGCTCTGGTCTGGGTATTCAAACTGGCAGAAGAAATAGCAGAGACTTGAACAGCTGGAGCTGTTTTTTGGCTGCCTGCCACGTTATTGTCAACAACAGAAACTTTGGCAGTTGTCCCAGAACCTTCAGGAGAAGGTGTAGCGGTTGGGGGACTGTTCCACATTGGGCACCAAATTTAAGATGTGATAGTTTGGGAGTTCCCCACCCACCCCACACACGTTGGAAATCACCCAGACTAGACTGAGCCAGGCTCAAGAATGAAGTTTTATGTTCACAGTTTAGCACTATATACAAGCAGGTATTTACAATATGTTACAGATAGTTACAGTTATATACCATAAAAAGGTGATACAGAAACACCACACCCACACCACACCTGGAGGATTGGCCAGGGGGGTTAGAAGCAGAATCATAGAATGGTTTAGGCTTGAAGGGACCTCAAAGATCATCCAGTTCCAACCCTCTACCATAGGCAGGGACACCTCCCACTAGAACAGGTCGCTCAAGGCCTCATTCAACCTGGCCTTGAACACCTCCAGGGAGGGAGTAGCCACAACCTCCCTGAGCAACCTGTTCCAGTGTCTCACCACCCTCACTGTGAAGAACTTCCTCCTAACATCCAGTTTCAATCTCCCCTCTTCCAGTTTAAACCCATTACCCCTCATCCTGTCATTATAAGACCTTGTGAATAGTCCCTCCCCAGCCTTTCTCTAGGCCCCTTTCAGATACTGGAAGGCCACTCCAAGGTCTCCTGGAAGCCTTCTCTTCTCCAGGCTGCAGAGCCCCAGCTCTCTCAACCTCTCCTCATAGCAGAGCTGCTGTAGCCCTCTGATCATCTTGGTGGCCTCCTCTGGACTGGCTCAAACAGTTCCATGTCCTTCTTGTGCTGGGGGCTCCAGAACTGCACACAGTACTCCAGGTGGGGTCTGAGATGAGCAGAGTAAAGAGGCAGAATCCCCTCCCTTGCCCCGCTGGCCACAGCTGCTCTTGCACACAGTTGCTGTCTGGGTTGCACTCATACTGCAGGCTCATGTTGAGCTTTTTATGACCCCAGACTCCCAGATCCTTTTCCCTCAGGGCTGCTCTCAGCCATTCCCCACCCAGCCTGGAGTTGTGCTTGGGATTGTGCCAACCCAGATGCAGGACCTTACACTTGGCCTTGTTTAATGTCAAGAGTTTGGCCTGGGCCCACTTTTCCTGCCTGTCCAGGTCTCTCTAGATGGATCCCTGCCCTCTAGCAAGTCAGCTGTGCCATACAGCTTGGTGTCATCTGCAAACTTGCTGAATCAATTAGTTGGGTTACACAGATCCAGCTAGAAGGTATGGGGAGAGAGAGACCAACAGCCAGAGCCCAGACCAGAGCGACTCTCTCTCATCTATGCTTATGTCCTTGTTTTCATATGTGAGCAGAGTAGACATCACCATGTTTTTCTTTCCACAGCCTATAATCTAATTCCTCTCATTAAAATATTCCAATTAGCCTCCAACCAGCACACTGTAATTAAGCTTTCCCAAGACCACTTGAATGCGTAAGTGGAGACAATAAACAGCCTTTGAGTGAAGGTCTGCTCCAAGTTCTCTCTGGTGAGATACACAGGCAGCTCTAAAAGTATGCAGCTGTAGTAACCCTGCTAGTCTCCACTGACCTGTAGATTTTCCGTCCTAATTAACAGTCACATTTGCTCTGGCTTGATCCAGGGGGATAGAGCAGGAGTCATACAGCTCCCGCGACCTGCAGACTCTCCAGGGAGCACAGATGATCTGTGTGCAGGAGTACCCTGCTTGCCAAGGCCTGCTGTGTTTTGAGTTGGGTGGGATGTTGTTTTTTGGTGTTTTTTTTTTTTCATCAAAGCACTTGGTAGCCAAGAGAAAGTATTTGTGGAGCAGTTCCTGGGCCATGCACCTCTGCGGAGCCAAGGAAATCACTGTTAAAAAGGAGACGAAATAACAGCCAACTGGTGAACTGCTCTGAGAGCCCTGATTACTTAAGCTGCTAACTGCTCAAAGACCTGTGCATAATTTTATTTGCTGCAAGGGAGGGAGAAGTGTCCACCTTAGGCATATAAGTAGGTTGCTTTGACAAGTTCTTCTGGAGTCACAGAACACAGCTCCTGCTGCTGACCTCCTTAGGAAACGTCATGGGAATGTTGCATGTGCAGGGAAAATGTGTGACTGCATTATGGCTGGGTGAGTTAATGAGCTGATCAGTCTGTCTCAGGGAGCATCCAAACTCCCTTGTAAGCCACTGGTTTCAGAGTGGAGAGAGTGGCTGAGATAGCAAAGATCTCCAGCCCTAAGCAGCAACTGTTAGCAGCTTAAAGAGGGACATGGAACTGCTGAGTGGGTCCAGAGGAGGCCATGGAGATGATCAAAGCACCTCCTTATGGGGACAGCCTGGAAAAGAGAAGGCCCCAGGGAGACTTTATAGCAGCCTTCCAGTACCTGAAGGGGTCTACGAGGAAGCTGGGGAGGGACTTTTTACAAGGGCTTGTAGTGATAGGATGAGAGGGAATGGATTGAAGCTTGGGGATGGCAGATTTAGACTGGATACTAGGAAGGCATTCTTTACAATGAGGGTACAGAGACACTGAAATAGGTTGCCCAGGAAGATTGTGAATGCCCCCTTCTTGGAGGTGTTCAAGGCTGGATTGGATGAGGTCTTGAGCATCCTGGGCTAGTGGAAGGTGTCCCTGCCCATGGCAGGGGGGCTGGAACTAGATGATCTTGAAGGTCCCTTCCAACCCAACCCATTCTATGAATCTGAATCTGTAAGTCCTCTGCAGCCTGGTCTAACAGCTTCCCACAGTCAAAATCTCTAAAGCTCTTATGCAGTGAATGTTTTTAATTGACTTTTTAATAGGAATAGAATAGAATAGAATAGAATAGAATAGAATAGAATAGAATAGACTAGAATAGAATAGACCTCCAAGATCATCCAGTCCAACCTAGCACCCAGCCCTATCCACTGGCACTAAGTGCCCCATCCAGGCTTTTCTTGAACACCTCCAGGGATGGTGACTCCATCACCTCCCTGGGCAGCCCATTCCAATGCCAATCACTCTCTCTGTAACGAACTTCTTCCTAATATCCAGACTATACCTTCCCCTAGCACAACTTGAGACTGTCCCCCCTTCTTCTGTTGCTGGTGATCTTAAATTTTAATTCCTAGAGGTTGAAGCACAAGCCTAAAGGAAAGAACTAACCTCATGTTCCTCGTCATGACATAAATTAACCCTGTACTAATTCCTGTCTCCACAGAGGCCTCTTGGTTTACTCTAGCTGTAAACAACCCTATTACATGGGAAGAAATTGCATCATGCTTGTTAAAAAGCCATACTCTAGGTAAAACTGCTGGGTGGCTGGATATGTTGACATCTGAAGTGTTTTCACTGCTAGGTAAAGTTTGAAGATGCATTTGATGTTGTTGCTGCTTTCCTTGACAGAAGCCAGACTCAGGGAATGTCTAGCCAGAGGTAAATTACAAGTTCACTGCTTTTACTGCACAGAGTAAGTCAGCAGCCCACTGTCAGCACTCCACTGCAAGTTTTCTGTGGACTAATCAATAGCCTTGCTTCTTTGGTTTTCTTTTTTTTGTGCCTAGTTTTTAGTACATGGTAAGAATAGCAGCCTCCAGCGATTGTGCTCCCAGTAGCAGTGTCTCTTAAGGTGAAAAAGTGAGATGATGAATAGGGCATTCGTGGCAGAATCGGTGAGAATCACTCCTTAAGAGCACCCAGGAGAACTTGGGAGCCTTCTGAATCCCTTCACCACTCTGCATAGCTTCCCACCAACACTGGAAGGGGTTTCCCAGGGAGGTTGTGGCTGCTCCCTCCCTGGAGGTATTGAAGGCCAGGTTGGATGAGGCCTTGGGTGACCTGTTCTAGTGGGAGGTGTCCCTGCCTATGGGGTTGGAACAGGATGAGCTTTGAGGTCCCTTCCAACCTAAACCATTCTATGTTTCTATAAAATGACCGTGTTTGTCATGTGTTCTTTTTCTTTCTCTCACTCACTCTCAGGACAAGTCAGCTAATCTTAAGCTGCACTCTCACTTAATGAGCCAAAAATGATCATTTTTTTTAATGTTGCCTCCCTTACCTTTTTTCAGGTACCTTAATTCAATCACAAGGAGGTAAATCCAGCTAAAATGTGGTTGACCTGAACAGTTAACATCAAAGAAACTCTATTAAATAACAGTAAGGAGTTGGAACTGGATGATCTTTGAGGTCCCTTCCAACCTAAACCTTCTGATTCCCTTCACCACTCTGCATAGCTTCCCATCTTTCCAGATGACTGTGTTTGCCCTGTGTTCCTTTTCTCTCTCTCTCTCTCTCACTCACCAGGTCTATGAGGACCAGGATAAGTCAGCTAATCATAAACTGCACTCTCACTTAAAAAAAATGATCATTTTTGGCTCATGTGCCATGTGTTTCTTTTCTGTCTCTCACTCACCAGGACAAGTCAGCTAATCATAAACTGCACTCTCACTTAATGAGCCAAAAATGACCATTTTTCAAACATCTATAATAACAGCATGGGGTTGGAACTGGATGATCTTTGAACTCCCTTCCAACCTAAACCATTCTATGCTCTTTCCACTGTAGGTCAGATGAGTTACCTAAAAGAGGACACGACAGAGCCAAAGCTGTCACTGCCTTTGATTTACTTTTTTTCCCCCAGCAGGGTTGCTTTCCTCAAGAGGAAAATCAGATTATGACTCATCTTTTATGCATTCCTGCTACTTACTTTAGTTAGGATTGTTTCTCTCTGCTAATAATCTGTTCAACCTGCTTTTTTAAAATCTCATTTTCTGCTAATTTTTCCATATTTAGACTTCTCTATCCATCTTTTCACCACCATTCCTCCTTGCACTTCCAGAAGAGAACGAATGGGAGTAAGGTTGTTCTGGCTGTTGACCAGAATATCCTTCAATGCACAATAAAGCTTAATAAATATCTAAATAAAATCTATTAGGCCACAACTGCTGGTTGCTTTAAAAGTAAGATTAAGTGCCCCTTAATACTGCAGTGCATTGCCATCATCTTCACAATCTGTTTTAGGTCCCAAATTACATTAGGGTTTCAGCAGCCAACATTTATCCTCTTCTCTGCCTTCCTCATCTCTCTGTGCCTTGCAGTTCTGAATAGTGGTGTGATGACACAACTTTGTGCCACACAGGGAGAACACAGAGCTGAGATCTTGTCAAGTCTGGGATTTGCAGAATACAGAGCTGAGATCTTGTAAAAGCTGAGTTTTGTAAGATAGAGGGAGAATAAAGACCTGAGATCTTGTAAAATTGTGCCACACAAGGAGAACACAGAGCTGAGATCTTGTGAAGTCTGGGATTTGTGACACACACAATGCTGAGATCTTGTGAAGTCTGAGATTTGCAGAGTATCCAGCTGAGGTCTTTTAAAATCTGAGAATTGTGACACAGCTGAGCTCTTGTAAAGTCTGAGATTTCTGTAACACAGAGCTGAGATCTTGTCAAGTCTGAGATTTGCAGAATACAGAGCTGAGAGCTTGTAAAATCTGAGATTTGTGACACATGGGGAGAATACAGAGCTGAGATGTTGTAAAATCTGACATTTGTGACACACAGAGAACACGGAGCTGAGATCTTGTAAAGTCTGAGATTTGTGGAACACAGAGCTGTGATCTTGTAAAGTCTGACATTTGCAGACTACAGAGCTGAGATGTTGTAAAGTCTGAAATTTGAGGAACACAAAGGTGAGATCTTGTCAAGTCTGAGATTTGCAGACTACAGAGCTGAGATCTTGTAAAATCTGAGATTTGGGGAACACAGAGCTGAGATGTTGTAAAATCTGAAATTTGGGGAACGCAAAGGTGAGATCTTGTCAAGTCTGAGATTTGTGGAACACAGAGGTGAGATCTTGTAAAATCTGAGATCTGGAGAACAGAGAGCTGAGATCCAGAAGGTCTGTTGTAGCTTTTGGCCAGCGTTACCTGTTACCTGAGTACAAATCTCCCTAATATGTTGTTTCACAACCTCATGTTACTGCATTCACTCAAAAACTTTACATAAAGAAGTCAGAGGTGTTCCTCTGAACCACCCTACCAAGCACACTACCAAATACCCACTGCTGCTCTCTGTTTTAATGATGTGATACTGCTTTCCTGTATTGCTCTTCTCTCTTCTTACGTATTTTCCTTGCATTTGGTGGCCAGTATGTCCACCTCTGCTTTCCCCTGCCTTGTTTGGCTGTTGTTTTTACTATAGCATCTTGAGAACTGTTTGAATCTCTCCCTCTCTCTCTCTCTCTCTTTTTTTCTTTTTTTATTTATAAGTAAAATATGGAAGAGGAAAGGTAGGTAAGAGGAGAAACGAGGGAGCAGGAAATTAAATCAAGCATCTGGTTCCCTTTTCAGTTCAGCATATGCAGACTGCACTTCTGAAAATCCAGTGGATCACCACAGACTCTATCTGCAGATCACTGACTTCCTAAAGAGCCTCTTCTTTCCCAGCACACAGCTTTCCCAGGTGAGCTTTGGCTCCTCACAGAAGGAGCAATTTGTTTCTTTTGTTTGTCAGAAAGGGATTTCTGTTTTCTCTGCTTGTAACCACATTGTTCAGAATCATTGCAGTTGAGAACCTTGGGGGGTTCATCACCTCAACTCATTCCAAAAGGCCTTTGTAAGAGACAAACTGTCAGGGGTCATTACTGCTTGAATAATTCCAAATGGCAAATGGCTTGAGAAAATTTTATATTCTCATTTTCTTCATGGAAAAACTTGAGAGGAGGTTGCAGCCAGGTGGGGGTTGGTCTCTTCTCCCAGGCAACCAGCAACAGAACAAGGGGACACAGTCTCAAGTTGTGCCAGGGGAGGCATAGGCTGGATATTAGGAGGAAGTTCTTGCCAGAGAGAGTGATTGGCATTGGAATGGGCTGCCCAGGGAGGTGGTGGAGTCACCATCCCTGGAGGTGTTCAAGAAAGGACTGGATGGGGCACTTAATGCCATGGTCTAGTTGATTGGCTAGGGCTGGGTGCTAGGTTGGACAGGGTGATCTTGGAGGTCTCTTCCAACCTGGCTAATTCTACTCCTATTGCTGGTTCCTGTTGCTGGTTGCCTGGGAGTGTAAGTGACCATGAACTGAGCACCTCTAGAAAAGAAGGGAAGGTTTTAGGCAAGGCACACTGCTTTCCAGTTTTAAGGGGGGCTCGGGGGGCAGCATTAGCTGGTCCCATTTTGCCTTTTTGCTTGTTGTTGCCTTGTTACGTGTGAGCCCAAGTCCACCTGGCAGCTCCTGGAGGCGGTAATATGAGAAGAGGTAGTGTCTCTTGAGTTGTCAGTGACATGGACAGAGGAATCGAGTGCACCCTCAGCAAGTTTGCAGATGACACCAAGCTGTGTGGCACAGTCAACTTGCTGGAGGGCAGGGATCCATCCAGAGGGACCTGGACAGGCTGGAGAGGTGGACCCAGGCCAACCTCATGAAATTAGCAAGGCCAAGTGTAAGGTCCTGCACCTGGGTCACTGCAATCCCAAGCACAACTCCAGGCTGGGTGGACAGTAGCTGGAGAGCAGCTCTGAGGAAAAGGACCTGGGGGTCTGTGTGGGTGAGAAGCTCAACATGAGCCAACAGTGTGCACACACAGCCCAGACAGCAACTGTGTGCTGGGCTGCATTAAGAGAAGCATTACCAGCAGAACATGGGAGGTGATTCTGCCCCTTTACTCTGCTCTCGTCAGACCCCACCTGGAGTACTGTGTGCAGTTCTGGA
>VWZI01018839.1:46240-64418 GCA_013396835.1 Psilopogon haemacephalus
ATGATCTTTAAGGTCTCTTCCAACCTAAATCATTCTATGATTCTTTCAATCTTTGAAGGGAGGTGTTTGAAATTAGAGAAGGAGAATGGGAAGACAGACAGCAAAAGGAGCTGAAGTGCTGCAGATTGACTGAGCTCTGTGGATGCAAAAGGAAATGAAAGGCTACGAGCTCCTCTTTTGTGCTGGGAACTTTGAGTTGTCTGTGATAAGACAATGAAAAGGGAATTTGAGCAGAAATCACCCAGGCTAGAGAGTGCTGATAATGTGAAGGTCACAATCTGTTTTGGTCTAGATAACAGCAGCAGGAGCACACCAGAGAGTCCTGCCAAGAGGGAAAAGAAAAGGACTGACAAGAATTTTTTTTTTGTTTGGGAGCAGAAATTCAGCTCCAGCTCAAAGCAAACTGAAGCTCTTAAGGAAGTGACTGCAGAGTGGGAATAAGGAAAAGACTATTCCTTAGAATAGGAATAGAATATTATAATAGGATATTAGAATATTAGAAAATATCCTGTTATTATAGGATATTATATACATTCTGTTATAGAATAATAGAATATTAGAAAATTGGAATAGAATTAGAATATTAATAGAATATTAGAGTATTCCTAATCTAATTCTATTCCTAACCTAATTCTATTTCTATTCCTATTCTATTCTTTGAGCAGGTGAAGCTCACTTGGCAGTTGTCCACTAACCCCTCCAGCTGTTTCACTCTGAGCTCACGAGGACCCCTTTTGCTTCTCTAGGTGCTAAGTTCCCTGCCCTACTCTGCTGGTAGGGTCTTTGTGTTCTTGAAAGAGCTGGACTGGATGATCTTGGATGGTTCTTCCAACCTGGCTTATTGTACTCTACTCTACTCCATTAACAGAGGAGGAGCTCTTTTCTTACACAGACCACAGCTACTCACAGACCAGTGCCTGGTCTCTCTCTGGCCAGGAGTGGATGCTTAGACAAAAACTTGAAACACATCAGTGCAGGCCTAGGGGTGTTCTTCTGCCCCTCTGCTCTGCCCTAGTGAGACCACAGCTAGAATCCAGTTTGTGTCCAGTTTGAGGCTCCCTAATTCAGGAGAGAAAGGGACCTGCTGGAGAGTCCAGCAGAGAGCCACAAGGATGATTTCTGGACTTGAGCATCTAGCCTGTGAAGAGAGATGGAGAAACCAGGGGGTGTTAAGTCTGGAGAAGAGAAGGCTGAGAGGGGATCTGATCAATGTCTTTCAATACCTGAGGGGTGGCTGGGGCCAATCTCTTTTTGGTGGTCAGCAGCAATAAGACAAGGAGCAAAGGCTACAAACTGGAACAGAGAAGGTTTTACCTCAACATGAGGAGAAACTTCTTTACAGTGACAGTGACAGAACCCAGGAGCAGGCTGCCCAGAGAGGTTGTGGAGTCTCCTTCTCTGTGGACTTTCCAAACCTGCCTGGATGTGTTCCTGTGCAAACTGCTCTGGGTGATCCTGCCTTGGCAGGGGATTGTACTCAATGATCTCTGGAAGCTTCTTCTAACCTCTAAGGTTCTGTGATTCTGTGAACTGAGGCAGCAGCAGAGAGCTCAGTAGAGGCTACATGTCACCCCAGAAACTGAGCTACTGCAAACATCAGAGATTCTCCTCCTGCTCTTGACAGGGAAAGGAGTCCTTCCCCCTTACCTTTTGGCTGTACCCCCACAGTCTGAATCCCCTTTCTCTTGACACGGTACCAGTGCTGGTGCTGCACTATCCCAGGAGATTGGGCATTACCGTGGTAAATTATCCCAAGGAGGGAGTGATGTCAGGGAGGTTGCAACTACTTCTTTAAGTCACACAGCTGGGAGTTGCTATCCAAAGATAGATATTACATTTATAAATATGTGCAGGGTGAGTGCCAGGAGGCTGGAGCCAGCCTCTTCCCAGTGATGCCCAGTGACAGGACAAGGGCCAGTGGGTGGAAGTTGAAGCATAGGAGGTTCCATGTGAACCTGAGGAATAATTTTTTCACTGTGAGGGTGAAAAGAACACAGGAACAGGCTGCCCAGGGAGGTTGTGGATTCTCCCTCTCTGGAGATATTCAAGAACCATCTGCATACATTCCCGTGGGATCTGCTCTGGGTGACCCTGCTCTGGCAGGGGAGCTGGACCAGATGAACTTTCAAGGTCCCTTCCAACCCCTGATATTCTATGTTGTGGTGCACTGTGCACATACCTTGTAGAAGACAGAGAGGAGGGGAGCAGGTGTGTGGTACTGAGTCAAGGCATGCAATGTGCACCCAGCTGACATCCAAAAGGCAGCCTGTGCTCTCCTCTCCTTTCATCTGCAGGGCTGATGAGATGACAGGCTTAATTGCTGGGCATTACATGCCAGGGCTACATTATGCTGGTTCTGGTTAACTCTCCAGGGAGAAACTTTGCTCTTGTCAGACCCCACCTGGAGTACTGTGTGCAGTTCTGGAGCCCCCAGCACAGGAAGGACATGGAACTGCTGGAGAGGGTCCAGAGGAGGGCCACGAAAATGATCAGTGCTGGAGCACCTCTGCTGTGAGGACAGGTTGAGAGAATTGGGGCTTTTGAGTCTGGAGAAGAGAAGGTTTCAAGGAGACCTTATAGTAGCCTTCCAGTATCTGAAAGGGGCCTACAGGAGGACTGGGGAGGGACTATTCACAAGGTCTTGTAGTGACAGAATGAGGGGGAATGGGTTCAAACTGGCAGAGGGGAGATTTAAACAGGATGTTAGGAGGAAGTTCTTTCCAGTGAGAGTGGTGAGACACTGGCACAGGTTGCCCAGAAAGGTTGTGGCTGCTCCGTCCCTGGATGTGTTCAAGGCCAGGCTGGATGAGGTCTTGAGTGACCTGATCTAGTGGGAGGTGTCCCTGCCTATGGCAGGGGGTTGGAACTGGATGATCTTTGAGGTCTCTTCCAACCTAAAACCATTCTATGGTTCTATGAAACCACTGTTGCTGGATTGCCTGTGTTCACCATCTTGTGGTCACAGACCCACTGAGTGCAGCTCCCCTTCTGCTACTGCCTTGGCTCCTCACCAGCATAAAGAAGCTTGAGAAAGACTCACACAGGAGAAGAGAGGAAAGTCTCCTTCTCTGGAAACTTTCAAGGCCTGTCTGGATGTGTTCCTCTGTGATCTGTGCTCCTGCTCTGGTAGGGGGTGTTGGACTCAATGATCTCCCTGGATCCCTTCCAACCCCTAACATCCTGTGATCCTGTGGACAAGGAAAGAGAGAGCTCTTAGAAGGAGAGTGATCCAAAAATAAGAACAGGAGCATGCTTCCCTGGTGCACAGTAGAGGAAATAGTTCTGAGCATGAGATTAGTGAAGCAATCTTGGAATTTTTCAAGAGCTGCTAATCTTAAGGTCACATCACAGGAGATGTTTAGCAGCAGGGGCAGTAAATAATTAATTTAGATTTAGGTCCAAAGGTTTTACCATATCTGAGTGGGTCAGTGGGTTGTTGGTTTTTTTTCTTAAGCAGGGGTGAGCACCTTTGCATCTTTAAAGGGACACTTTGTTTTGGAAGTATAGATTTTCAGATGAGTCACTTGGCAAGCAGCTGGGATTTAATGTCCCTTAAGCTACACCTTTTTTTTTTTTTTTTTTTAAAAACCACCTTTTTTTAAAAACGCCCTTGNACAGAAAAGCTGGGGAGGGACTTTTTAGGCTATCAGGGAGTGACAGGACTAGGGGAAATGGAGCAAAGCTGGAGGTGGGAAGATTCAGATTGGATATGAGGAGGAAGTTGTTGAGCATGAGAGTGGTGAGAGCCTGGAATGGGTTGCCCAGGGGGGTGGTTGGGGCCACTTCCTGGAAGTGTTTGCAGCCAGGCTGGATGAGGCTGTGGGCAGCCTGATCTAGGGTGGAATGTTCCTGGACATGGCAGGGGGGTTGGAACTAGATGATCCTTGTGGTCCCTTCCAACCCTGACTGATTCTATGATTCTAAGTGCAGAAGGGGTGGGGTAGGTGAACACTTTCATCTCCTAGACACTGATATTGTCTGCAAGCCACTGAAAGAAAGCCTTTTGTTGCTAAGAGAGCAGGGAAACCTGAAGTCAGAAGTTAGTGGTTCAAGGAAGGTCTCACATCTTCAGAGCCTCTTCTGTGACTCACTCCCTGCCTCAGTCACTAACAACTGCCTTAAATTATGTTAAATAGACACAGGGTGGAGCCCTGTGACTAGAGAAGGAAATGGGTTAGGTGGTTGAGCCATTCTCCATCAGGCACCTCGGACGCTTCGCAGGAGCTGGATCGGATTCAGCGAGGCAGGAGGACTCATGGCAGGCTTGCTGACCTCAGCACTTGACCCAACCCCCTGGACACTTGAAAGACCATCAGCTCCTGTGGTTTTTAATCCTGTTTCTCTTGGGTTGGTCTTTCAGGAGGAAGATCTCCAGTTTGATTATGTGACTGTGATGCTGCGGTGCACCGAGACCTTCGACGACGAAGATTTCTGAGCTCTGTTTGCTGCTGTTCGGCCAAGCATTGCTGGGTCCAGCAGGCACCTGAGGAGGCTGCACCTCTTCCAGTGAAGCAGCTCTCTGAGCAGAGCGTGGACATGCTGTGTTAAAGTGGTTTGTTACCGTTGGCTTCCCCTTCCCTCAGCAGTGTTTCTTGACACATCGGTTGAGTAAACTACAGCTTGAGTCATTTAAAAGTTCCAGGATTTAGGTTTCTTGAAAAAAAAAAAAAAATCTTCACAACTGCTTTTCTCTCTTGCTTTCTGGTCTTTAAGCTCACCTCAGGAGTAAACTGAGGCGTGTAGAAGAGTTGCAGAGAGGTTACATCAGTGGCTGCCCTACAGGATGCAGGTCTCAAATTGCAGCCTGCAGCAATCACAAAGTGCCCTGCACCTTGGCAGTGGTAACTTCTCTGCTCCAGTTTTCCACCACAGCCTGGTAAGAAAGGAGGAATTTGCTCACAGAGGGTGAGGTGAGGCTCTACCATCTCTCTGAGGACAGCAGCAGTGGCCAACCACTGCCAAACCACCCAGAGAAGTGCAGGCACAGTAATACACTTTGGATTATTGACCTCTGCAAAGCATGTAAAGCCGAGGGGTCAGCCCTGTGCTCCTCTGCCAGGTCTCATCCCGTGATGAGCAGTGCTACTCAGATGGGGTCTTGGAATTTAAAATGCTGTAAAGAGGAATAAAATCCTTCACATCTCAGAGCTGTCACTAAAGGCTTTCTGCAGACTCGGGCAAATTGCCTTCTGACAGTGGTTCTGCTGAAAGTCCTGCCCAGAGCCATCACAAGTAGAATCAGAGAATCAGTCAGGGTTGGAAGGGACCACAAGCATTATCTGGTTCCAACCCCTGTGCCGGGCCCAGGGACACCCTACCCTACATCAGGCTGCCCACAGCCTCATCTAGCCTGGCCTTAAACACCTCCAGGGAAGTGGCCCCAACCATCCACTCTAGGCAACCCATTCCAGGCTCTCACCACTCTCATGCCCAACAACTTCCTCCTCACGTCCAATCTGAATCTCCCCACTTCCAGCTTTGCTCCATTCCCTCTAGTCCTGTCACTCCCTGATAGCCTAAAAAGTCCCTCCTCTGCTTTTCTGTAAGCCCCCTTCAGATCCTGGAAGGCCACAAGAGCTCATTACAGTGAGGGTGGTGAGACTCTGGAACAGGCTGCTCAGGGTGGTCGTGGATGCCCCCTCCCTGGAGGTTTTCAAGGTCAGGTTTGGATGAGGCCTTGAGCAATCTGGTTTAGTGGGAGGTGTCCCTGCCTATGGCACGGGGCTGGAACTGCATGATCTTGAAAATCCCTTCCAACCCAAAGCATTCTGTGGATCTAGAAGCCCTCTGCAACCTGGTCTGACAAGACAAGCTCTGAGCAGGGGCTGGCCCAGGGGACCTGCAGAGCTTCCCTCCAGCTGAGTTGCTCTGTGATTCTGTGAGTACTACCTGCCACTCACCACGGCAATCACCCTGACACATTACACTCTGTAGTTTATTTATTCCCACACCTATCTCAGTCTCAACACAGGAAGCACAAAGGTCATGCTGTAGCAACAAGGATACTGCACACCACCAGCACCACCTGCAATCACATTGGGTATGGCCATACAGGTTAAGGCTGTTTCTGCTAATAATGAAAAGGAGGAAGAACCTGCAAACCATTTCCCAGAGAAGTGGTTGCCACCACACCAGACCAGACAGGTATGGTGAAGTGGGAGGGTGGGAGAGGGTCATAGCAATAGCAGAGATGCATCAGAGGGCAAGCAGAAGAGTTTTGTCCTTCATCTTTGACGATGATTCCTTCATCTTTGTGGAGCTTGGTGCCCTGGGGAAGCTGGAGCACATGAGACTGCTTCCAGCAACCCAGGTGGGATCATTTCAGTGAAGCCATTTTTGTCTGTTAGGTCAAGAACCTAAGAAAGGTCTCTAGGAGAGGCATGTTCAGAAGAAAATCCACGCCTTTAATGCCTCTCTCACAGAAGCATTCGTTTAACTGAGTTTGAATTGTAGAAATATGGGATTAGATGAACCTAGGTGTGCCTGCTCCTTCTCCTTGACCAGGATGAGGCATAAACCACAAGCTGAGAGGCAAGCATTGCCATGACAGATCTTTAAGGTGGTGGGGATTAGCCTCAGCCCAAGCGACGCCTGAGATGGCACAGAGCTCACATCAGGTGTGCCTTCTCCTGTGGCTCCTTGAGCAGCCAGGACAAGACAGGAGAAGCTAAATAGCTGCTGCTTGGAGTCCCCGAGGCTCAGTGAAAGGAGGGAAAACAAATATCTCTGCCAGGCATTTCTTGGGCTTTGGTGTTCTCCAGAGAGGGATTATGTTCTTCGTGGAGCGGGCAGGCAGGAGCAGGGGGAAGATGACTCCCTCCCATTCACCAGTGGTGCAGGGGGCAGAGCTGGGAAGAGAAAAGGCATCACCATTCTGCTCAGCCTCTGAACAGCTGTCACCTGCTGTTCCAATGATGGGGGCTGCAGACACAGTTTCCAGTCCCCTCCCTCGGAGATGAGCTCCCCTGCAGGCCAGGCCAAGCACTTAGATCTGGGTATCAGCACCCATCTCAGACTCTGAGCTTGCTTGAACACCGCTGGCTTCTCGAGCAGCCTTCAGCTCATCCCTTCCCTTGCTGCCAGGTAGTCTTTTGGGGCAGGCAGGGAGATACTGAAACCAAGAGACAGCACAGCGTTTGGTGCCGAGTCCAAATGGAAGGTCATAGACCTGGGAAAGGAGCTGGAAGTTGTCTGCCTCTGCCTTGTGGCTGTTCTTCCAGGCCAGGAGCCCCCGCTCCTCTTGAGTCCCTGCAACAGCAACGATGAGACTGTTTGTGTTCAGAACGCAGGACAACCTTCTGTACCTCCCACCCAGCAGACCCCTTGCACTTAAACCCTCCTAGCTCTAAAGCTCTTTAGGAAAAGTCAGAGCTTCTAGACAATCATAGAATGGTTGAGGCTGGAAGGGACCCCAAAGATCCAACCCCCTTGCCATAGACAGGGAGACCTCCTACTAGGTCCCTCAAGGTCTCATCTACCCTGGCTTTGAACATGTCCAGGGAGGGAGCAGCCACAACCTCCCAGGGCAACCTGTGCCAGTGTCTCACCACCCTCACTGCAAAGAACTTCTTCCTAACATCCCATTTCAATCTCCCCTCTGCCAGTTTAAACCCATTCCCCCTCCACCTTGTCAATAGTCCTTCCCCAGCCTTCCTGTAGCCCCCTTCAGATACTGGAAGGCCACTCCAAGGTCTCCTTGAAGCTTTCTCTTCTCCAGGCTGCAGAGCCCCAGCTCACTCAGCCTGTCCTCATAGCAGAGCTGCTGCAGCCCTCTGAGCATCTTTGTGGCCTCATCTCAACCTGTTCCAAGATTTCCATGTCCTTCTTGTATTGGGTGCTCCAGAACTGCACACAGTACTCCAGGTGGGGTCTGAGGAGAGCAGAGTAAAGAGGGAGATTCCCCTCCCTTGCCCTGCTGCCCACACAGCTCTTGCGGCAGCTCAAGACATTTTTTCCAGTAAGGGTGGTGAGACACTGGCACAGATTGCCCAGGAAGGTTGTGGCTGCTCCCTCCCTGCAGGTGTTCAAGGCCAAGTTGGATGAGCCCTTGAGTGACCTGTTCTAGTGGGAGGTGTCCCTGCCTATGGTGGGGATTTGGAACTGGATGACCTTTGAGGTCTCTTCCAACCTAAACCATTCTATGATTCCTCATCTTCCTGCAGTAGCTTTCAGAGAAGCAGGCTCCTCCACTGCTATCCACAGCAGTCAAGCATGCCAAGGCAGGTTTTCATAAGCCATGGAGCATCCAAGAACTGGTCAAAGGCAGCATTGTTTAGTCTGGAAAAGAGGAGGCTGAGGGGAGACCTTACTGCTATCCACAACTACCCAAAGGGAGGTTATAGTGAGGTGGGGGTTGGTCTATTCTCCCTACTATCAGGTGGCACATTGGGACACATTGCTAGGATGGGGCAAGAGAATACTCCAGGGCTCAGTATTCATGGAGAGCTCAAGGAACAAGATTTTTTTTTTTTCTTTTCCTTTCTGTGTTCTTAAATCTGTGCTTCCAAAAGGCGAGAGCAGACTCCTCTGCTAAATCTCACTACCTGAAGGGGTCTGTAGTGAGGGTGGGGGTCAGTCTCTTCTCCCTAGTATTAAGTGATAGAACAAGAGTGAATGGTCTGAAGTTGTGCCAGGGGAGATTTAGATTGGATATTAGGGAAGGCTTCATCACTTCAAGAGTGGTCAGGTGTTGGAATAGAATAGAATAGAATAGAATAGAATAGAATAGAATAGAATAGAATAGAATAGAATAGAATAGAATAGAATAGAATAGAATAGAATAGAATAGAACAGAGTAGAATAGAGTAGAATAGAATAGAATAGACCAGGTTGGAGGAGAACTCCCAAGATCATCCAGTCCAACCTAGCACCCAGCCCTATCCAAACAACTAGACCATGGCACTAAGTGCTCCATCCAGTCCTTTCTTGAACACCTCCAGGGATGGTGACTCCACCACCTCCCTGGGCAGACCATTCCAATGCCAATCACTCTCTCTGTGAAGAACTTCCTCCTAACATCCAGCCTATACCACCCCCAGCACAATTTGAGACTGTGTCCTCTCATTCTGTTGCTGGTTGCCTGGGAGAAGAGACCAACCCCACCTGGCTACAACCTCCCTTCATGTAGTTGTAGAGAGCAATGAGGTCACCCCTAAGCCTCCTCTTCTCCAGGCTAGAAAACTCCACCTCCCTCAGCCTCTCCTAATAGGGCTGTGCTCCAGGCCCCTCACCAGCTTCATTAGGTTGCCCAGGGAGGTGTTGGAGTCACCATCCCTGGAGGTGTTCAAGAAATGTGTGGATATGGCACTTTGGTTTTAATGGCTGTGGTGGTATTAGGTCTGTGGTTGGACTCAATCTTGGACTCAATCTTGCTCCAACTGAAGCAATTCTATGATTCTCCACAGGCCTAGGAAAGCCAGGCTGGATGTCAACTGCCCAGATGCTGCAGAGTGGGGAAATGATGTTTACCTACCAAGTGCTCTTCAGTCACAGGCATTTACCCTCACCAGAGAATTGCTAAGTGCCTGTCAATGTTGCAGCAGCTGAGTCCCTCTTGGGAAAGAAATTCAGTACACCTCTAAATTCTGCCCAGAGGAGCTAATGATTAAGAGCCAGAAGAAAATGAATGAGCTAAAATGAGGCTGGCTCTCTCTCTCTCTAGCTTGAGATGCTAAATGAATTTGGTTAGCAGTGTCCTTCCTGCTCTTTTTCATGTAGCAGAAAAGAGAGTTGCCTCTCCTTCTTCCCCAGGCTCAATGAAAATCAGAGGCTCTTTGCTGCCTGCGAGCATCAGCTGCAGCTGCTGTAAGCTATCACAGAATCATAGAATCAGTCAGGGTTGGAAGGGACCACAAGGATCATCTAGTTCCAACCCCCCTGCCATGGGTGCAAACACCCTACCCTACATCAGGCTGCCCACAGCCTCATCCAGCCTGGCTGCAAACACCTCCAGGAAGTGGCCCCAACCACCTCCCTGGACAACCCATTCCAGGCTCTCACCACTCTCATGCTCAACAACTTCCTCCTCAGTTCCAGTCTGAATCTCCCCACCTCCAGCTTTGCTCCATTCCCCCTAGTCCTGTCACTAGCTGAGATCCTAAAAAGTCCCACCCCAGCTTTTTGTGGGCACCTTCAGATCCTGGAAGGCCACAAGGTCACCTGAGAGCCTCCTCTTCTCCAAACTGAACAGCCCCAACTCTTTCAGTCTGTCCTCATAGCAGAGCTGCTCCAGCTACAAGGATCATCTAGTTCCAACCCCCCTGCCAGAGCAGGACCAGACAATCTAGCTCAGGTCACACAGGTACACATCCAGACAGGCCTGGAAAGGCTCCAGAGAAGGAGACTCCACAACCTCTCTGGGGAGCCTGTGCCAGTGCTCCAAGACCCTTCCACTCAAGAATTTCTCCCTTGTGTTGAAGTGGAACCTCCTGTGCTACACCTTACACCCATTGCTACTTGTCCTATTCCAGGGAGCAAGTGAGCAGAGCCTGTCCCCCTGCTCCTGACCCCCAGCCCTCAGATATTTAAAAACATTGATTAAATCCTCTTTCACTCTTCTCCAGACTAAGCATCCCAGGTCCCTCAGCCTCTCCTCATCAGGCAGTGCTCCAGTGCCCTCATCATCCTCATAGCCCTCTGCTGGACCCTCTCCAGCAGATCCCTGTCCCTCTTAAACTGGGGAGCCCAAGTATGAACACAGTACTCAACATGGGGTCTCACCAGGGCAGGGTAGAGGGGCAGGAGAACCTCCCTTGATCTGCTGCACACACTCCTAATGCACCCCGGGATCCCATTGGCTTTCTTGGCCACAAGGGCTCATTGCTGTGCCATGGATGTTCTCCACCAGCACTCCCAGGTCCCTCTCCACAGGGCTGCTCTCCAGCAGGTCACCTCCCAGCCTGTACTGGTGCAGTTTATTATTCCTCCTCAGGTGCAGAACTCTGCACTCGTCCTTGTTGAACCTCATTTGGTGCAGTTTAATATTCATTATTATGTTTCATGGTTGCTGGCACAACTCCTACCCATAAAGCAGCAGTCATGAAGACAAGAAGCAGTAGGAAACAAACCCTTGAGGCAGGCACAAACTATCAACTTAGCTCGTTCCACCAAATCCTACCTGGAATTGTGTTATCAAGGAAAAAGCCCAGGAGTCCACCCACAAACATGCCAGTGGTGAGCAGCACCTGGATCACCTGGTCCAGCTGGATGATTCCTAGGAGGAAAACAGAGCTTTGGCTAGTGGTACACCATGAGAGTCATTGAATCATAGAATGGTTCAGGTTGGAAGAGACCTCAAAGATCATCCAGTTCCAACCCCCCACCATAGGCAGGGACACCTCCCACTAGATCAGGACATTCAAGATCTCATCCAGCCTGGCCTTGAACACCTCCAGGCAGGGAGCAGCCACAAACTCCCTGGGCAACCTGTGCCAGTGTCTCACCACCCTCACTGCAAACAACTTCCTCCTAACATCCACTTTCAATCTCCCCTCTGACACTTCAAACCCATTCCTCCTCCTCCTGTCATTACAAGACCTTGTGAACAGTCCCTCCCCAGCCCTCCTGTAGGCCCCCTTCAGATACTGGAAGGTTGCTATAAGGTCTCCTCAAAGCCTTCTCTTCTCCAGGCTGCAGAGCCCCAACTCTCTCAGCCTGTCCTCATAGCAGAGGTGCTGCAGCCCTCTGATCATCTTCGTGGCCCTCCTCTGGACTCTCTCCAGCAGTTCCATGTCCTTCTTGTGCTGGGGGCTCCAGAACTGCACACAGTACTGCAGGTAGGATCTGATGGGGGCATAGGAATGGGTTGCCCAGGGAGGTGGTTGGGGCCCCATCCCTGGAGGTGTTTGCAACCAGGCTGGATGAGGCTGTGGGCAGCCTGATCTAGGGTAGGGTGTCCCTGCCCATGGCAGGGGGGTTGGAACTAGATGATCCTTGTGGTCCCCTCCAACCCTGACTGACTCTATGATTCTATGGTGCCAGGAGGATGCATGTTTGACCAGCAACATGCCCAGTGCGAAAAGGCTGCAAGCTGCAGGCTGGTTTAGACAAGCTGTGCAAATCCCACAGCAGAGCTTAAGGTTTGGCAGTCCAAGACAGATTGATCTCACTGCCAGCTTCAGACCTGCAGCTTTATTTGGTGTAATTATTCACTGACCCAGCTGCTGGTGGGCAGGAGATGATGACTCATAAATGCATTAAGAGCCTATTAACAGTGCAAGCCACAAGGCTGCCCCAGAAAAGGGCTTTGCTGCTTCCAATGCCTTCTGCACCTCCATGACTTCAGCGACCTGATCTAGTGGGAGGTGTCCCTGCCTATGGCAGGGGGCTGGAACTGGATGAGCTTTGAGGTCTCTTCCAACCTAAACCATTCTATGATTCTGTGATCCTACATCAAGCAATTCCCTACGAAAGCCCAAACTCCAGTTCCCAAAGGAATACAGGAATACTCAGCATGGGATTTCAGCAGCAGTTCATCAGCTGTGATGTGTTTTGGTTTGTTTTTTTTTTTTTCTGTGAGGGCTAATAGACATGGGTAAAGCCCAGTGGCACTGAGCATCTGAGAGACCATCTGTGGGCCCAGCTCTTTCAACAGCTCACCCAGTGTGCCATATATACCTTAAGAGAGGGCATTGTGGCTTTTAAGATGAACATATTAGTCACAGCAGACACAGTGAAAGGGTCATTGGTGGAGGACTTGAGACCCTGGAATGGGTTGCCCAGGGTGGGTGGTTGAGGCCACATTCCTGGAGGTGTTTAAGTCCAGGCTGGCTGAGGCTGTGGGCAGCCTGATGTAGGGTAAGGTGTCCCTGGGCATGGCAGGGGGGTTGGAATTAGATGATCTTTGTGGTCCCTTCCAACCCTGACTGATTCTATGAATCACAAGAGACCTGCATGTCTCCTGTTCAGCAGCAGCCAAACACCTGACTGATTCTATGATTCTGTGACTGGAGATTTTAATAAAATGAGATTTTAATAAAGTGAGATTTAGCAGAGGAGTCTGCTCTCGCCTTTTGGAAGCACAGATTTAAGAACACAGAAAGGAAAAGAAAAAAAAAAAATCTTGTTCCTTGAGCTCTCCATGAATACTGAGCCCTGGAGTATTCTCTTGCCCCATCCTAGCAATGTGTCCCAATGTGCCACCTGATAGTAGGGAGAATAGACCAACCCCCACCTCACTATAACCTCCCTTTGGGTAGTTGTGGATAGCAGTAAGGTCTCCCCTCAGCCTCCTCTTTTCCAGACTAAACAATGCTGCCTTTGACCAGTTCTTGGATGCTCCATGGCTTATGAAAACCTGCCTTGGCATGCTTGACTGCTGTGGATAGCAGTGGAGGAGCCTGCTTCTCTGAAAGCTACTGCAGGAAGATGAGGAATCATAGAATGGTTTAGGTTGGAAGGGATCTCAAAGGTCATCCAGTTCCAACCCCCCACCATAGGCAGGGACACCTCCCACTAGAACAGGTCACTCAAGGGCTCATCCAACTTGGCCTTGAACACCTGCAGGGAGGGAGCAGCCACAACCTCCCCTGGGCAGCCTGTGCCAGTGTCTCACCATTTGTTCTTTATTTGATATATCTGCAAGAGGAACAAGCTCTTTCCTATTATATTTGCTCTATCTTCATTGTGTATGCACTTAGAATCATAGAATGGTTTAGGTTGGAAGAGACCTCAAAGATCATCCAGTTCCAACCCTCCATCATAGGCTGGGACACCTCCCACTAGAACAGGTTGCTCAGGGCCTCATCCAATCTAGTCTTGAACACCTCCAGGGAGGGAGCAGCCACAGCCTCCCAGGGCAACCTGTGCCAGTGTCTCACCACCCTCACTGGAAAGAACTTCCTCCTAATATCCAGTTTCAATCTCCCCTCTGCCAATTTGAACCCATTCCCCCTCGTCCTGTCATTACAAGACCTTGTCAATAGTCCCTCCCCAGCCCTCCTGTAGGTCCCCTTCAGATACTGGAAGGCTACTATAAGATCTCCTTGAAGCCTTCTCTTCTGCAGGCTGCAGAGCCCCAATTCCTTCAGCCTGTCTTTATAGCAGAGCTGCTGCAGCCCTCTGAGCATCTTGGTGGCCTCCTCTGGACTCTCTCCAGCAGTTCTATGTCCTTCCTGTGCTGGGGGCTCCAGAACTGCACATAGTACTGCAGGTGGGGTCTGAGGAGAGCAGAGTAAAGGGGGAGAATCCCCTTCCTTGCCCTGCTGGCAATGCTTCTCTTGCTGCAGCCCAGCACACAGTTGCTGTCTCAGCTGCACATGCACGCTGCAGGCTCAGAAGGAGGCAGCAGTCAAAGCAGATCTTTCAGGGCTTTATCAGGAAAAACTGCATTTAAAAAGTCTTCTCTGGGCCAACCTTTGCTCCCGTTCTATGCTGTGGTTTCGATGCCACTTCTTACCTGTTTGCAGCAGTTTACTGTTTTTGCTTGCCCAGTTGGGAATGGTGAGCCCAGCAAACACGGAAAATCCAAAGATGAAGATATTCCTGGAGGAGTTCATATCTGTGTACTGCACAGAGAAATGGCTCAGGTCACGTTTGGGACTACCAAACCCTGTGGGTTGCTGTTGTGTCCGCAAGACATCCTTGCATGCAGGAGGGCACCCAGGCAGCAGCAGGGGTGCTGCTGGGCTCTTAGTGATCCTGCTGCCCTCCCTGCCAGCAAACCCTGGCCTGGACTGGAAGCCCTCTGTAATTTAGCCCCTCTGGGTGCACCCTCTCAGCTTCACCCAAGGAACTGCCAACATGAGTCTTTGTATCTGCACAGAATTATCACAGAATGCACTGGGCTGCAAGGGACCTCTAGAGGTCCCTCCCCAGCCCTCCTGTAGGCCCCCTTCAGATACTGGAAGGTTACTCTGATCATCTTCGTGGCCCTCCTCTGGACTCTCTCCAGCAGTTCCATGTCCTTCTTGTGCTGGGGGCTCCAGAACTGCACACAGTACTCCAGGTGGGGTCTGACAAGAGCAGAGTAAAGGGGGAGAATCCCCTCCCTTGCCCTGCTGGCAACACTTCTCTTAATGCAGCCCAGCACACAGTTGCTGTCTGAGCCGCATGTGCACACTGTTGGCTCATGTTGAGCTTCTCATCCACCCAGACCCCCAGGTCATCTAGCCCAACACCCCTGCAGGAAGCAGAGACACACCTGGCTAAATCAAATTGCTCAGAACCCCATCTGTCCTGGCCTGGAATGTCTCCAGGAATGGGGCCTCCAGCATCTCTCATGGAAACCTGTTCCAGTATTCCACCACCCTTGTAATAAAGAAATTCTTCCCATCCTCCAATCTAAACCTACCCTTCTCTACTCTAAAACATTGCCCCATGTATTGCTACATGCCTTTGTAATTAGTCCCTCCCCAGATTTCCTGTAGCCCCCCTTCAGGCACAATAGAATCATAAAGTCATAGAATAAGCCAGGTTGGAAGAGACCTCCAAGATCATCCAGTCCAACCTAGCACCCAGCTCTAGCCAATGGCACTAAGTGCCCCATCCAGGTTTTTCTTGAGCACCTGCAGGGATGGGGACTCCACCACCTGCCTGGGCAGCCCATTCCAATGCCAATCACTCTCTCTGGCAAGAACTTCATCCTAGCATCCAGTCTATGCCTCCCCTGGCACTACTTCAGACTGTCCCACCTTGTTCTGTTGCTGGTTGCCTGGGAGAAAAGACCAACCCCATCTGGCTACAACCTCCCTTTAGGTAGTTGTAGACAGCAATGAGGTCACCCCTGAGCTTCCTCTTCTCCAGGCTGCACACCCCCAGCTCCCTCAGCCTCTCCTCACAGGGCTGTGCTCCAGGCCCCTCACCAGCTTCGTTGCGCTTCTCTGGACACCTTCCAAGTACCTCAACATCTCTCTTGGATTGAATGGCCCAGAAGTGGACACAGTACTCAAGATGTGTCCTGACCAGTGCCAAGTACAGGGGAAGGATAACCTTCTTTGTCCTGCTGGCCACATTAATCCTGATTGAGGCCAGGATGTCATTGGCTTTCCTGGCCACCTGGGCAGACTGCTGGCTCATGTTCAACCTACCATCCTACCAGAAGGCCACAATAAGCTGTCTCTGGAGCCTTCTCTTCTGCAGGCTGAACCCTCGCGCCGCAGCACAGTTACACCTGATCCAGCCTGCTTAGAACCTGACTCAAAACCCAAGTCCCTCCCCTAGGAACGAAACGTTGCTCAGGCAGCTGTTACCTGCAGGTTGGAAATGCCCACTGCTGTGATAACTCCAAACATCACCAGGAACATGCCTCCAATGACAGGGCTGGGTATGCTGGCAAGCATGGCCCCCACCTTCCCGAAGACGCCGCTCAGGAGCATGGCGCAGGCACCGGCAACGATCACCGTGCGGCTCCCTACCTGGGGCAAGAGACACAGGAGGCAGTCACACAGTCACTGAACTTCAGAGGATGGAAGCCACCTCCAGAGATCATCAAGTCCAACCCCCACCCCCTGTCAAAGCAGAATCCCCTAGGGTAGTCCATGCAGGAATGCATCCATCCAGGAGGGTTTGGAAAGTCTCCAGAGAAGGAGACTCCACAGCCTCTCTGGGCAGCCTGTTCCAGGGCTCTGTCACCCTCAGTGTAAAGAAGTTTCTCCTCATCTTGAGGTGAAACCTTCTCTGTTCCAGTTTGTATCCATTGCTCCATGTCTTATTACTGTGTGCCACTGAAAAGAGATTGGCCCCAGCCACTTGACCCCCACCCCTCAGATATTGATAGACATTGATTGGATCTCCTCTCAGCCTTCTCCCAGCCTAAACAGCTCCAGGGCTCTCAGTCTCTCTCCACAGTCATCCTTGTGGCTCTCACTGGAATCTTTCCAGCAGGTCCCTATCTCTCTTGAACCTGGGGAGCCCAAAACTGGACACAATATTCCAGCTGTGGTCTCAACAGGGCAGAGAGGAGGGGGAGAAGAACCTCCCTAGCCCTGCTGGCCGCACTTTTTTGATGCCCTCCAAGATGCCATTGTCTCTCTTGGCCACAAGGGCAAATTGCTAGCCCATGCAGAACTTGCTGACCACCAGCACTCCAAGTTCTTTCTCCAAGGAGCTGCTTTCCAGTCATGCACCATGAAGGCAGGCTCCAGCTCCAGCCTGCCAGGCAGGAGTTGCATCTGTGACCAGAGCACTCAATGGCAGGACATTCAGTGGCAGGTTCAGCTGCTGGTGAACTGGGATGCTCAAGGCCAGGCTGGGTGAGGTCTTGAGCGACCTGATCTAGTGGGAGATGTCCCTGCCTATGGCGGGGGGTTGGAACTGGATGAGCTTTAAGGTCTCTTCCAACCTAAACTATTCTATGATTCTACTGCACAGGAAACATCAGCACAGAATCATAGAATGGTTTAGGTTGGAAGCGACCTCAAAGCTCATCCAGTTCCAACTCTCTGCCACAGGCAGGGACACCTCCCACTAGAACAGGTCGCTCAAGGCCTCATCCAAACTGGCTTTGAACACCTGCAGGGAGGAAGCAGCCACAACCTCCCTGGGCAATCTGTGCCAGTGTCTCACCACCCTCAGTGGAAAGAACTTCCTCCTAACATCCAGTTTCAATCCCCCCTCTGCCAGTTTAAACCCATTCCCCCTCATCCTGTCATAACAAGACCTTGTAGATAGTCCCTCCCCAGCCTTCCTGTAGGTCCCTTTCAGATACTGGAAGACTTCTCCAAGGTCTCCTGGAAGCCTTCTCTTCTCCATGCTGCAGAGCCCCAACTCTCTCAGCCTGTCCTCGTAGCAGAGCTGCTCCAGCATGTGCACATCAGTAAATACTGATCACAAAAGGAGAGCAAGCCTGGATCCACACTTATCTACTTGGGGATATCCTCTTACCTGCTGTTGTCAGGGCTTTAACAGTTTGCTGTTAAACAAAAAGCTTGTTAATAAATTAAGAGCAGAGTAATCCCCACAGAGAGCTTTGCTTTTGCTTCCAGCCTAGAAATGCCCTGGCAGGCACACAGGCTGGCACTGTAACCACCCACTCAATCCACTGGGCAGTCCTTCCACCAGGGTTTGGAGGGCATCTCAAGCCACTTGGAAGAGAAGAAGGTTATCAGGATGTGTTGGTTTGAGCTAATTGGAGAATTTCAGTGAGAAATTAAACACTGTGCCACTTCACCCAGTTTGAGAGAGAAGAAAGAGGATTGTTTTGAGAATGTTCCCAAAACATCCAGATAAGCCAGTGTGCTTG